>OZ023331.1:35930333-36172833 GCA_964007535.1 Brachyptera risi | reverse complement strand
GCTCTGAAGAGCCCAAGCGCCCCCTGGGCTCTTGCGCCCCTTCAGCCTTGCCAGCCTGTGCGTAAATCTGGACCTGTGACTAGGCAAATGTCATATATGCACCGACAGTACCAAATGAGAGCTACAATTAACGCCAAATTAATTTTTTGCACTTCACTGTCTTTCGAACGAATCCAGTTAATACTTATAGATACGTTGATGGAAATGATCGTACCGTACCCTTTGATGCTTGATTTTTCTTTTGTTTCTCATTGCATGTAAGAGGATCAAAATATTTCCAACATTTAACCGTATCCTCGCTCCTATTTATAATTGTTCGATTCATAAAGTATTGTCTCAAGTTTATCATAAAATTATCTTCCAGATCGCGAATAAATTCAGGAGAAATCGATCCGCCCACCAAATGAATCTATCAATTCAAGCTCGAACTGATATTGGCATTTTTATTTTCTAATATAAGAAGCAACATTCTTTTCTTTGTACATTATTTCTTGTGCATATGGCTGATTTTTCTCACAAAAGCAAGAGAAGTTCCTATTTTGCTTGAGTGAATTATTGAAAATTGTCATCTGTCAATCTTTTGTTTGTTGATTTGAGCTGAAGAGCTGGGTATATACCCTTCTTTTGTCTCCAACTCGTAAGAATACAACAGAAAAGAATCAGTCAAGAAATTAAAAAAAAAGTTTGTGACTATACTGTATTCGTTACTCTAAACTATTGAAATTATCATTAAATTAACATATATCAAAGTGTTGGCTTTTTAGAATATGTCTGACATGAAAATACTTGGCTGGGCAATTCTATTATACAGTTCCAGCAGTTCATAAACGGGGATGACTTGAATGATGAGCTAAATAGACGATTCAAATTTACTGTAAGTCTACTTTGAAAAAAAAACTTGAAAAAAAATTTCTCCACCCTTCATAGCTCAAACGAATTGAAAAATGTTGACGAAACTTGATAAGCATATGATATGTGATTATCTAACTTGATATTGTAGACCTTCAGTTGACATGGGCTAAATTCTCTCGTTTGAGAAAAATCATTTCGACATTATTTGAAACTCTCATAAGAATATTCCTGAGGGGAAAATTAGAGAGAATATTCACCTCAAATAAATGTACACGAATGATATATATCATTGGAACATTCAACAACATTTACATTCGGTTATACACCAATTAGTCGAGGCGTTTAATTGAAAGACGAAATACAATGTATTTTCTCAGGTGAAACTAGTTGGATTGTGATACAATAGAGATAATTAACACTCAAGAGAGAAAATCAATGACTCAGAACAAGTTGTATATATAAGTTTTTGTCCATTCATTTATTTTGCGTTTAGCGGCGCACTGTACTGATGACTACGATCTCTTGACGTCAGTGAATGATGAGCTGATGAGATGAAAGGTTATATTATTAATTAAATAGGTGTTTTCGGATGGTGGGAAGGAGTCGATTGGGGCCTGTTGTTGAGGAACCATCCCAGTATTAACCTGAATGACAGATGGAAACCAAAAAAAAATCCCTGCCAGGATGGTCAACCATGAAAGGAATTGAATCCCGGTCTCCTGAATGACGTTTCAATGTAATAACCACTCGGCCACTCGTCCCAGTGTTTCCATTCATATAAATATCTAGCTCATCTTGCATTGCATTCGGTGCATTTTCCCAGATATAATGATATGTCTAGTGCAAGCCTGAGAATTACAAGCAGACAATAATTGAACTGCTGTTTATAACCATAATATAATCCATCGTCCATAACGGGGCGTCAACGACGTGGTTGGTACCAACACAAAAGGCAGCATTTGAGTATTTCACTCACAACTGTATTGCTTTTCATTCGACTCACAAGTAATAAAACATGTAAACAAGTGTGTATACTAGTATCCACTCGAAATGAAAGTTCCTATCGACCGTCTCTTCTATTCTCTACCGCTAACTTACGAGTGGTTCGAGCATACGCGATGCAATACCTAGAACGCGAGATATAAACAGTTAGAAATATGTGAACATATAAAACTATCAAAAAAACTGAAATAAAAATGTGAGATTACTAAAATTCACTTTGAACATAAAATACACACGTTTTTTTACGGGTATTGGATATCTGGGGCGGGTGATTCTACTGTGTTTGAGTTGTCAATCGTCAGTCTTCTCTATATTTCAGTATGGACGATAGGGTGTGTCGATCGACCAACGAGAGATTTGTATGTTGTTTAGTCTATAGTTTATTGAAAGCATATTCAAAGATGATAGATATACTACAAGGCAAGTCTCTCAATGTTAAAAAAAAATTTACCCTGCACGTCTTTTCCCAGAACTATATCTCAACTACTTTCTACAGTGCCACCATTTGAGGATTATTCCGAACGCTATAGAGCGCTCAAGTTGTACTGATTTGTCCGCTACTCGGCTCCCAGCTGCAATGATCGGAACATCGCACCAATCGCAGAGATTGAAATTATTAATAGGGCTAGATGACGCAACAGCGCTGCTTTATTTCCTTGAAATTGAAAGTGCAATTTTCTTGGCAATGCACTGTATGTCCTATGGATTGTTTTGTATTCTTCGGTTCTTCGATTCACTACTAGGAGCGCATCTGCAGCTTTTACAGGTCAACTAGTAGCAGTTGCCACCAAAATGGCCGCCTTCAATTTGCCATCATTATCCCTGATGTTCCCTTTTGGACTAGTACAGGTCCTTGGAAACAACTTCAAACATATTTGGGGTCTAGAGGTGAGCAGGAATGAATGAATGAATTTCAATTCATTCATTGAATGAATCTGATTGAAACAATATTGAAACTAGCAAGCATAATAACTCACTACTATTTTTATTTGCTGCTCTGATTATACCTGGACCTGTTGATCAAAATCTAGAGAATCTTTGATCTATAAAATTTTCAATTCCTTCTCCAAATTTCCTTGTTCGATTTATTAAACCTCACAATGTGTGTATGATTCTTGTCTTCATATCGAGTGACGATCATTCATGATTTACACAGTGAAAATAGCTTCAGAAAACTAACAGTAGGGAATCAGTATTATAATCAAAATGGGGTGGTAAGATCGCCCTTGTGGCGCCCAGTCCAAACGATCCCATCTTCCATACATAGTCTTAATTGGGGAACAATGATTTTTTATCAAGTTTCGATGTTATTGAAGAAAAAAAGTTTTTCGGAGATTTAAATCCTTTTTTCACTCACTACGTTTGTCTTACGGGTTTTCAAAATATCGAGCTGGTAATATTCAGGAGTGTTCGAACTAATTTTTACGCTCTAACTTTCAAGTTTGGAAGTGCGAGTGACCACAATAGTTTCATGTTGAACAAACAAACTGTTAGACCTATGGTGACCCGTGTGCCTATGAGTGCATCACTGAACAAACAAAAACAGAGATAATTGTCATCAGAGTTGCACGAGTATGAAATCTGCCAAAGCGATGAAGCTCATTTAGGCCCAGTTTCACCAACTTCAGTTTAAACTTGACTTTGTAAAACTTGGTTTAATGATGAACTGGGTTAAATGCCATGTGGATAAGCTCAGTTTAGTTCAAATCTAATCCCAGTTTAGGCTTCTTGAAACGGCTTCCTAAATATAAACCTGGATTACAAATTTAAACCGGTTTCAAACTCCAGTTAATAGTTGGTGAAATGAGGCCTTAATCAACCGGTCATTGTACAAAGATCAACTTGAGATGAAAAATAATTTTTAATGTACATATCGATAGCGTGAACGAGTGGTCCAAGGCGCTGGTTCTAAAGCACTTGTCTCATCGGAGGCATGGGCTCAAATCCTACTGCAGTCAGTTATTTTGTAGTAGAAATCTACCAAATCTTCGTTCTGAAAATGTCTCTTGTAACCATTTTTAATTGGCTAATTGTCGCTCAATTCACTAATTTATATTTCTCAAACTGAAATTCACACTCTTTGCTGTACAGTTTTATTGCATTTGTTGATCATTTGATCAAAAATAAAAAAATAATCGACACTTTGATTTTTTTCTTCATAAAAATGACTGAGACGAGTGGTCGAGTGACTAGCACACTAAACCGTGATTCAGGAGATTCCGCTATATGAATGTTGTTTTGAAGAACACGAAGCATGTATTAAAATGTTGTCTACACCGCCCACAGCTGACGTATCGACACACCTGACTGCTAGTGCTACTATAGTTACGACGGACAGACGCTCGTCTCATAGCGTATAGATATCTGTCGCGTTTTATTAGAGTGGTAATAAAAGCGACATCTGTTGATAAAATGAAACAACTCGACACGACGAGACTAGGCTGTAAAACTGTGTAGACAAACAGCTGTTGCACTAGTCACCAAGCACTTCTCTATATGGTGCTCAAGATGCATTGAGGGTTGCATGGGTTTGCCGGTTGGAGATGATATCCTCACTTCCTATACCTCCCATGTTAAGGATATGTACCAATTCTCGGGCCACGTTTGAAAAACTATTGACCGTGCGTAGATAAGTGGTGATAAAAGGAACTAACTCTACTTTCTCGTCGGCTCAGCTAATAACATGCTGTCATCAAGTTTGTCAGTCTATCAGCCGTTTCTACAAAACAATACAAGATGGAGCAGCGATCAATATTTCTCTGAAAAGTACTCAGGAAATGGAGCGTGTTTTCAAACTAGTTGAGCCACCATCTCCAACCGGCAAACCAACGCAACCTTCAATACATCTTGGTGGTGCTCTTTTGAAGGGTCTTGGACTCTTGGTGGTGTATCTGTGATCAGAAAATAGAGCGTCAAGTTAACAGAAAATGTCCGCTAGATACCAACTCTGGAGCGATCATCAGCACTTCTAGTTAACAAAGTAATTGCAAGAAATCAAATATTTTCCCGAATGAGAAACTTTGTCCATGTTTTGAGACTGATACAAGGGGTCGAGTCGTTAATATTCTGAACCGTCATTCAGGACACCGGGGTTCGATTGGTTAATACACTCATGTGACCGGGGGTGGTTCGATTCTCTCCATGGTCGACCATCCTGAGTTTTTTTGTGGTTTCTCTCTGTCTCTCAAGTCAATACTGAGATGGTTCCTTAACAACAGGCCACGACCGACTCCTCCTCACAATCCAAAAAAATTTAATGAAATAACCTCTCATTTCATCATCCCATTATGTCATATATGATTCACCGACGTCAATATTTCGTAGTCATCAATAAACTGCGTCGTTAAAACTCAATGTAAATAAAAGTACTATAACCGGCCTTCTGTATTGGTAATGCAGCAAATATTTATATATCACTATATCGCTTGAAAATATAGGCCTATGGATACAAATTCAAATTTTTACATTCGATCAAATGATGTTTGTCATTCAACATTTATTTCGATTTTCACATTTGATTTCATCTACAGCTATCGTTGATTCTCACTCTTATACTCGATCTGCATTTTCTACATTTCAAGCTATAACATGTCGTTGGCGGTCAACGTTGTCGAAGAGTTTGCAGTCTGCATTTTTTTTCGCGCTATATTATCTTTCAACTATATATAAGCAATGCATGTAAGCTTAGTCAAGCTCTACAAACCGGATATTGGAGCCACGTTCTAGAATTTTGAGGCTGTTCAGCGACTCGATATTGTAAATACTGGAAATGTTTCTGAATTGATATCTTGGCGCTGGATATTTGAGCACACACTACACTGAAGAACTTGGCTGTTGGTGAGGGAGTTGAGTTAACAATAATATTGAAACTACTATCTTGAGGAACTATCTGAGCCAAATATCGATCAAACAATCAAAAGAATATATTATCCTCACTTTATGCTATTTGAATGAAAATAGGCCGTGAAAATGATTGCATACGGAAACGTGGGATATATTCTTCAATAACGCTCAGTTTTTTGATAGAGATTTACTATTATGTATAATGGCTTTTTGGCAACCAATCAGGTCGCTTAGAATATTACAATAGCATATTATGACAGGTTACTATAGAAAAAAGAAGAGTTGGGATCAAAGAAGAATAAAACCGAAGTTGTGTTGGAGATCTCTATTTGGGGTACATCATTGTCCACTTATCACAACAATGTGTTACATTACATGAAAGTGGCCAATTACTTTATATGCACAGTGCGATGGAATTTGTCGATGCCAATGTCAAGGACATTATGCCTATAGTGTCTATTTGGAGGCACAGGGCTCAAATACTCTCCTTGGTTTATAATAGGGAACAACATTTCAGTCCAGAGTTCAGTCAATTTTTCATTCCGGTTTTTAGTGTTTCATTATTGTCACCATAGTCACCAAGTTTATCAACTAGCTTTATTAGGCCCAGTATTATTAAGTCCAGTTACCCTTCATCCGAGTTGGTGAGAACCAATATAATACGTGACCACGATGATAACAACACCTAACTGCCAGTTAGATCTACTCTCACGTTTGTTTGTGATGTGATGTGATTTAAGTCAATTAATTCCATTCAGACACTTGTTGCTCTTACCAATGCTATATATATATATATATATATATATATATATATATATATATATATATATATATATATATATATATATATATATATATATGAAACGATAGCACACAGACTGGTGTTTCAGAAGTACCACGCTGAATCGTCATTGGGCAATTGGGGCTCTAACCATCATTAACCATTCCAACCATCGTTAGTGAGTTTTTGTGGTTTGTGCATACTGGGATGGTTCCTCGATGACATAACATGTCTTCCTCCTCAAAATCATTTTGAGTTCCAAAAAACTGAAAGCCAATATTCACTGAGCAGATTAGTCCTTCAGTTACCCACAAACCACATTAAATATACATTGAGACAGTTTGTCTTGCTTCACGGAGCCTCCACAGAGTTTGATGAGAAAATACGTCTTCTGTAACGTTGACTCTACTGCTAGATGGCATGGATCAATTTCAATGTACGTACTATTCTGAGAGCTGATAGTACTAACTGCATGGTTGATTAGTTGGTTGATTATAAGTTGGGATATAAAAATAACAACAGTAATCAAGGTTGATACAAAATTGATTCTCGAATTATTATTCAATCAATTATCAGTTATCAATCATCAATCATCAGTTGGCAATACATAACGATTTAAAAAAAAAAAATATATATATATATATATATATATATATATTTATATATATATACATATATATATATATATATATATATATATATATATATATATATATATATATATATATATATATATTTATATATATATATATATGTATATATATATATATATATATATAAATATATATATATATATATATATATATATATATATATATATATATATATATATATATATATATATTTATATATATATAAAGAGAGAGAGAGAGAGAGAGAGAGAGAGAGAGAGATATTGATTTCACAATTACACACCTGCTTTCTACTAGTTCGACCTCAGAATGGATGGAGCATATACTGATCAAATTGGATTGGTTGTACGCACTTCAATAGAACCACTTTTGAGCAAAAATATTCCGAAATTCATTCTGAAAACCTCTATGAGAATAACCCCAAGGAGAAAATTTGGAGAATATATTCTCCAAGTATATTCAATTTCTCACGGAATTAGAGCCCAAGAAGAATACACATCATTTTCAAGTTCTATATGAATCGAATTGATCAATATGATTTTCATATGAAACTATATGATGAAATATATGATAATTATGTGAAATTTTTATTTTCACATCAAATGCTTTCGAAGTTATCAAGAAGAGCAACAAGTGCAACTAATTAAATCGTAAAACTATTGGGATGAGCAAAAGATAAGACATGAAGGCGGAGACATAATCGTTCCAAAATCGAGGTATGTGTATATCGTTCCATTACATCCCATTGAATGAGCGTAGCGAAGATTTCAATTCCATATACCGAAAAAAATTGGGCTTCGTTTTTGTGTTTTTTTGTTGTAATTTTGTACGTGGCATACAGGTCAGGAGAAAAAACCAATCAACTTGAAACTTTTTTCAAATATTGACGTTATTCCAGAATGAATTGGTAGTGATTTTCAGAAATATTGTTCATACGATTTTTCCGGAAAAAATGGAAAGTTTGCATGGAAAATCCCCATAAGAATAATCCGGATGGAAAGAACTTGAATAGGCATATATATGAACATTTTCCAAAAAGCTTCATAAAGCTTCAAAAAAGCTTCAAAATTTCCACTGAATATTGAACATCGTCCATATTTTCAGTGATTTTCACAACCATCTGATCGAAAATAACAAAGAGAACGAAATAAAATTGTATACATTTGTTTGAATATTGGAATCAATCGGTTCTGAAAAATCTATATGCGACAGGTTACTAAACTATAAATATCAACAAGTTGCAGGAATAAGGTTTTTGAACGTTCAAAGTAATCCAAGCTCCTTAGATGTGGATTGAGCTGACAGAATATTTTCTATTCTAGATTTCCATACTTCTAAGCTCTTCTCACAACGCGCATCCCGCGTTTTCCTGGGCCAACATTCTTACCGTACAAATCATTTGCTTCGTTTTTCACAGTTATGTATATATGTATCTTTATTCAAGACTCTGTCTTACATTAAAAGATTGCAAAAACACAGAATAAAAATCAATTAATTAAAATATGAAAAAAAATATCGATAGCAACATTTTAGAGAGTAACAAAATAAACATAATTTGACTAGATTTGAATAAGAAAATGTAGAAAAAAGAAATAATTGAATGATGATAACGAAATCATACAAAAAAATTAAAGAGGGGAAAAAATGAAAAATAGTATGTAATGAAAACAAAATTGAAAATTGAAAACTAAAATTGATTCTCACTACATGTATTTGTTGATAGCGGGGAGTCATTGAATACAGATTCAATTATTCAAGTGGTCAACCAATTGCCAATCGACGTCAGTAATTGTACATCCAACAAGATTTTGTATCTGGTGTGATCTAGTTTATTTATCGAGTAACTACAAGTACTCTGAAAGTAACTGAAAAGAAATTCCAACTGAAATGAAAAGTAAATGAAATTAATTAACTATTTTGAAAACATCTACATGAGAATCAATGGCGTGAAAGCCATCACGTCTGACTCACCAAGTGCGACAAAATGAAATGAAAATGTTGACATATTATACACATTTTCTTCAACGTCGTACGATGGTTAATATTTGCATTTCCATGGCTCAGACGTATCTAATAGGCGAAGCCTGTCAACACTTTTTCATTCAAAACACACAAAAAAGGCAATATAATTGAACCGCATGGCACGCCGTTTCGAATATAAGAATGTATAATAGTGCTCACTCAAAGTCTTATGAAAAGTTTATGAAAAGTTACAGTCTGTTTTTTCTTACATTATAATGTATTTATATTATTTGTGTATATATATTTATGTATATTATTTATGTAATTATTTTTTTTTACAATCTTGCACAACTCTCTACTTTTTTCGTTACTTGATGTAACTTGATTGCTTAAAATCAATAGTAATCAAAGAAACTTTACACTTCGTAAGTAGAATGTAACAAATCACTCAATGTTTTTTCTTTTCTTTTTACTTCAACTACCTTATTATTTTTAATGTTTGAGAAATACGTCCAAATTTGAATCTTACTTATGATTCACTATTTTAACCCACAGTTAAGCCTTTTTTGAAGGACTTTGTCGATGTTTTTTTGTTATGATTGTGTTCTCCTTCCTGTATCAGTGTATGTGACCAATAAAAAAAAAAAAAATAATAAATGAATAAAAATAAATATATTTTTGCATTTTTGCATTTTTTCATATTATTGCATTATGACGGTGCCGACTTGGACCCATACCCCAAATCATATCTATATCCATGGGGGATTGCATCATTCTGATATACATCGTAATATAGTCAATGAACACCCATCATTTCGGAGATACTGGAAGTTGGTCATGTTATTATTTATTCTCTGTTGGTTGCCATGGTCATGAAACTCACAAATACACTAACTTCATGTTTAATCACCATCTATTATGTTAGTTGTGCTTTCCAACTTACTGAGCATGTGAACCCTATAATATTATAAACTGAACACGTCTATGTCAACATAGATAGTGATGAGAAACAATGTTCATTCCACTAATTCATTACTTATTATTGTGAGGTCGATAAAGTAGTATAGCTAGATGTTGAAATCAAACTGATTTTTTGACACTGGTTATATAATTAGTACGCAGTACAGGAATATAGATTTAAGGCTAGAAAATATAAGACACAGGAATGATAGCCATGTAATAAATCAATTATTCCTTCTTGAATTTCCATTTTAGGAAAAGGATGATGAATCAGAATTGAAATTTGACATAAAATTTCAACACAAATACGTTATAACAAGAAGATAAATCGTATCGTATAGCATCTAATGTCTCTGATATAATGTTTGCTTTGGTCTTTGTCCTTGTGTAGACCTATGTAAGCCCCGACTCTAACAATCATGCAAGCAAAGCAGTAAATAAGGAAGTGAGGGGACCCAGTTATTGGTTGTTATGGTAACACTATATATCTATAGCCTTTAATGGATAGTAATCACAAATATTGATACCTAACAGAACGAGGGAGGAAATGGGAGCGAGGAGGGAGATAATTCTCTGGCAAAAACAGAACTTAGCCAACTTGTAATTGGCATGCGTTTTCTGTCCAATAACTCACAGGAAAAAAACTGAGGATCCATTATTTTAACTGAATGGGATGATTGAACGATAAGAGATTCCAAATTACTCCACTCATCCGATATTCATACTGTCATTTTCTGCCACGTAACTTAGGTGATCCAATTAGAAGATTATAATTCCAGGGTATGAAGCAATTCAATCCGCTTATATAGTTCTAAATACATTTTACAATTATTATATAGCATGATGAATACATATAAATTCAACAATGCGATGATACTTTCTGAGCATATAAAAATATTTCCTGTTTCGTTCACCATTTAAACCAATGAGAATAATTTGTGAGCTTAGTCAATTTGGGAGATATACTGCGTGGTAAGTAAAACCCTTTCGCTAATATACGAATTCCATTTTTGCTCTGTTTTTTCAATCATTTTTGTTTTCATTCATGTTTATAGTCCATTTTAAATCTCGCGTATATAATGTGTGAATATGTATTGATTTGAATTATTGTAATATACTTCTTTTCCCTCACTCATATTCTCTCTTATTCGTTTACACAAAATGTTAGTTGCCCGCACACAAGAACATTTGTTCTTACGTCATCTTCGCATTATTATTTTATATTCCTCACGCTCTGTTATATTTAGTTCGCACAGCCTGAATTAAAAATTCCGATTTTTAATTTAATTCAATAATCTCGATATGTAGGTCATTGTTGTCTATATATGCGTGTTATTCGAATGGGACATATTTGAATCTCCACTCATTGAGAGGTAGATGTTCATTTCTATATGCAGATCATTTTAATTTTTTGTTAGGGTCAATCACAGCATATGTTGATACACTATGGAAATTCTAGAATTAGTTTCCAATTGGTTGCCTTATTTTCGTATTCATGCTCATTATTATTTAACCTATCGAAGTGAATTATGTTTTAATATGAGTTTATTAAATATTAGCATAGTGAATCACAGTGTATTTTAGTGTTTTGTTTTTCATCGTTTAAACCACAGATAAGCCATTTATGGCTTAGTGGACGAGAGTTCAAACTGTATTACTTCATTGTATAATTTAATTTGTGACAATAAAAAAAAAAAAAAAAAAAAAAATGTCACATTCTTCTGAATAATGAATTGTTACAATTATACGAAACAAATTACACTATTTTTTATAAAATCTTGAAATCTCTCTGATTTTGTACATGCATTGTATGATGATTCATGCAGAAGATGTATTTTTCAAATCACTTGACCTGCTTTTGAGAAGTGGCGCCTCTATTCCAACTGGTTTTCTGCAAACACTGCAATTTTCCTGCAAAAACAACCAACACTTCAATTTTCTCGAAAGTGGTAAAACCGATTACTCCCTAAATCTCTACAGTTTCAAGTTGGTTAAGTATGTAAGAACATATTGATCAATCAAAAATTGTGACCGGTTGAGCGCAAAAAAAAGATGCAACTCGAACCCAATGGAGGTCTTCGCTTTGCTCATCCAAAAAATTATGAAGAAATTAAATTGAGCAATTCCTTCGATTCTTAATAATTGCATTTTATAGTTCTTCAATAGATTGAATCTGTATGAAAAGTTCAGAAACCAGTGAACATGTCAAACTTTCTTGCAAAGAAACATCATTTTGAAAAAATACCATGATTTTGTTATGATAATTATGGATTGATGTTCAATATTTCAATATTTAGAATGTTCACATATTCTCTGTATAACATTATCCGTTTGTACTTTTGCAACTGTTTTCGATAGTGATTATGTAGTGATTACACGAATATAAGTCATCCCGCTCACAAGAAGTTCTTTTCTCACATGGACTTCACATTATTAATTTATATTCCACACACTTCAAAATTCAGTTATCATAGCCTAAATTACACGTTCCTATTGAGTATTTAATTTAATGATCTAGATGTGTAGGCTATCATTGTCTATACATGTGTCTGAACCGAAAGAGACATATGAATAAAATAAATCGTAAATTGAAATTGAAATTGGACCTGTCAAATAACGACAAGTATATCCCTCCGTTTGGCTCAAGACAGTTCGGATTCGAGTCCCGCTCTGGGAGTTTTTTTGGAGATGTCCTTCCACCTATCAACAGCTCCTCATAACAACTCTATCAACTCCTCATTCGTGCTCGCATATTATCTCAAAATCTGTTTGATAATTACCATTAAAAAAATACATCAAGTCTATCTGCCAAAAGCACTACTCTGTAGAAATAACAACTTTTATTGAAAAATATTTTATTGGGTCATCCAACATCAACGAATAAACTCGGACAGCTTGAATGAATTATCATGAATTCTGATGATTATTCACGCTGTAGTTAGGAGTTTTAGATTAATTTGTAATGAGACGCTGAATATATATTCGGAGAATATTCTCAGATCCAAGATTGCACCAATTAGAAACCAAATCAATTAAAAACGATTGTCTCACTAAATTCTGGCTGTGGTCGTCAAAGTTTTGAGCAGAATGAATTCGTTTTACCCCATCCAGTATTCAGAATAAAATCTGTCATGGAAATTGAAAATGGAAGATGAAAGATGGATAGAGAAGATTTCACTGACGATTAAATGTTGAAAATTGAAAATAATAAATTTACTTTCCAGCTAGAAGATGAAAATTTGATTCCAAAGATGCTGAATCGTAGTCTGAAGTACTTACTCCCTATTTCGCTACTTTATGCAGATATTCTCACATGTGAAATGGGTTGAGATCAACAAAACTAGTTCTCGCTATTTTATTGATAGATAATCAATCCACTCCATATAATCTCGCCAATCTCGACGTGGACAAAAATAGTAACATTTTTTGTTATACCTTATGATAGATAGATAGATAGTTTTTCATTCAGCATATTTTCAGCTATTGACACATTACAGTAAATAATGATAGATGATGATAATAATATAATAATAATACATTTGGTGTAAGCATGAGTATTCAGGAACATTACTTTGGTTTAGAAAAATTTGAAAAATTATGAGCTTATTAACAATACACATTAGAATCAATGATAATTAATAATGCAACTTTGATGAGAATAGAGATACAAATATAATATTATAAGGTTGAATATACTAAAATATAGGAAATTCAGTTCTGACAAACTTTGTACATTCTTTTCTGAACGAACTTAAATTTGTAAGGTTTCTCAGACACTATCCACTGAATGGCAGATTCATCTAGTTTTACATGAGAACGAAACTGATGTGACTTGAATGCATCTCAGTAAAGAACTATGACATTAGCTGGCTTTATGTTTTCTTCAATAGATTATTCGTGACTGCTATGTGACACTGAATGCAATTTTCCACTAGAATTATCGTGATATTCATAATGGTATAATATTACTCTTACCATGAAGATCACAAGCAGTAACGTCCACAGGGTGACAAATGTGAAATTCAGATATTTTTCTGACACACTATTTTCAAATAACAACATACTTCTTGTCGAAAAGCTGACCGTATTCTTCTCTCAACTTCTTCAACGAGTTCTTACAATCATTGTATAATATATCGAATTCAATACCATCACTTTTTCCTACTTTATGGTGAATAAAGTAAATTTTTTCTATTTGAAACTCTCAGATATCTCACACATATCTGAATATCTGAATATCTCACAAATTGCAGTTATTTTAACGAAATAATCACATTCAAACTCATTCACATATCAATATTCATCATTTTCATTAACTTCGCAGATATAATTCAATACTTTTTTTCTCTCTGATAATTATCGAGTATATGTGGGTCACATTGGAAAAGCCAACTTCAATACACATTGATCTACATTCATTGCGTTTATGTAGTCTAGATATACTTTTTGAATTCGATAAAACCCAGCAGTCAAATCCAATGAAACCTATTATTTCAGAAATACTCGGAAATGTGCCAACTCTGGTTCATTGTGAGAGGTCCATGGTTTGAGCCCTTGCTGTACGACAAGACATGGAATGTGGTGGTTTGATTGCTAGACGAAGTGAATCGAGCGTCGTTTAATGCAGCAATCTTGTACGGGAATATTGCACACGATTGCACACGATGCATCAGTTAGATGCAGGAGAGTGCAATGTGGAACACTAATGGAACACAGAGAGAGAGAGAGAGAGAGAGAGAGAGAGAGAGAGAGAGAGAGAGAGAGAGAGAGAGAGAGAGAGAGAGAGAGAGAGAGAGAGAGAGAGAGAGAGAGAGAGAGAGAGAGAGAGAGAGAGAGAGAGAGAGAGAGAGAGAGAGAGAGAGAGATGAAAGGCGGTTGACATGAGCGATATCCTCGGCTCGAATCAGAATTACAATAATACAGTTGACCCAGTACAATATATACGTTATATTTGCCGTAGGGATTCACATAATAAAAATGGTGATTGTGTTTTTGTGGAGGCCAGATTTGAAATGGTGGATTCAAAAGATGAAATTGGCTCCGTATGAATAACGTGTCTGAAAAAACACTTTGATATTGCATCAATGAAGAAGTGAAAGAAGTAACAATATTCTATTTTTATTTCACAAAAAAGACTGCGTGCTTCGATGTTATTGCCATAATTACCAGAACTTATCACAAAGGGTGTTAGTGAATAAATTAACCGACCATAACTAATTTCTCGTTAACGATACGGACAGTCTGAGGCCCGGTTTCTCAATAGATTTATTCATTTTTTAGTTTTTCAACAGTTTGCTCGTTATCATGCTTGGTTATCCTTCATATTTTATTGACTAATCAACTGATCATACTGGAAAGCTCTTTAAAGTTCTACTGAATAAACAGTTATGAGGGTACCAAAGTCATCAAGAAGAAGGACGGTAAAACTTCGGCATCGACTCCGAATTCTTAAGTGAAATCATATTGACGGTAAAAAGGTCTCTGATTTTCTTTATAAATACAAATTCGATATCTCATTCCATTCAAAAGTTCTCATCAAAAAAACTGTTCTCATACTGAAACGACTCCCATGTGCACTGAAGACTCATAATAATGAAACCAGATAAAGAGCAAGTCTCAATTTGACTCGACACACCCGCGAGATGATGTCGAAAGACGCGAGACGGTCGATTGCCACAGCGACTGCATGCGGTTAGGACAGATGGAAACACGGTGACGTGGTAAGGGATGCTTGAAGGCGAGCACAATCTTGATGATGTAAGGGTGGGTCGTGATGTCATAGCAATGAATGACGTCACGTGTTAAAGCGTTCATTAAAGAAGTTTGCAGACGCGGTCGCGTTAGGAGAGATTGTGTGCGGCGAACTGAGATTGAATGGTCTTTTCAGATTCAGACAGTCATCTACATTTTTTTTGGTATACGTAAAATGTGTCGCGCATTGGGATAATATGAGCACAGATGTACGAAATTCCAAATATCATCCATAACACACACATACATATATATGTGAATATACATATATATATTATATATATATATATATATATATATATATATATATATATATATATATATATATATATATATATATATATATATATATGTATATATATATATATATATATATATATATATATATATATATATATATATATATATATATATATGAATATATATAGAGAGAGAGAAAGAGAGAGAGAGAGAAACATTTTCAGGGATCTGACACGTGTAATTGAAATGCAGATACAAAAATATGGAATCATTTCATTTATGAGCCTGTTGTTTATGGAGATGTATTTCTGACTTCTTCAGAGATACATGATGAAATATGATTTGATATTGCAATCAAATTTGATTTGATATGATGCAAACATTATTTTCATACACAGCCATTTCTACTTGTGTACGGTTGAAACACTCAGCAGAGTTCTTAGGAATCGATTCAGCAGAATCTCATATTTTCGATGATAACTTTTAAACTGTATAAGATATCGAAATTCTAATATAGCGGAAACACAGATACTTTCCATACCTACAAGATGATATAAGTGATAACTATCCATCTCATATTGCATCATTGTCACGCTTACATGGTTATAAACAGTGTTGTTCTAGCTGTAGGCCTATACGCGGGACAATCTTGCGACATGAAATTAATAATTATATATCAAATTATGGGAAATATCTGTGTTTTCTTCCTATCGGAATTGTGATATCTCATACCGTTCAAAAGTCATCACAAAAAAATATTCCGCTCAATCGACTCCCATAAACTCTTGACAGGTATATTCAGACAACTTTTCATAAATTATAATATGGTGAAAAACGAACCAAACACTTATCGTGTGATGTGAGAAACAGAGACTTTTAATAAATAATAGATCACCACGTGCTGATCATGTATCCAGCTAGTTCTGATTGGATTATTGTTTCTCTGAGACCCGGTATATTACCAAGTCTAGTACTTTATCTGACAGTTCAAACTTGTTATCACCATGGTTACCTGTGGTATTTGTTTTCACCAACTCTCAGATAAATACTAACTGGCCGTGGTAATACTGGGCCTGAGAGAGGTACAGTGCTTCGCTCTAACGTCAACTGACTGATGTACCCATGTAGCTGGGCATCGTGTAGTAACAATTTGCTCTATTACTATCTATTCAGTCATACAGTTATATATTTGTAGCGATATATCTATATCAATCGCGTACAAATGTGTGATAAGTATTATATTATATAGAACTATAAAATATTGTACGATATAATTGATTATCAATGCGAGAGATGATTAATCCTGATATTGACTCCACCAATATAGCTTGGTTGTTCGGGAATGCCTATGAGCGTAGACATTATGAATTTGTTCTCACTTATCATCCTTATGAGGCTGAGTTTTTTCTGTAAACATGTTATTATACATTCAAGTTCTCCAATAGGCGACCAATTGATATCAATTTGATGCGTTGCTCATAAATTAAAAGTGAATTATTGGAAATTGAATGACAAATGTCAATGCAAAATATGTCAATTCATTAGGTTAAGCTGTTTCATAATGAAATCATGCATCATGATTCAACATATGAGTTTAGTCAGATTAAATGTATCAAGAGTTCACTTTCAATCACATTAAAAGCACTTTAAAGTATGTATGGAATAAAACACAGTACATCATTCATTGTCATTTGTCATTTGAATTGTAACTAATCAACATCACAATTGTATAGCTTGTCTGACTCTGACAAGTTATTATTACAGCTGGCTGGTGTGAAACAAAAGCTAGGTGGTATTTTGTCAGTCGATTGTTGTGAAATACGCCATGTATTATCTAGTGAATCTAGGTTAACGGTGGCTAATTAAAAGCACACGATAATGATACAATTCTAATCCACACTCAGCTGTTTGTTACGATTACAGATAAACAAGCAATACATTAAGCACATATGTGGCTGGTTGTGGAGCTAAGCGAATATTGACTTTCCACACTATGGGATAAATGCAGTGGCTATTTAATTGTCGATGGAATCATCAGAAATGGAAGAAAATGGTTTCTATTTCTTCCAGAATTCTGATTGAAAATAATATATTAATATTGATGATTTTCACAGTTGATAGTTAGTGCCGGAATTACAGGTGTAAGACTGTGAAAGTAACTCAAAATAGAACCGATTTTGACCGAAGTTACTATTTATTTCACCAACTCTCAGTATAAAGCTATAGCTAGTGTTGGTGACAGCAAAGCTCAATGCACTGAAAGTATGACCGCGAAGTTACTATTTATTTCACCAACTCTCAGTATAAAGCTATAGCTAGTGTTGGTGACAGCGGAGCTCAATGCACTGAAAGTATGACTAAAGTTACTATTTGTTTCACTAACTCTCAGAATGAAGCTATAACTATAGTGTTGGTCAGCGGAAGCTCAAAGCATAAATCACAAAATTGGGAGTATAACTCTAACTGGGAGTCAACATCAGCTATTATCATGATTACCAATCAATGCCATTACATTTTGTTTTCACTATTCATCAGGATAAGGCTTGCGAACAGGACTTTGATAACTGAGTAATTAGTTGGTGATGATGATAGGTGGTGATGATGGTATCAATAATTATATGTTATTATATGTTGTTTGATTATAATTATGACAATTTTAATCAAAGTACATATTATAATAACATATAATTATGATATCAATAATAAACGAGGCATTAGGAAATTGAAACAAATGTTCCACTGGAATTGACACAAACTTTCAATCACTTGAAACTCAAACGAATTCTAACGAATTCTACATATCCATAACAAATGAATATATTATTCAATACTCATTTATTGTAATAGGGCTTGAAAGAGCATTTTCCTGACATGAACATTCTCAAAATCTTTCTATGAAAATATGTTCATTTGCATAGACAGATTTGGCAATATTTGGCAGAGCTCATGCCAAAAGATGCTGAAATGATTGAAACTCAAACCTTAGAATAGAGGTCAACCAACTGACCTTACCCAACCTGATTCACCAAGAGATGATTAAATGATAATTTCTCGAATTTCACATCGTTTGATATATGGACACATAATTCAGGTTGAATTAAAAAAAATTCAAGCCAACAAAAATGACTTCAAATGATGTTCATTCATTCAACCAATTACAGCGTTTTTCAAAAAATAAGCAACTAGGTTAATTACAACCAACTTTCAACAGTACACACTCAACTTGTTCCATTTGTTTATATAATTCTAATTACTGTAAACATCCAGTTGTTGATTTTGATTAAACATCAACAACAGCACGAGTACTGTCAGTAAACTGCCAGTCTGTGGTCAGTGTACTTATAACATTACCGGCTCCTGTCGCTGCTAAACGGCGTGTTGCTAGCTGCACGTCAGTTGCAGGATGACGTCACTCCATTCAGGAGGCAAGGTACAAGAAGGGTATACTTGTATCAGGGAAATGAGGTCGTCTATCAATATGAAGTCCATAAATATCACTCTGCGTCATCGTTGCATAGCAACTGCGGTTTATCTGAAAGAATTGTATTCTCTCGAGGTTCACGAGGTAAACGATGAAAGATGCAACCACATCTTTTGAGAGCATTCAAAGCTGCAACGACTTCAGGTTATTACCAAATATTCCACAGTCATTCAATGGAAGACGACTTTGCTCTTCCGTTGATGAATATATAAAAAAATAATGCATTGTATTCATACGTATATATATATATATATATATATATATACATATATATATATATATATATATATATATATAAATATATATATATATATATATATATATATATATGTGTGTGTGTGTCTGTGTGTCTATGTGTATATATGTATGTATATATATATATATATATATATATATATATATATATATATATATATATATATATATATATATATATATATATATATATGTGTGTGTGTCTGTGTGTCTATGTGTATATATGTATGTATATATATATATATATATATATATATATATATATATATATGTGTGTGTGTCTGTGTGTATATATGTATGTATATATATATATATATATATATATATATATATATATATATATATATATATATATATATATATATGTATATATGTATATATATATATATATATATATATATATATATATATATATATATATATATATATATATATATATATATATCATATATAGAGAGAGGGAGAAAGAGATGTGATTGAGAGATTATTCAGCTCCTTCGATTTCCATTTTGGTGGAAGTGCCGTGACGCTGGCCGCTATGCATTATCACGCTTGAAATTCACTACCGGTATATAAGAATACATATTAGTTTAGAATACGTGAAATAGGCCTACCGCTATGAAGATGTAATTGGCTTGAACAATTGTAACTAATTCAATCAAATAATCATTGAAATGTAAATGATTCAAATTTATAAATATTCTTATTACATCGAATTTCATTTTTATTGATTATTGAAATAAATTCTTCCGCGAATGATAACAAAAATGTGGGATCGGTCAACGTTTTTTTATAGCTTGCGATGAGTTGAGGCTCACAAAAAGTACATTACCTCGTATGAAATGATGATACATACTCACATCTATGATCGATTCTATCATTTTTCATGAATAAACACGCCTGATCCACTAATTAAAACGTCCGAGCTGTTTCACTATTCTACTGATGTTCATAAATTTTGATCAGTAACTATGGCGACGAGAGTGAATGTCAGACTGTAGATGCGGGAGAATTTCATGGAAAACCATGAATTCGAACTGAGTTTGAGTGAAATAAGCGGTTGAAAGCACTGGCTAAATATCTAGGTTGAGATAAGTGTGAAGAATCAGATTGCCCGAGTAAGTTAAAACAGTACCGTATTTTGATGAATGAAATAAATGAAATTGAATATAGAGACGATTCAGAAAAGACATGAAGGATTTTACTCTGGATTACCTGGGAGACGATGAGGTCCTCAACCATGTAATAATCAAGAATAACTCCTATCAGCAGTATTAAGGAAACGAGGTCAAGGTCGAGGGTATAGTTCTTGTGAATGTGTATAGAGCTCCGAGTCAAATTATATACTACTCGAGTCAGATAATGAATTGGATTACAGTGAGGATATTTCAAATCCAGTAATAACGACTGAAATGATATGAATGGACAATGGAGGTGGATGACTTGGTGAATTCAGGCTATAGGAAGACGCTATACTTGCAGCAGTGTTTTTATGTTGAGGAAACGTATTATACGTTCTTATGCGGGCTTCTTATTATTAATCAACTTATTTCGGACTCATGGCATTTCTTCTTTATTTTTCTCATATAATCGTTATATATCGTATTGACTCTATTTTGTTATTATCTCCATGTGTTGTTATTCTATTTCATATTTGTCATGTAATTGTTCAATGAGAATAAAAAACATGTTGAAATTGAATTGAAAGTTGAAAATTGATATCAAATATTTATTTTTCGTAAATATACATCCCTATGAATACTAGTAGCAGAGTCATCATTAAAAGTAGAAAATTACAATTTAAATTCTGAATTTTTTCAATTTTAATGAGAGATTTTAGTGTGCCTCAAATAAGATGAGTTCATCCAACTATTTTGTTTCGATGGGAAATTAAAACTTTTGGAATGAAGTTTTGCGTATTATTGATTCAATATTAGAATAATATGACCCAACAGGGAGAAAATCTCCATCATACGTGATGTTTTTACATTTTTCGAAATGTTTGTATAGAAAATTTAACTTTGGACTTCATAATATCCAGTGATGATCTCACACACAATACCAACTCCATTTGTGAATGTTAATCTATTGAAAGGATCAAAATCATATATCGGAATTGAATAAACACTTGTGAATACTCACGAACTCTAACTATATTATTCGAGGTTATATTAAAGATTTAACCCACACGCTCTATCACGGCATATATTAATTCATCCATATATCTGCTCACAATGGTAGAAGGAATTAAGAGCATCATTTCATAATTTTGAATCGATATTTTAAAACAACATTTTTGGAATAACTTGCAACACCCCGCAGTCATCGCTGATTGGCCGATCATCAAAAATGTGGGTCAAACTTCCTATGCTATATACATCTATATACATTACCATGAGCTTTAATTCCTGATGAACGCATCTAATGAGGTAATCTCAAAATGGAATATTCCCAAGAACTTGTGTCACCACTATTCCGTATGTTTCTCGAAGCTGAAATGTATATCGTTTTCCCTGCTATCAATTACAAACACATTCATCATTGATGTGGTCAATTATCATTCACGTTCATCAACCATTTAGACGAACAACGGTATGATTAATTCAAACCAAACAACGCATACATTATGATTACCAATTATTAATTATTGCCTCGAATCCAACTACGTAATTCATATTTAGCTACATTTCCACTGTGTTCTACATTAAAATGTCAGAACATCACATAAACATGCCTCATCATAAAACATACAATACCATACTGCGTCTATATCTACTTGTGTTCGAAACTCTAGCCTAAATGCATTATACGTTATGTTACATACTTTGGATATTCCAAGCAATGATTTACTCCATGTGGTTTATACGCCAGTGCATGCATAAAGGGTTGTTGACCCTCTTTGGCCGTTCATGTATATTCCACAATGTAGCAATTACACAGCACATATTGCACATTTAATTCGGTGCAGTATAAATTTTCATATAAATGCAATAATATACCATCTGAGTATAATAATGAGGTGGAAATACAAATATATGTCCAAACGATATGAATGGAGACAATAACAAAAGTGGTTCGTTTATATATATATTTTACTATATTTTTGCTTGTAAAAATATGTTACTAATTTCATACATGAGTATAGGGGTATCTCTGTCGACTGAGGCGCTCCAATAAATCACATGTGCAAAGCTAACGAGCGGTCGCGGTACTAACGAGCAATGAAACCAGGACGACCGAGGGTGAATGAGTTGTGAGTCCTGCTGCAGGATCACTAGCGCCTCCTGGCGGGGACGTGACGACATAGCACACAATTCAAACATTTCAATTAAATATAGAAACGTTTTTATGACCTTTTTTATATCAGTTTTTTTCATCATTTTGAATTTTTCACGTATATAAAAATACAATAGAAACCCGATAATACCACAAAGGGAATAATTTATAGGCAACCGCTATGTGCGGATTTTAATTTTTTGTTATATACTCAATAAAAACAAAATGTGTTCGCAACAACACTACAAATTACATAGAAATAATTGAAATGTGATTACCGGTATATAGAATTATGATTTTAGATTGTCACTAAATAATAGAAACGTAAGAATGGTTTCAAAGGAGTAAATATTTCTACTGGAAAAGTTTATTTATTCATTTATTATTGTTTTTATACAGTATTATACATTGCATACAGGTGGTGAGAATGGAGCAGGGGCCCCGTAACAACTACCCGTAACACTAATGGTTATAAACTAATCGAGTTCCTCAATTGAATTCAATAAAGTGATCAATGATGGTCCATATTGAACCAATACGATATACGCCGACGAGGGTTCAAGATTCAGGACAAGATATATGGCAATATTTTCCGAAGTGAAATAGTTGTGATAATTCAACAACTTCTTCACAATGATAGTGAATGAGTTGATGAATTAATTCGATTTTATTTATCATATTGGTTTTTGAAAGTTCTCCTCATTTGAAATTGAATTGAAGTGAAAATTTTCGAACTAATGAACACCTTGCAAATCATAACCCTCCTTCCCCTCGAATCATAAATATCGAAATCGGCCTATACATTGTGGAATGCAATTAGCCGAGATAAATGCCCACTTACAAAGTGGAACAAATATACCAACTACGGAAAATTTGAAATTCATGTTGTTGTTGTTGTTGTTGTTGTTGACGAAAACATTTTCATCCTGTTCTCTACAGCGTATGTCTTAAATTATCTTCTGAATATTAGGAATGTATGTTTGATACTTGAAGTGAATACTTGGATACTACCAGCTTTCACTGGTTCATATCACACCGTGTTTTGAGTGAGAAATCATAATTATCAGAAAAAATATTGGAATTTGTATTTCTTGGTTCACATTAGCTCTGGCGTAAAACGACGCTGTGCGGACCCTTCTCACTGTTCTCAACAACACTGACGTGCAATGAAGTTAATTGTGCGGACCCGTCTGTTTCAGTTCCCAACAGTACTGACATGAAGTGAGGCTGTACGGACCCACTTGTAGTAGTTTCCAGCAGCACTGTCATGCAATGAGGCTGTGTGGACCCGTCTGTCCAAGTTCCCAGCAACAATGTCATGCAATGAGGCTGTGTGGACCCGTCTGTCTAGGTTCCTAGCAACACTGTCATGTGATCGAGTGTAACTCTGCGGCGTATGTGGAGTTCTAAGATGCATAGGAATGAGTGTTTTTTTAGCTGATTGAACAATCAAGACTGATTGGATTACTCAAGTTGATTGGCTGACTCAAGTAACACTACTTGTGCACGCAAACAGGTGATATTATAAGCTGATAGGCTGGCTTGTCCTATCATTATCGTACACTTACTCTGCAGAGTACCATAGTTTTCACCGTGTGAGATGAACTTAACATAATAGTGACGTTCACAAAGAATCCCGAGTGATGCCGTCAGTTACGCCAATCGAATCATTGTTTGAACGTCCTTCTTCCCAAACAAACTGTGGTATAGTGGTACAGCTTGTGCCTCCGGTGCATAAACAAATTCACGTCGCACGATACTTTTAGCTTTGAAAAAAAAATGAATGCAAATGATATCGATCGCAACTGGCGGACTGGTGAAGCTACGTCCATTCCGAGTCGTCAATTATAATTCCTGATTGATCACCGGAGATAGGCGTGGCTTATCGACAGGCCACCTTGATCACCTTTATCACCTTGACGAGGCCTTCATGTGGGCATTTAGAGATACTCTGATGGGCAATTTCAATTTATCCACATAACAAACAGCCCATTTGATTGGACGTTTTGTTTTGTGACGTTTGTGGGCGGGTCAACCACTAGTCGTCAATTAAGACTGAATATTTTTTCTATTGTAAATATACATCTCGAGGCATAGAGTTCATGAGCTATCATGGTATAGAGCCACTGGATCACTTCTGTGTCGGTCCAGTGAATACGTATTACGATTAATCATTATTCATTCAATATTGATGGCAAATTTGTGGATTTATCGCCTGTGGTGTATAATTATATATATATATATATAATCACGGTGAATTGTGAATCTGTTTCAATCGAATTGATCATTGAGTTAGCTGCGACCAATTCGTCACATAGTGAAATAACCTCAAATATGAAACGTTGATGAGGTGTTTAATCCGTCATCAAGGTGGCTTGATTTAGTTCAATCACATATATCTTCTGAATGATGTATGAGCATACATGATGAATAATTGAATTTTTTCATTAAACAACTAATGAGCAAAGACTCATTTTCAAAGCGTGGACGAATTTAAAGTGAGATGATCATTTCTTCCCTTCCCACAAGTAAAAGAGAGACGACCAATAAAAAAATCTCAACATATAAGTATGATCATATAAGTCTCTGCTGAGACGAGATAAAAAGTTATGAAACACAAAGTAGCATGATCTAAGTAAGTAGCTTGTTTATTATCCTGTCATGCACTTCTCATAAGCACTCGTGAAGTTTTCTTCATTCCCTTCAAGCTCTGAAATAAGTTGCCTTTGCGTTCATTAAAAAGATAATTGCACGGTAAAGTTTGGTATCGATTGAGCCATTAATGTGTAGCTTAGAAAACTCTGAAACAGTAACTCACCACGTAAGAATATACAGTCCAATACTGTCAGTTAATAATGTACTGCGTTGAATGGTGTAGAAGTATGTAATAACATAGGTTGAACATATCAAAGTGTATGAATTCAATTAGATAACAACTTATGTTGAGCATATTCACCGTACTGAAATTCACACACACACATCATAATGTATATATATATATATATATATATATATATATATATATATATATATATATATATATATATATATATATATAAATATATATATATATATATATATATATATATATATATATATATATATATATATATGTAAATAAATATGAAGAAAATGTATTCATATAAATTTATTTGTATATAAATATATATATATATATATATATATATATATATATATATATATATATATATATATATATATATATTTATATATATATGAATATTAATTACTATAATCCCGAAAAACTGGTGTATCCTCAAACTCATCTCGAGGATAAAGTGAATATTCGACCATTGGCTCTACTCATGTAGAAAACAGTGAACACAATTCGAACTGAACTTGAGTATCATGGAATAATACGATGACCCACGTGATGTTTGATGTATCTGAATCAATCTTAAACTCCACTTTACAATTTTTTAAAAGTCGAATTTTCGAAGAAATTAGCTAACGAGATGGAGGGTTGGTCCCTAATTTCTTTGACATGGAAAAGAATCAGTCCACTCACGCCGTATTTCAAAGAAATTAAATATATCAGGCTATTAGAAAGACAGTTTTGTGCAAGTTGAGTTTTTATATGAATGAGAATTCTCAAGAAGTTATCATATAGAAAAGATATCGTATTGACATCATTAGTCACTTGAATGATTTATTTATTGGAGTATGATTTTTTCTTCATCCGTTGGCTTATTCTCTTTCAATTGCTGATAGATCATTATATGAATATGAGTCAAAGTTGTATACACTCCACATGCGAATGCTTGTAACTAGAAGATAAGAAAGTCGTTCACCAACCCAATAAAGGAAAAAAACATCATCAATTGGGTTCCTGTGGTATACTGAGGTTCAATGAGTTCACATTGACGAGGTCGAAGAAACGTACACTACAATACGCAAACCTTATAGGAGTCTGAACTGTAGAATGTTCAGAACTGTGGTGTGGTTCTCTAAGATATTGATAATGTTTCCATAATCATTCATTTTGTAGAGAAGAACTTCAATACTTTTGCGTATATACTTTCGTTTTTTTGTGCACACGGGCCAGCCCAGCTTCTTTTCTTTCAATAGTGGTATTTTTTTTTGCAAGTTTTTTTCATCATCAAAAATACATATATTAAAATACCCGCAAGACCCGCAAAGTCAAAAATTTTAACTTGTCTGCGGGTCTATTAACATTTTTAGTACAACAAAATATATACACTGAATTCAGTTGTCTGGATAATATATGAATACATACACACATATAACACACATACATATACATAATCAAAAATTGAATCAAGTTCAACTCAATGATGAATCCATTTATGAATTGAACAAAACAGATACATTTTATCCACTAAATAGCAAAAAAAAATGGTTAACTTCCTCAAAAATGATGTTACATGATATATACTTCTTTAGTTTGGTTTTTACTTGAAACATACTACATGAAACTTACTACAACAGTAGTAGTAGTAGTAGTAGTAGTAGTAGTAGTAGTTTTTTTTTTTTTTCTTTTTATTGTTATCAAACAAATACATATGTTAAAATTCTATAGACCCGCAAAGTAAAAAATTTTAACTTGTCTGCGGGTCTATTACATTTATTACACAAAAAAATACAACCAAATTCAGTTGTCTGGATGATATACAATACATATACATAGATATAACTCACACAATTCAAAATTGATTCAAATTCTACTCAATAATGAATTCCTTAATGAAATAAACAAAACAGAGAAATGTTTGTGCTGAAAAGCAAAATATAATGTCAAACTTCCTAGAAAATATGGTGAGATGATATATACCTCTTTAATTCGGTTTTTACTTGAACCATTCTTTGGAAACTCAAAAATTCAGAAGGGATTTTATTAAATAAATGAGGGATTAAAAATCTATCTTCCTGTTTACCATACGAGTTGGTGGTTAGTGGCTCTATCAATCTGTCTTTATTACGAGTTTGATGTGAATGCATGAATGAATTCTTGTGCCTCTGTGAAAAATAATTTGATGTGATAAAGAGAAGTAGATGCAGTTGACGAATTGTAAAGAAATTGGAATTTGAAATCTGGTTGTGAAGTTTCGACGTGATTATATTAAAAATTCTTTTCTGAATAATTTCAATTTTGTTCAAGTAGTTATTAGTTGTACATCCCCAAGATAAAATGCCATACCTAATCACAGACTCAATAAGCGCATGCACTACTACTAGTAGTAGTAGTAGTAGTAGTAGTTGTAGTAGTAGTAGTAGTTATTGTTGTTGTAGTGTTTATTGATTCAACCCTCTTTCGACGAAATTAATACACAATTGGCTACATATTTCACAATTAAACTTATTATATAACATCACAATTGAGTATGTCAGTAAGGCATCATTGATGAATTATCAACGAATTGGTAACTTTGTTGTATCGAACGAGTAACACTACCAATAATGATGAATTTAAAGAATTCAGATCAATTGATATGGAATTGGAATGAATCAATAGAATTGAAATCTTTTCGATTATTCCTAATACAATATATGTATATATAATTATTTATGTATATATCTATATATATATATATATATATATATATATATATATATATATATATATATATATATATATATATGGATAACTGAATGATATAGAGAATCAGAATTGAATAACAAAAAACACGAATTATTGAATATGTCAATACATAGCAAAGTGAATTAATAAGTAATATGAATTGACAGAAATCCAGCATCAACAATCTCTCGCACAGAATGAAAACAATTGATTATTGTAAGGTGCTCTTCGATGAGTGACTTGAATCGATTTATAGGTAGAAGTTTCCATGTGCAGATCACAAATCGAATTGATGTTGATTATTTGATCAATGAGGAAATTTTTTTCTCTAAACTTCATATTCTGGTTACTCTGTGTCAGTTTATCCGTCCTGCGAGTGCACTGAAGTAATCCAATCAGCTAATGACCTACTAATGCCTGCCAAATCAGCTGGCTACTCTCATTGGACGTAACGTCGCCCAACGGCGTGGGCGAATAATAACTGTTCGACCTGTAAATCAATGCCTGGCATCACCAGCAATATCAATCAAATCAACAGATCTACACCAACTTCCCTTCACGGCTCTTCCACCAAAGTAATTTAATACCCGGCACCACCACCAATTTTCAATGCTCCAGAGAAACTATTTTATATATATATATATATATATATATATATATATATATATATATATATATATATATATATATATATATATATGTATATATACCTGATGTATCTGTAGGAAATAAAGGTCATCTGACAGACAGAATTCCAAAATTATCGGAACTTATCAAAGCTCTATATGATCAGCGTAGTTTCAGGATGTTATGTGATTATTTTGATTGTCATTATCGACCCACATGATTGACCCTCACATTGACACAGTCGAATAGATATAACTGTGATGTGTGTTCGTTATGTTGGTAGATGATTCTCATCTTGTGAACAGAATTATAGCTCTTTAAATGTCTGATAAAAGTTTCAGTAACGCTTACATGGTTGGATTAGTCTCCATGAGAGGCGAACATTTCAATAGACTGTTAATCTTCGCCTACTTATATTCACATCAGAGTCGATGAAGCAGTTATATATTCTGTAGATATGCTACTTTATCGACATGGGTTTACATTAAATTTCATGACAAATGAAGATATATCGACATTACATTCTAACATATGAATAATGCAAGATCTTAATATGTGGAATACATTACGAATATAGTTCTCAAGCGTTAAGATTAATGGTCTTTGGATGCGATCCAATCGTTCCAGATCTGTATTATTAGCCATCGCCACTTCTACTGAGTTCGATTCTAGGTTCAATCGGCACTTGGAATATGAGTCATGCAATTTTAATGATTACATCATGGACGATGCGCATGAGAACATTAGCGATTGGTTCTATCATTTGATTCATATTTAATCTCCACATCTTATGCATCACCGAGAGTTGATATTATATTTACAAACACCTAATTTTGGGGGATGTAAAACGTGTTGGTATACCTATATGATATATTATTTTTACGCTTCTTGATCTGGATGAACACATAGGGCAGAAGTGTACGGGAAGATGTCGATAATGACCTGATGACCTTAAAACTTTTCAATATTCACTTTAAGACAGAGTGGCTCGAAATACTCCAGTCTAAATGGAGACGATAGAGTATCGAACCTCGGTATCCTGAATGACGATTCATTGATTCACCAACTGATTCACTTGTATCATTGAATCAAACAAATACTGGTGAACAAACAAATGATGTTTCCGATAAAATACTTTTCTTCGTCTACAATATAACGTCAAAGCAAGGTTAGATTATTTTGTCAAGAAACATAATTCAGCATGACACCTCGTGGTTTTACTTTTTCACCTGATAGACCAACGAATATTGTAGCTCTGAAAGATGTTTGAAAACGATGAAAACTTTCAATTATCCTGAAAATTTGTCATTCTATGTCCTAACATTTCAATTGGATGAGCAAAGCGAATACTCAAATTACACCTTGCTCGAAAAAAACGAGCATGTTTTGTTTTCCTTTTTTTAGCACTCTACAGGTCGAACAGAGCTTCGAATTCAGTTGTAACTTGGTACACACTAGTGTCATCATATAATTTTCGAAAATCTCATGAGAATGCCCCGAAGAAAAAATTCGGAAAGAAATAATTCTTCCGAATGAATTCAATTTTTCACGGAATTTCATCATTATTTCGAAGTTTTTCATAGATCGAATGAGCTGTTCTGATGAAAACAAATCAAGAAGTATTTTTTGACATCAATCAAATTGATCGAGAAATTCATCAAGTGTTTCAGCAACCGGTAAAACCAATCGAATTGTAGAACAATTCAAATAAGTAATTGGCAAAACGTAATGTAATCAAGGCAGTGGAATTCAATTGTCTTGAACTCAAAAGTGCTTTCCAATTCATTTCATATAAATATTCTAAATCTCTCATCCTACAACGCATTTGTTACGTTTCTCTGATGATATTGAAATGTGTCATAACTATTCAAACATACAAGAATTCAAAACTTATTCAGATATATTTCAGGATCAGGATAAGAGAATGTCAAGACAACAACGTGGTTGAGATAACAGACGTGTGAGCTGAAGCTATACGAGCAAGTCAATTAGGCTTCAAGCGACGATCTATACAAACTATGTGAGTGAAGTAATTGCTGTGATGCGAGTGAAGCACGCTCTGGTTATATAAACAGCTGAATGAGAGATAAGCGTGAGGCGATATCATCACGGCCTTGTTGAGCTTCAGAGTCACGTGTACCAAAATGATCTGAGACCCGGCTCCTCCACTAGGCTCATAACGAGTCATGCATAGGCCCTATGACTATCGATAACGTAACGGGATAAGCAACACGGCATAAGTCCTATCCTTTTAACATTAGGCCGTTTTCACCATGATGGAATCAGCGCGCTTTCGTGTACATTTGTGAGATTCGCAATTTGAAATCAAATCATACGTATTAGGCTCGTATTTCAATATATAGTACATAGTTGTACAATTGCATTGATTTTAATCTTTCTCGTAGATGATGAGTAATTATCCAGTTATCAAATGGTAAATATAGCAGTAGGGCTCTTGACTAGGGGACTAAATGCTTTTATAGACGTATTTTAAATTTAGATTGGCTAATTCAAATGAAATTTATCCCAATATTGTTTGATGCAGTTGGAAAGAGCTGGATTCACATATTGCATTACATCTAATACTTGTATAGATCAACATACAATAATACCAGCAAATCATCATAACATTTGTAAGGCGGCATCCCTTTGATATACGCATGGTGAGAAAGGAAACCGCCATGTTGCTTATCCCGTTACGTTATTGATAGTCATAGATAGGCCTAACAATTTTAACTGCTCATCTGAAGTCATTACACCATTTTTCTCAATTCACTGTAATATAAAATACTCAATTTCACATCTCAGAATTAGATTTGATGAAGAAAAACAGGATCCAGAATCTATAGATTTATTATAAGATATTTTTTTATCTCGTACAACTTGTTATAAGTTTCTGAAAATCAACTTCAACTGTTCATTTTTCAATCAAGAGTAATTTTGCAAATATTTATTCTAGTTGTTTCAATATTTGTTTCTGTCTTCTTCGTTAACAAAATAGATGTACTTATTTTACTTATTTTATTATTTGCTTCATAGCCAACTTTTGTTGAATAATCATAAGTTATGTTGCCCGCACACAAGAATTCGTTCTTATGCAGGCTTCTTATTATTAATCAACTTATTTCGCACTAATGGCAGTTCTTCTTTATTTTCCTTATCTTACCGTTATATTCTTATTGAATTTATTTTTTATTATCATCATGTGTTTTTTATTCCATTTCATATTTGTCATGTAATTGTTTAATGAAAATAAAAAACATGTTGAAATTGAAAATTGAAAAATTGTGAATATTCAATGGAGATTCTAATTTGTGAACTATACTGGTTATTCTGTGAAAATCAACATTTTAATTCCTGGTGTTTCTATTTGGAGGAATTGTGAAATATTCACCGCATTTTCGAAATTAATAATTGATATTCATTCACTTCCGAATCTTTATATATTCTATCAGGATGAAATGAAATGTTGACTTTTTGATTCATCATTTAAGATCATAATTGGTTCATTTGATCTGTTTTTTTTTTTCAGTTCAGCAACAATTATCAATTTGGAGAAATGTTGACAGCAAAACATTTTTATAATTTCAAAAAACAGGGGCATGCAGGGGCCCACAAGAATTACAATACACAGAAGAAAACAATGTTATATTCGGCTGTTGAATAATTCATGCGATAATTTATAAGAAACACTGTCAATGTTACTGAAATAATCGTATTAAATCGAAAATTTCGGTAATTCAGAATTATATTTCACCATCACTTGTATGTCAAGTTAATATTCTCACAAATTCAGCATTGAAATAACCTTTATTCCAAGAAACTGTATTATAAATTCTATTCAAAGGAATAATTTATAGTTTTCTGATAATTCACTCAAAGAAAATCGCCGGCTACTAATACTCTGTATGTAGAATGCGTTGTGCAATTTCACTAAATCCATTCATCACTGACGGATCGATACTTCTGATCGTCAATTGCTAAGTATAGGAGAGACGATCGATCGGATACACGAAAAGTGTGGGAAATTTTCCAGCACAATACCGTGTTGCACGAAATAGCTGTGACATGATTATAAATGTTGAACGAGTTATCGCAACTTAAACATAATTTAGCACTCGACGTGATAATTCTAAAATGTGGATTATTGAAATGGTAACTTATTTCTGTCGATTGAGAAGTTATTTCAGTTCAGAGTTTCAAGTTGCAATAAACAAGAACATCTTGAATGTATATTTGTGAAAAACTGTTACCAACTTTCCAAACAACAAACTGATAACTAATTTCATTGTATTATAATATATGAACAAGGAAATGAAGATATATTTATGCATATAATAAATTGTGTCATTTTTTACGTTTCTCATAATACTTCTGTATAGATATTTAGTGTAACTTTGTTTATCAAACAAAGTTGCCCGTATCCTCTGGAGATGTTTCTGAACCTCCTTAAAAGTAAAGAAGACGTGGATCATTTGTGAATCCTAGATCAAATAATTAATAATTAAAATTAATGAGAGCTTTGTAATGAAGGGAAAGATTGACTTCACTCAATTAATAGTTTTAAAAGCCCAGGCGATAAGTTTTCGAGTACATTTGCCATTTTTTCGATGAAAATATCATAACTCATTCAACAACGCATATTATTATTTTTTTAAAAAAAATTCAAAAATTCAAAGAAGTTCTATTCCAAAAATACTTACAAATTACAATAACATATAGAGACAAAATTACATATAAAATTTTAATGGAGACAAAATTAAAAATATTCAGATGATGTTCAGATTTTCATGATGTTCAGATGATGTGATTGTTTACACCTGATAGATTCAACTAATCAGAATTACAAAGATTTTTGAAGCCTCGTTCACTCAATATCATGCAATATTCATTTAGTAAATGATATTTAAACCAGCTATACAATACTTCGACTTCGAAATCTGAATCCAGGAGGGTGTGAGATCGAGTCAAGTTGTTTTTGTAAATGTAATTCAGCCCATCATTAGTTCATCGTTACATCATCAAACAATCAGCCATATTCCAATGTAACCTGACAGTTATTGGAGCCATTGAGCACGGTATATAAAATTACCGTTTTTTCATACATTAAAGTTTGAGCTCTCGTCAATATGAGAAGGATATTCATACTCGAATACATATTCAGCTGCACGTGTATCAGATGATCTCATCTGAATGTATGAGAGGCCGTGGTTCGTCTCCCCGCTGCCCAATGCGTGTGAAATTGCCAACTAATCATGCACCGCGTCACACATGCGAGCCACCGTGGTCGGACATGCGTGAAATTACATATCTATCACCATTTTGTAACGCAATGCCATACCTCGAGCATGCGCTATAATACGAAAAACAGCGTAAGTTGTACGTGTTTGAATATGGAACGAGATTTGCATGAGTTGTTGGAAAAATTAGGAAGGCAAGGCCCGACAAACAAACTCTGATTCGCATTCATCAAAAAAATCGAATTAAAATGGTGGAAATAGGAAATTCACTATTGGAGAAGCAGTGATCAAATGTGAACTCTGTTATGCGATTGGGAAACTCCCTTGGGTAATATTATCACGATTTTGAAACATCGTTGCTATCCCGTTTATGTAATCAGCAACCTAAATAGTCTCATTCCTACTCCAATATCTGATGGAAAAGACTATAAAAACAACTAAGATGAAAAGTACTATGGCCAGCTCATCCGGTACGGTATCCATAAAGTTCATGGCTTGCGAAGCCAGGTAAATGCACAATATGATGAATGCACTTGCGGATCAGCTGTTTACATTCGCCTGCCACTCCACGCAAACGCAGTCGATTTCTCTGGGATGAACTATCGACAGAGACGTGTTTTGACAGTGAACCTCATCAGGACGCGGCCGGAAAGGTGAAAGCACGAGTCCTGGGTTCACATCTTGCCGCGGTTCCACTCTGCAAAACTCGCCATGGTGTTCTTGTTGTAACGTATCAAATAAACTCCAATGAAGGGATTGAGTCCATAATCTCTCTCGACATTCATTTCAAGTGTAGTAATCTATTCGGATACTGTATAGTTGATTTGGAAATCGCAATCGGTTGCATCATTCCTGAGATAACCCACTTCAAAGTTTTCAGAAACCTCATAACCATAAGAATAACCCAGAGTAGAACATCCGGAATGAACATTTCTTCATAAACTTTCACGGGATTCAAAATGATAATGATACAGATCATTCTGAAGTAATTCACATGATTCGGATCAGTCGTTTCAATCCTTTTTTTCTATAGGTCACATACACTGATACAAAAAGAAAAACACAATGACAACAAAAAAACATCCACAAAGCCCTTCAAAAAAAGCTTCAGAACATCTTGAATCGGAAAGTTTCGGAAAGTTCGGAAAAATCGGAAAGTTTGAAAAATCCTCAGGAATAACCCGGAGGAGAAAAACTTGAAAAACGAGAATTCTTCAAAAGCTCTCAAATTCTCACCGAATATGATACACCTATTATACACCTTTTCAGAGATTTTTGCAACAATAGAATGAGAAATAACCCAGACAACGCAATAAAAGTGTACATTCTACTGAATATTTGTCTCAATTGGTTTTGCAAAGTGTATATGCAGCTTGCAGCACTATAAATATCAACAAGTTGCAGGTAAGGTTTTTAAACGTTCGAAGTAATTCAAGGTCCGTAAATGTGGATTGAGCTGACAGAATATTTTTCATCCTAGATTTTCATACTTCTAAGCTCATCTCACAACGCACATCCCGCGTTTTCCTAGTTAATTTCTATTCGTCAAGTATATTTGAAACAAAACTAAATTCCTCATGTTGATGGATATACCGAATATACAACTTCATGCGAAAATCCATTAAAAAATATTCCGTGTATCACTCAAAAAAAAAAACACCATCAATATTTAAATATCTGTTCTCAGATTCAGCCCTTTCTAAGACATACAGTTACGTGTTGCGAAGACTAAATATCACCGATATTTTCATAAAGATATACGTCTTGAAAATAACCAACAGTTGTTTATTACAGCCCCTCTTATACGTCGTAAAATATGCAACATTTTATTCACGTAAACTTGAATCTACGAAGCCGTGAGTTTATCCGTATAAGTCAGATCTATGGAGCCGTGACATCTCAGAACTACGTCGTCGTGAGAATTGACAATTGAAATCTATTGTTGGAATACCGTACTTCTGTCAATAGATTTATGTCTCATAATATTGCAGTCAAGATTCGAGTGTTGTTGGAATAATATAAATTTGAAATATTCTATCACATGTTTCTCTTTCAGATAATATTTTGAATAATTTAACATGCTCGTGGATTAAATGAAGTATAACCATAGTAGATTAGAAAAGTGATCAATCTGAAAAAATCATAATTCACTTTTCACCGTCAAATCTAGTTATTTTGAATTGGTTTTCCATGTTGATTACAGTACGAAATGCATGCTCGTTGTTTAATATTCTCGTATCGGTGGTGTGGGATGATGGAAGGTGGGGAAGAATATCCATTTCATGTCGACATTATGACGTATTAGTCACGATATAAACACGACTCTTGTTCCGATGAGTTTAAATCAACCATTGGAACAACAGTTTTTGATTCACTTCTGAAAGAACTAGAGATTACATTCTGTTTGTTTCGTGAAAGTTATTCATATTGAGTTTACCGACGCACTTTACTGATTACTGAGACATTCTGGCGTCGTTCAAATGACGAATGATGGCTATTAAGAAAAAAGATCATACTATCGGGTATATGAAGTAATTAGTAGAGCGATAGGCCTAATTATAACATTATAGGCCTATCACTAATTTAATTTGTCGATTGTGTATAATGATAAACTTTACAACTGCTGTCAATGGAAAGAAGTGATCATTGCCCAAGAGACTTAGTTCAAAGTGGAAGATATCAACATTCGTGTGTTTATACTGAAAGACTTTTATCTACGGCGAAAAATTATGGTCACAGACCTGGTGTTGAAGTTCATTAGTTTTAAATAATCAAAATGAGCTGTTAAGATCGCCCTTGTGGTGCCCCGTCCAAACGATCCCATCTTTCATCCATAGCCTTAATTGGGGAACAATGATTTTGTATCAAGTTTCGATGTTATTAAAAAAAAAAAAAGGAGTTCACCGACGCACTTTACTACTTATTGAGACATTCTGGCGTCGTTTAAATGACGAATGAAGGCTATACAAAGAGATGATATATTATTAGGTATAAAGTGGGAATGTAGTGGTCTTGGTCAAGCAGTCAAGTTTGTCCGTTTGTTCATTTTCTCGATTTGTGTTTTTGTATGCGATCCACAGGTCTCATAGCAAAATCGATCATAATCCATTTTCGGAATCAAAAGAATTTGTAGCTCATATGTTCAAATTTTAAATTCGACAGAAAAAGTTGCAGTTACGCTGTGAGTGTTGAAAAGTAGAACTCGTGAAAAGTTGAGATTTGACGTGCTATCATAGCTCAACAGTGGCATTGTTTCAAAATGTAAGATTGTTGACACTTTATTTGTAACTTTTCGACGGTCATATTGACATTCAGACGCACATTCCGTTGTTACTTTCAGTTTCAGATCAAAGGACTTGGAAATGGTAGATATTAAAGTCGAGTGTTTTTGGTGTTGAAAGTTGGAACCAAGGTGTATTGAAAATTGAGTGCTGTTTGCCTACTCGAACAATGGATATAACAATAATGTCTATTATACGGAAAACTCCACGAATCCTCTCAAATAGTATTCAATTTTCATCATCAAAATGCGTACCATTTTTTTCAATGAAATAACTAATTGATAATCAGAAAACACATATTCAAAATAAGTTTGCATCACATACTCATTATTTCTCTGTCAATGTTGCAAGCACGACAGTGTTGTTGAATTAAATTACATCATTGATATCTTTTAAAAACTCAGACAATGTTGGCGTTTTTGTTACTAAATTTCAGCGGCCATATTGCGTTTAGAAGCGCATTCTGCGGTTACTTTCACATCTGAATACGAGCATACAAAATAGTGTCACGATCTCACTCTTATTCAGATCCTTCCACCCCCTAGGTCCATGCTTGGCTGATTAGTCATACTAGATAGTGAGCGGGGTGTAGAGAGAGAGAGAGAGAGAGAGAGAGAGAGAGAGAGATAGAGAGAGTGGTGGGATATAGTGGTTTCTCTGATGAGGGAATTAATGTTTATTAAATACCTGAACGCATTATTGATTGAATGCATGAATTAATTGTACGGAATGAATTGACGATTGGATGCATGAGTGACTTTCAATCAAACGTTTGAATTCACGTTAACGGGACATAGTTTTATATATATATATATATATATATATATATATATATATATATATATATATATATATATATATATATATATATGCAATAAATTGAATATTTTTGGATGTAGTTGTGTAATGATGATAAAATAAAACAAACTCTTTTAATTTTATATTTAAAATAATTAGTTTTATTCTCGAAAGCTCAACGTTTCATGACCTTTATCGGTCACCTCTTCAGGAGCAATGACAAAAATTAAAAATATTAGAAAAACAACAATTACAAAACAATCAAGAAAAACATTCATATAAACACAAGTGGCTGTGGTTTACTGAACACGGCTTCTCAGATTGTATATTTTATTAAAACCAGAGTTCATGGATTGACCTTTCTTCTGATTCTCGGGTCCAGCTACCGGTTCATTTTGTTTCATTTCTTTCTTCTTAATCAATGCAATAGCTGTTGCCCAAGAATCAGAAAAGCTGTATCCGCAATCGAGACCGTTAATATTTAAAGGATGTTTGATAATTTCGAGACGCTCGCTGATTGCTCTCTTCCAACGATGGCTTTCGTGATTGATTATTTTGGCCTTGTCATATACGATGTTATGGATTCTTCCACCTTTATCTACCAATGTTGCATGTGTGGCAACAGCTGATAGATTAGGTGAACTCCTTCTATGTTCTTTAAGGCGCTGTATCAGTGGTTTCTTGGTTTGACCTATATAACACAAACCGCAGTCACAAGGTATCCTGTATACACCACAATTCTCCTGCGGAATAACGTCTTTAACGGGTGTAAAAAAGGAATTTAGTTTTCTTGTTGTTGTGAAGATAGTTTTTATATTATGCTTCTTTATAATCACGAAAGCCATCGTTGGAAGAGAGCAATTAGCGAGGGTCTCGAAATTATCAAACATCCTTTAAATATTAACGGTCTCGATTGCGGATACAGCTTTTCTGATTCTTGGGCAACAGCTATTGCATTGATTAAGAAGAAAGAAATGAAACAAAATGAACCGGTAGCTGGACCCGAGAATCAGAAGAAAGGTCAATCCATGAACTCTGGTTTTAATAAAATATACAATCTGAGAAGCCGTGTTCAGTAAACCACAGCCACTTGTGTTTATATGAATGTTTTTCTTGATTGTTTTGTAATTGTTGTTTTTCTAATATTTTTAATTTTTGTCATTGCTCCTGAAGAGGTGACCGATAAAGGTCATGAAACGTTGAGCTTTCGAGAATAAAACTAATTATTTTAAATATAAAATTAAAAGAGTTTGTTTTATTTTATCATCATTACACAACTACATCCAAAAATATTCAATTTATTGCACATAATGAGTTGTGAAAGCTTAAAGTCAAACATATATATATATATATATATATATATATATATATTATTCATGTGATGTATGAGATTGGAAGCTGATTGAAGCTTCCTTTGAAAAAGATGCTGTTTTATATGTTGCTTCTGAAAAATCTAATTCTAATATAATCTCTGATTATACACTTTGTGATGTAACATTTATGCTCTCCACTTCTACGATTTCGTTTATTCATTCTTCTCTTTGAAGTTCGAGAATTTTTGTGACCGGTATTTTTGAATGAATTCATCCAATGTTGAAAACATATATTACGTAAATCACGACAGAGATATTTTACAAGTATGGAATAATTTCACTAATTATTAGTGTTTATTTATACCCATGTTGAAATCTCTCATCGAGTTTCTGAAATGCAATATATTTCTCAGTATCTTTACTCACAGTACTTATCCAATTTAGAGCTGTATAGTCACATTTACATTCAACTTGATAGTTGAAAAACCATCCATATAAGAATAAACTGTTGTATATATAACTGATTATTGTATACACCTTGTTGGTTCAATCTCAAAAGTCATAATAAAAGTGATCAACTGGATTTCATTACGGAAATGAAGGAGATTCCATTCAATTCAATTGAATATTATTTCATAATTGCTCTTCAACTAATTTGTTCACTCTATGTCAATACAATTTGTGGACTGGTTCCAATATGTAATTCAACTTGAGTGGGTACTCACTGTTGAAAAAAAGAGAATACAAATAATAATAATACAGAAAAAAAGTTCATCGATCAGAAAATATTCGATAATGTATAGTAATGTATGTGATGATGTCCAAGACTTGAAAATTCAACTCCACCTTTAAAAATGTTGATCAAGCTAATTATTCATGAATATCATCGATAACAAAGGGTAATAACTAGTTAATTCGCTAATTATCGCTAATAAAAAGATTAATCATTCCTTAAACTGAAGAAAAGGGTGAAAAATGATGTCATATGGTTCAATAAAGAGAGTAGAATATTTGAATTCTTCAATAAGAAGATTGATTTTGAATGAACTGAGCAACGATCATGCTAATACGTATGCTAATATCATGCTAATATGCAGCTAATGTATACGAATTTCAATGCTTAATGACACGATAATCGATCATCGATAAAGTGGACGATAATCGAGTTTTTTAAACTCATCACTTGCCACATTGAGTTGCATCAAGTTATCGCTAATATTCAAGGTAATAAAGCTAATACTTACGCTCATGCTTACAAACAGTGTTGGTCCTAGATAAATCAATCTGATATTGAAAAAAAATTATTCACCCCAGATAATTATTTGGATCATCACTCACTACTTATGGGTGATAACCCTGAAGCGAACATCTGTGTAGCTGTATGCTCTGGAAACAGAAATGTGCTGAAACTGCGAATACATCGATGCTCGGTCGTACGCTCGAGAAATAAGTTCGCGAAAATTAACTCTCATCCATAAAAAATTATTCGGATGATCATTTTTACCCTCACCTTTCAAATAGATAACTCATGAAAGAAATATCTTTCATTCCATATAGATGAACAATCTTTATCTTCATCAGGATGAAAAAATATCTAGTCTCTTGGCTACTCATATTAGACTCTCAGGAACAACAAGAAAGTGAATATAGCTTGAACAACTATGAAATGAATTTGTAGAAAACTCACATATATCAGCATAATTATGGAATGATATTATCAGTTATGCATTTTTTTCAATCCGTTCGAATCATGTATGATGGCTTAGAAAAGTTTGGAGAGATGAGTACTCAAACGTTGAAGATATGTCGATCGAATTTTTCTATAGACATTTGCCAAGTTTCAGCTGGATCAGCGCTTTACCTCTTCATTGTTTGTTCTGGTTGAAAACTCATTTACTCGTCATATATTATGGTCATATTTTTCGATGCGAAATCTTGATTCATTCCATATTATAATATTCAGATACACATTTGCTAGAACTTAATCAATCTGCCAAGAAATGTGCTTTCAAGCCTCCAGAACTTGAAAAAGATATTTTCCGAAAAAAAGGAAATTCCCGTATAACTTAGCTGTTGGTGGGGTCGTTAAGCAAACAATAATAATCGAAAAAGACATTCAAAAATGTCCAATAGAAAGTTTTCCCCCAATGTAGTCATTTTCACAAATTCAGTGTATAATTGTTGAAATGGAATATGTGAGGAAGTGAAATCAGCATTCTTCAATATTTGAAAAAACATTACTTTCAAATCTATGCACTTCCTCGGAACGCTGCCTTTTCATTCATATTAAAATTAAATATGGATGAAAACACGACCGTATTATGAAAATAATATGAAATATATAAAAACGGAGCTTTGTGAAAAAGTACATGTTCTTCCAAGTTTTCTCTTTCGAATATGAAGGAACATATCTCAGTCTCTCCCATTTTAATTGCAACATTCGTACATTCAACACAGCAAATATGTATCCGTGTTCAAATATTGTATTCTCTACAGCTTTTTTCTTCATGAGATTTTGATATATTCCTCGAGAAGTTTTCCTATGTACTCTCGAGCACGATTGTGCTTTTGGTGTCACCCTCTTCTCATTTCATTCATTCTTTCATTCATTCATCCATTTAAAACGGCAAGTATGATAAATCACGTCGTATTAAACGATTACAACGATAAGATGAGACCGTAAGGTAATTACCTAATTGGGATGTCGGGTGTGGGGTGTTTGGTGAACACCCAGGGGGTGAAGAAGGGAAGGGGGTAGTTGTACGGCTATATAAGGAAGGACGCTCACCGGTAGACGCTCAGTTGTCGCCCGGCGTCCGTGTGGAGCACATCGTACGTCGCTCCCGCCTCGCCAAGTCTACCAACAAACACGCGTCATATCACAAGTGATCAACGTGATGAAAATTAATTTTATTCCCAACATTAAATTCTTGGCCGCTGTCACATGACGTAAACAAGTGGGTCAAGAAGCAATTTAATAAAATGTCTCAGTCGAAGATAAAAAAAGTGATTTAAATATGGAATGGTGTGATGTTCTGAGATATAAAAGTGTTTTGGAAATATATTTGAGAAAAGCCGATATACCGAAATGTCTCAAATCAATGAACCCGAACGAATGTTTGTTGATAAAAGACGAGGGCGAAGAAGTGTGCAGCCCCAATAAACGTGCATCGCGATATTAACTCAAGGGAGCGAAGTTGCTAGGTTATTGGTTTTCAGACTTCGCGCTTTGCTTGCCGGCTTTTATCAGATGATGTGAAAGTTGTGCTGTGTGAGACACTGTGATTTGTTGCTTCGCTTTCTTTCGTCTCGCCGTATTCGACTCAAATCGACGATACAAATGAAGGACCAACACTAACTGGTAGACAAATAAATCTTAGAGACAACTTTATATTAATAATAGATTCACTTATCTTCGAGAGATTTGAATTATGAATACTTTATATAGATTCGAATCAATCATCGCTTGAATATATATTGATATATGTCAATGACGTGAAATAAAAGAAGTGAGAAATTGAATGTATACATACTATAAAAATATATAATTCAATTATTGTGACTTTAAACAATCTATAAAGAAATTTCACTCATAAAGGCCTACACGAACGAAGACGGACATCGAGTGAAATATCTTGATACTCTTAAAATATCTGAACAACTTGTGAATAATGTCAGATATAAGTGACAGACAGACAGAACAATTGTGTGGAATGTAAATTCATAAGTATAATCTCCAAATAACCTAACTATTGGTGGGGTTGTACAACAAACAATCCAAGTTTTTACTACGAGTAGTGTGAAGACAGACGACAGCTAATACCCGTGTGAATATATAGCCACGTGGCCTGACGTACACGACCACGTGTTTGTCACGTGATATACAACCAACAGCAGTCAGTGAGGAGGTAAGAGGAGTGACTCGTTCATTCATAAAACAGTTTTATTAATTCATTCGTGAGCTACGAAATGCTATTGAATTGAGTGTTTGTGACCTTGGAGAAGGCCAACACGCGTATTTGTTACTCTTACTCATGTTGAGCCTCACATCAATAACTTTCGAAAGAGAATTCCCTTCTCGCCTAGCAACATAATGAACCCAAAGTCACAAATATCACTGTTATAATTGTATATGTGTCGTATTTTCAGTGTTTTTCATTTCTCTGGACGAGAATTTTAATTTGATACATAACTACATCTTTGAGAAGCGTTAAACGCTCAAAGTTGCACTGAGATTATGTGATTCCACCGCATATTTTACAATTATTCTTTTGATAGACGAATTATTCTCTATTATTCTTCTGATATATTTCTTTTGAATTATTCTTTTTGGATTCTTTTGATTCTCTTCGCGTATCTTTACGTTTTGAGAGCGCAAGTTGATCGATTGTATGAGGAATCATTTTTTGCGATCAATTTTGAATTGATGATATCAAAAACACACATTCCTGGCTACTTGCAGAATGCGATAACTGTTGAATTATTCACCGTAGTTATCATGCTGTCTGTTTTTAATATGTGGTCATTATTAAAAACAAGGAGAAAATTATCATCAAAATTTTTTTTTTCACCCCACTCGCTTTTTTCTCACACTTTCCAATACTCGGGAAAAATCTCCATTCAAGTTATTCAAAACTTCAACTCGACCCTTCGAATGAACCGAAAAAAATTAATTAGTTCTCAAAAATATTGTTTTTATCTCCCTGTCGGTTTGGTAGTAACAGCAACATGTGTCTGCTTTTCTTCACAAGTGTTTCACTTCTCAGTGTTGTTTACATTATTTCTACTTGTTCATTAGAATACCCTGCCATGACGTATTTTATTGGTTTACTTAAGACGTTTAGTGACGATAAATTATGCAAGAACATGACCTGTAACGTGGTGCATTTGTTAAGCCAGCATTAGATATTATTTACCATCGTATGGCAAATGCGTAAGTAGAGAGAACCGAATTTGCTTCGCTCCGTTACCAAATGAGATTTTCGAAGAAATAGCATTTCCCCGAGAAGAAAGAATACATTTTCAGAAATTATAGAACCTGGTAAAATAACTCTTTTGTAAGCGTTTGTGTATTCAATCATTTGAATAACCTAATTCTTGTATTCACACGAAAGATGGTGCGAACAAACCGCAAGGAAAAGGTGACTCGATCAATCGACACAAAGTACACCTACCTCTAAAATCTACAAAAAATTCAAAACTAGATATGAATAATCATAGTATCACGTTCCCGATGCCCAAATTATTCATAATTTCACATGATTCATCATCTATGAATTCATTTCACTTGTAGCAAGATTTCGATACCCCCAAATAAATTGAAAAGTGATATAAAGTGCGGTACTGGTAGGGCCTATATGCATTTTCATCAATGCTGTTACTTTTTAATTTTTATATAGAATCGTTCACAAAATGTACTGAACATTTTTATTATTTGAACAAATCATAATTATTCATTGCATTTTTTTATAATGTTTTTCAGATGGATACATGACATGCATTATGAATATCATCATACTGAATATAGTGAAAATAATTATAATACATTTACTGACATTGGTTGATTAGCTCACGATAATAATAACTGAAATCGAATGCTTGAACATTTAATAAACTGTTTCAATAATGATATTCTATAATCTGTTATTCAAAAAAAATAACACATGAGTCAGAGCCTGTGTGTAGAAAAGAAGGAGAAGTTAATTGCACTTGAAAAAAAAAATTCAAAGAGGGAAGGTTCTCGAAAAATGTTGTACATGGATTTGTGAGCTGGGTAAATTTCAGTATTCGGAGAGAGAAAAGTTGAATTTAGATAACTCATCGGATTGTTGGATTCACACTATTATATCTGCAACATATAGTTCAATTGCTTCGCATTACAATATTTCAAAGCACTTATTTCGAGAACCCAATGAAATTATGCTCAATATTTCGAGATATTCACTTTCACTAATGAACAGTTCCAGTTGGTAGGGTAGAGAACGACTTGGAACGATCGGTATATCTGCATCCATGAAAAAAGAAAAACGTCGACCAAATTGCACAGTTGTAAATCCTTCGATAATTAAATTTCATGCATTTGCCATGGTAATCACAATTACAACTCGAGAACTTCTGAGATGAGAAATTGATTTCATTATTGTAAACCTCGTCAGGAAAAAGAATTGAGATACCGGTACTGGATATTTTTTTATCAACATCGAAACTTGAAACAAAATCATTGTTCCCTCATTGATGCTATATATGAGAATGAGATCGTTCGTATGGGGCACCACGACTAAGATCTCATCACCCCATTCTAATTAATTAAAAACATTAACTTCAACATCAGGACTGCACTGTGTGTGCCCAAACTTTTCCGCCTCAGATAAAAGTATTTCCGTTCCCAAAAGTCCGGAACACATTATGATTATGAACCGTCTCTGTGATATTTCCGGTCATTACCAGCATTGGTATTGAGAGTGAATCAAACACACGAATGTTGATATCTTCCACTTTGAACTGAATATCTTGGTCAGTATAAACGTTAATGAAGACACAGTTTTTAATTATGAATATGATATTGATATTCATTATGTTGATAGACGACCCACTTATCTGTGGATCAAAAAACACTTATACTTGTATTTTCAATGAAGTACCCCCAGCGATATATACCTTAGAAGAACGTAATACATTGCTTGTTGTGTGTGCAATGTACCAGGCCACCAAGTAGCGAGGTGTGATGGGACTGCCGCGTGTGACGTCACTCTAGAATAGAGTGACGGTCTTACATTAATCTTGCCTCTAGTCGACAGTCTCTCCCCCTTACATGCAGACACCCCCGCACGACATCCTCTTTTAATTACACTCGACGTAGACGTAGACCTCGCATAACTTTACACAGCTATCGGAGACTTGGCTTCGATGTCGATAGCAGCTGGTACAGGTAACTTCGGTTGGTTGCGGATATTTTCTCAGCAGAGAAGTTTCTCATGGAAAAAGTCGAGCTCAAGCCAAAGTGTACCTGAAATTGACGTGAATCACCAAGTTTTTCAATGCACTTATTGTGAATTCAGCTTATTTCAAAAGAACAAACATCGTGGCCATGTTGATAGAGTCAGTTGTAAAAATAATCGAATATGTATTCATTTGAAGAGCAAGTTCTTCGAATACAATACATATTCTGGAATTCCCAAAGTCGACTTTCACAAAATATGAACTGAAACAATATACTGTTTTCCTCTGAACAATTGTTTTGGTGCACTGAATTATATGATGAAGTCCAAGCAACTACACTGCTGAGAATCAATCTAATGAGAAATAAAACCAGGACCAGCCACAACAACTCCCATCTCTTTATAATTTTGATTTTTGTTTTACTTCCATAATAATTCCATAATTCCCACACCGTGAAGCATGAACACATTATAGTCGAACGAAAAATATATTCGCAAAGAAAAATCGTTCCCCTCCCTCTCAAAGCTATAGGTATAGTGTGGTCAAGAGGGAGGTAAAGTTGGTGAAACTTGATTCAACTATGAAGCTATGAACACACCGTCTTAGAACTTGCATATATCCATACCTTCAACGTTGTTGCTATAGCAACAATTGGCGTAAGTTTAACACAAACTTGATACATCTGCCGCAACTTCGAACTCTTGCATCTGAAGCAATATAGGGATTAAAGAGCCGTGTATAGTCAGGTAGCCAACAACGTTATGATAACACAGTTAGGTTGACTATATCAATAACTTATTACAATAGAGTTGATTAAAATCTCCTGAATAGAAAGAAGTAATAAGAGTAATAAGTAATAAGAGAGTAATAATAATAGAGTAATTATAATAGAATAAATATATAATAGAGTAAATATAGAGTAATAGAGTAATAGAGAATAGAGAGTAATAAGAAGAAACCAACCCCTTTCCACTGAGAATTGATCATCAAAATGTTTCATTTCCTGCTTTTTGCAAATCATTTATATATATATATATATATATATATATATATATATATATATATATATATATATATAATAATGATGAGAATTGATGTATCAGGGAATTTGTGAAATTATTTTGAATGCAGACATCATCATTCGATGAAAAATCTCATCAACAGTGAAGTCAATTTTGGAATTGTTCGAGTACAGCACATGATTTTTCTCTGATATCAATTACTATGTCATATATTTACCCCTGTAAAACCTAGCTGTCGTTAACATCGCTCTTCTATCACCCTTTTATTCATCCCCTTGAATCACCTGGCTGTTGATGGGGTCATTCAACTATCGCTGGTTCATTCGTACCCTCAAATGATCCAACCATTGGTGAGGTCGCTATTCTATGACCGTTTCAATCCTACTCACATAATCTAGCTGTCGATTAATCTTGAAAAAAGTTTGAACAATGGAATGGAAATGGTGTAACTCAAAAGTTGGACCAAAGTATCAGTTATCGATCAATATTTGGTATGTGATATATATATATATATATATATATATATATATATATATATATATATATATATATATATATATTCAATATATTCTCTAGATATATTCAGAGATACAGTGAGATGAAGAATTTTATATTTCACCGAAAATTATTACCAACTCAATTATCAAATGTGTAGGCCTATGAACATTGTTGTTCTCTGCTTCAAATAACATTCTTTCGTATCTTGCTTGGTCTAATTTTCAACAAAACCTGAATAAATTCATCAATATATTTTTCATATAGTCTCGTCTTCCTCAAAGTACGACAGTTTTTGAAGTCAGTGTATTTGTACCTACTCACCCCTAGATGTACTCCATCGTGCATTGTTTTGCATGCCACGTCATGCAGTTTAGGAGGAGCAAGGGTGCAGTGAGATGCTTATAAAGAGTTGTTTGAGTCGTTCAAGTGTTCGGTCTAAGTATTGTTTGATTTAACCTCGTTTGAAATGAACGGTGATATTATTTCCAGGATGTGTGTGATTGGAATGTGTTTCGGTTCATTTTTCATGGAGAATTGTACAAGACTCCGGATATCAGTCATTTCAATTACTAGTCTTTTCAAACTACGTTGCATCCCTCAGAAAATTTGTTCAATTCCCAAGTTTTCGTTGGAACCTAACTTCACTCAACCGGCCGTGAATTGAGATATTCCAGCATCATTCAGCAACCACGCCGATTCCTATATAAATATATATATATATATATATATATATATATATATATATATATATATATATATATATATATATGTGTTCTCATCTCTCACCAGCTTCTCCAGAACGACTGGGTGAGAACAGCGGCTAGGTTGTTTTGTAATACATCATCACAATATATCATGTTCCAACATGATGATTTATTTCGAATATCAGAATATGTATTCGTGCCCTTTGTGTTCTCGATTATTCATGCTCTCTCACAGAGAACGATCTTATATTTGGATATTCCAATGAAAACGTGACCTAAAAGTTGCTAACCCAACTTTACTTTGATGGTAGCGCCATCAGTTTGGATTAGATGATTGAGGTACTGATTTTGAAATCTGGAGCCGGATGGTCGCTAGCTCGCCTCTCGTTGTGGACATGGGTTCTCATGAACATTCATTCACTTTTCCTGATTTCACATTTTCATTACCATCCACTCATTTGTATTTTCCTCAGCAAATCTGTTGGTGGGGTCATTACGCACCAGTAAGAATATGGTGACAAAAGTGTGGGAGGTAAAAAATGTAGAACCAATTTATGGGATTCTCTTATGTTTTTCGGATTTTTAGAGGTTCAGTGAACCTGAAATGTGGAATAATAAGCGTATTCACATATTACATGACGTTTCATCATCGTTTCATGATCGTTTTCCATCGTTTTCATCTCCAACAATTGCTTCAGTTCCGGTTCTACCAATCCTGGTTGATAATCTATCATCCGAATTTTGATGTTGAGATGTAATGAAACAGGGGTGAGTGAAAGTGTAAACAAGCTATACAGCCAACTATCGTGTCTTCCAATAACCATAAGTTCGAACAACTGAGTCGTAGTAAGGTTTAAGTTTGGTCAATTCTTTTATTTCTCATTCGATATTTGTTCTCCTCAAATCCCAATACAGAGTAATTGAATACATTTAGCTATATAATAATGTGAAAATCTGTTCGTAGTAGAGAGAGATAAAAAATCTATGGGTGATGAATTCACCTGAAATATAATATAATACGCCACATTTTTTATTTTTTCATTCGACATCTGTATGTCAGGAAGAGAATCTCTACATCCCTCCTTGAAGGTGAGACGTCGCAATCTCTATTCACCATCATGGATATAACACACAAACATTCAGTTTCTACAGCTGTTTGTAAATAATCTAACAATTGGTTATGTTGATCTTGGTCAGTCTCACTTCACGGTCAATGGCTGCTAACAAGACACAAGTTGTTTCTGATTGCATAATGACCATCTCATTGATTCACGAGCCTCTGTTAGACTTGTATACCAACGTTAGGTTGGTCACAATGATTTAGTTCCTGCGTTTAATGAAATAACTTGTTAGATATATCTCAGAGCATTGCCAACATTCCGACTGTATTGTACACATGGACAGTGGCATGGTATCATTGGTGGACGCCACGATTGTGTGTCTCCAATTTGTAATTACTTGGACGATCATGTGTCTTGACCCGCCAGAATTTTTGAGATATGTGAACCTTTACGCACAAGAGAAACCAACGAGACCACCACCTATTTTCATTGTTGGTTCAGGATTTGTATTCATGCAAGTGATAAATATATGAATGGATAGCCATTCATATATATATATATATATATATATATATATATATATATATATATATATATATATATATATATATATATATATATATATATATATATATATATATATACGTATATATATATATATATATATATATATATATATATATATATATATATATATATATATATATATATATATATATATATATATATATGTATTATTCATTAATGTTAGATGATACTGAATTGGTATCGCTCGAACTAATTATTTTCAGGTGACCATTCAATTCACGCCAGTCACCCGTTCACACAAACGTTTTGCGTGTTTCCTGCACTAATCAAATTGCGAATTGTAATGTGAATTTGTTCGTAATGGAATGATTATACTACCAGCATCAATCCATTCGCTTCTGTGCCTCAGACATCCGTAGATACCGGTACTTTTCACCATACCTTTGTGAATACCATTTCCAGTTCCCCAATCCACAAGGTGAACAAATATTTAATACGACTGTCAGAAGAGATATTTGCTCATTCCTCAAACTTTTCAGGTGACATGGTTGGAATATCAATCAATTATTTCCGAAAATATATTTATTTCAAGGAAGAAGGATATTTTGAGAGTTCAACAACACAATATCTTCGATCGTTTTGATTTTGTTTCACAATTACAGATCGACTCGCTCATCACTGACACCACACCAAGAACGTTTTCCCATCACACATGATTTTTTTCTCATAATAACATCGAAACTTCTTGATACAAAAATACATACAGAATCATTGTTTCCCAATCAAGGCAATGGATGAAAGGAGTATCGTTTGGACGGAGCACCAAAAAAGTGATCTCACCACATAATATGAAGCCATATATGTATGTTTGTATGTTCATATATAAATATATATATATATATATATATATATATATATATATATATATATATATATATATATATATATATATATATATGCATAAATTGAGTGAAACTGGGATGATTTTTGATCGTGATATATTTATTTGAACTGACCAACGTTTCAACGAGATTGGTATCGTCCTCATCAGTATAGTTTGGACCCTGATGAGGACGAGACCAATCTCGTTGAAACGTTGGTCAGTTTAAATGAATATATCACGATTAAAAATCAGCCCAGTTTCACTCAATTTATGCAAATATGAATCGTGAGAGTTTGAGTCAAGTTATATATATATATATATATATATATATATATATATATATATATATATATATATATATATATTTATATATATATATATATATATATATGTATATATATATATATATATATATATATATATATATATATATATATATATATATATATATATATATATATACATATATATATATAACTATATATATATATATATATATATATATATATATATATATATATATATATATATATATATATATATATATATATATATATATATATATATACATATATATTCGGAACGTGTTATAATAACCTGTACTCAGTTGATAGTTGAATCTATGGGAAGAAGTTTACCCCTCAGAGACCAGCCCTAAATGGTTATTAGACTAGAAACTATAACGCTCATATTTATCTAATTGTTCAAGGGTTGTTTTTACGACGCTGTGTCCGTGGATTATGAAACACATAATCCTCAAATCATAACTCACCTTCACGCACGTTTGCGCAATGCCATGTGCTGATTATGAACTCATTGCCGTAGGCGTGATAAATACCTGAAATTAGGAAAACGTCGCTAGGGTAGTTGTTATAGATGGATGAGGTAATTGTGATGTTGAATAAAAATTAACGAACAGAGATGAACGGATGAGATGATTCTACTGATTCTCCAAAGATGAGGAAAAAAATCTCATAGAGATCATTCGTGGTTTCTATTACGTTCTATCTAAGATGAAAATTCAATTTTGACCTGATTTAATGAAAAATTTTGAATGTTTTAAATTGTGTAGCCTATTGAGGATGAAAGTAAGGATGGAATTCAGAGAACACAATATGTTCAATCGTTTTTTAATGGCCTGGTACATTCCAGACCGTGACCTTTAAAGCACAGAGAATAATCGTTTTCAGGCGTAGGCTATGAGACAAAGTTTGCAAGAATTTTCCAATTTGTTTTGGGGGTGGTGTAGGTGGGACGATTGGGAGTGGCATCAATCAATGTAGTTCTGATTTCAAATATGGTGATAGTGAGACTATAAAGTGATGATAAGTGGAACTTATCACTCATTACTCTTATCACTTTGATCGCTCTGAAGGCTAGGTGAATGCCGGGGTGGTTGCTCAGTTAGATCACGATTGCTTCCGTCTCATTACCTGAGAATCTTTCATCTCGTTTTGCCATCATCCAATTGGTGATTCATCTGACATCAGAAGACCTATCATCCTAGATTCATAAATCCTCATATAAATAATGAACGAATTTACAAAACAAAATGAAAAGTTTAATCGATTCTCTTATATTTAAATATGTCTGACATTTTTTTTTCACTTGCTCAGTTATTTTTCAAACTTTTCCATTGCTACAAGCCACTCAACAATTTTCACATTGGATGGTAAAAGTCCTAAATATAAATTTTCTCAAACACTATAAGACTATCTATTCCAACACCAAACTCATGTTAAGGGAAAAGTTTGAAAGTAATTGATTTTTACGCTTGAACTATGGAGCAAAGAAAAACATCATCAACACTTATCTATTAGGTCCTACAAACTTTCTTCAACTATGTGAAATAATTCAGCACCTACGTTCATTTTATTGCAACTGAGAATTGCAGGGTTAAATACAGGTGAATAATCCGCATTTCGCTGCTCAGTCAGTTTTAATGTACCACTTTATAAACTGAAGTCACCGCTAATCGTTAGTTGCATAGATTTTTGCTAACGTCCTAACTTCCACTTATCATCACCCAATAGTCTCATTATCACCATATTTTATAGTATAACCATATTATCCACCATATTTGAAATCAGAACTATATTGATGTCAATTATGTTTCACCCCCGATACTTCCCAGCTAAACCACCTCCAAACAGATTGAAAAAAACGTGCAAACCTCATCTTATAGCCTACGCCTGAAAACAATTATCTTCCGTGCTTCAATGGTCACGGTCTAAAATGTCTCAGGTTATTTGAAAACGATTATAAATCTGTTATTTGAATTAAACCCTTATTATTGTTCACACTAGCCTACACAATTTTAAAAAATTGAGAAATTTAATGAAACCATGTCAAAGTTGTATTTTCATCTTAGCGATACGTGATGGAGAAGGATGGAAGAGAACAGAAGATGGAAGATGGAACACTTTGATCAATGAGAGTGATCTATGCATTGAGTCAAATTTTTGGAGAACATTATTGGTCACAGTTGGAAAATAATTTTCATACATTTGTTGTGGTTGAATAACATTATCAACCTGAGTTATTCATCAAATCCACATATTCATAAAAAAAAAAATCACTTTCACAAATTTAATCTCGGTAAAAAAATAGATAATGTCGTATATAGTCCGACAAGAAATGAATAAGGTGATCTCTCTCTCTCTCTCTCTCTCTCTCTCTCTTTCTTTCTCTCTCTCTCCCTCTCTCTCTCTCTCTCTCTCTTTCTCTTTCTCTCTCTTATCTCATGCACGCACATACACTCCTATATGTCATAGTCTTAATCGCGGACCACTTTTAATCACGTCCAAGTCCGATATCCCATCTCTCCCTCTCATACACCCATCCCAACTTACCCTCTAACACGCACACGCACACACACGCACGTGCATGTACATGTCATGAGTGGAAGCTAGAAGTCAAGTCTTTCTCTTTCTATTTTCCTCATTCCTTCCTTCCTGCGTCCTTCGTCGTCGTCGTTGGAACAAAACTCAAGCACACAAAGTTTATAATGCTTTTTAGAGGAGAGATCTTTCTTTGTTTTCAATTTGTGTGTCGCCTCCGCTTGCCTTCGTGCCGCTTAGCCTAACGTGTTCACGCACACAAACGCATACACACATACACATACACACTTCATAGCGATATTGCTAGCGAGACGAGGTTTATAGTGCTAAAATTGTTGAAATGAAACTTAATACTATACAAAAAACCGATAGAAAGTAACATACAATCTTTCTCGGTTGCTCAATCAGCTTATTTTCATTTATTTCCACTTATTTTCACTTATTATCACCCAGCTCTTTCCCCCAATATAAATATATTAATACTTTTTCATATTCTGTGATTATTCATGTGTAATCATGTAACGCTTCATTTGTGTTTCATGTATTCATTACATATGTCCAAGTGCCCTTGTTTGTAAGCAAATATATTTTTTTTGTATTTCATGTACAGTCAATTCTCATCATTTTCAGCATATATTTACCATCTATAACTCGATATCTATCTTTAACTCTATATATTATTTCTTGTGAGATCGCCCTTGTGGTGCCCCGTCCGAACGATCCCATCTTTTGTCCTCAGCCTTAATTGGGGAACAATGATTTGTAGCAAGTTTCGATATTATCAAAAACAAAATCTATCTGTAACTCTTCAAACTTTTCAAATGGTCAATAAACTGAACGAAGATATTGCACGGCTTCAGAAACTGGAGTCATCGTTGGGCTAGGGTTCGAATCCCGCTTTAGGCATGTATTCATGTGAATTTTCCCCCACTTATCATCGTTTCATCATCCCCTGCTCATTACTTCCCCCTTATAACCTAGCTCCTAATGGGATCGTTGAGTTGACAATAATCATCAGAAACATATTGAATTCGGGAGGACATTTCAGATGAACTCATTCGATCAGATAATAATGAAACAAGCACTGTGAATTCATTTCATCAACATTTTGTATATATGCTGAAACGTGGTTTATTATTGTAATAACACAATGAAACCAAAGTGAATATGTTATTTTGAGAATTACTCTCTCCAGCGTTCACAGCACAAAAGCTTTCATGCCCATAGCAGACGCTTTTTGTTACATTCACATGGTATTTCGTTGTAACATGGAATAGTTTGAGACGAGCTAAAATATATATATACATATATATATATATATATATATATATATATATATATATATATATATATATATATATATATATATATATATATATATATATACATATATAAATATATATATATATATATATATATATATATATATATATATATATATATATATATATATATATATATATATATATAGTTGAACGGTTTTCAAACTCTGAAATTCCACGATGAAACAGAAATAATTTGGATGTTTTCATCAAAATGTTTATCCCATTGCTGTTCAAAGTTCTCAGAGAAGTTGCAGGCAGGCTGTTGGTTTTGAATCAAATAACTTATGAAATCTAATGGGAAAAAGTGCATACAAAAATCAAGATGTAGTGATACCAACAGACTATTACAATATGAAGAGGGTGTGTCCACTCCAATACTAATAACATGGATGGTGTCTGTGTTTTCTTGCGGTCAAATCAGAGACAAAGATACCATTTTGCTCGTTGAAATTCAGAGGATTCTCTCGTTGATTGCATATAGATTAATTAGAGTGGCTACGGTGCTGGTGACATTGTTTCACATTGATGATCGTGTTTAGTTGAAGCGATAGTTGTGCTACGAGCAAATGGGACCCTGGACTCAGATTCCAGCCGCGGAAATACTTCACTCTGGATACGCGAGTCGCTACACCCTCTTCACATTATGATGAAGTATGTTGGTAATACTATATCGAGCCAGAATGTAAAGAACAATTTCTTATAACTGTCCCGTTGTTGACGGATTCGTTCCTACACATCAACGACAATATTATTTTCATACAAAGAGCGAATTCTATTGTTACTTTTCCCGGTGAGTACATGCCCATTCACTCACGTCGTAAATCAAGAGTATAAGCCTTCCAGATTATTGGGATATAAATTGTATACTGACAACGCCTCCTCGATCGGACTAGAGAGAACAATTAATTGCAGGGGTGCTCGATGACTACAAATGAGCGCACGAGTCTCCTCTTATATAAAGTTTTTTTCCAAGTAACAAATCACTGTCCACTATTACCATGGAAGCACATATAACTATGTGAAACTATCGTAAATTACGATTGGTCAATTTTGATTCGGGACATTGTTTGTCGTCTGTCTGTCCATCCGTTTTAATAATGAGTCACGTATGATACCAAAGGTAAGCACGGAAGTTCAGAAATATTCGATAATCCTGGAGTTCATTTCGGGTCATGAACAAAGAGTGGTTTTCATGATATTTTCTAAGATATTATCAAAATCTTGAGATCGTTATCACACCTTTTTATGTATGTCTATAGTTACATGTATCGAGTTTGTATTTTCCATAAACTGAAAAAAATGAATGAGATAAGCCTATAGACGCTAGAATTAGAATAATCAAGTCGAATAACTGTCGTGATATCCATTTGCATCATTTTTTGAATTTTATATCCATGAGTTTTAAGTCAACAATGTAAGCCGTTCGAGCTGAAAAGAATGCAATATGTATTTGAATCTCCACCTTCATCATACAGCTGGTCTCAAAGCTACTTCATTTTTTTTTCAATAATAACATCGAAACTTGATACAAAATCATAGTTCCCCAATTAAGGCTATGGATGAAAGAAAGGATCGTTTGGACGGGGCACCACAAGGGCGATCTCACCACCCCATTATGATTATTCAAAACTAATGAACTCCAACACCAGGACTCTGCGCTGTCTGTGACCATAATTTTTCGCCGTAGATAAAAGTATTTCAGTATAAACACACGAATGTTGATATCTTCCACTTTGAACCAAATCTCTTGGGCAATGATCACTTCTTTCCATTAACAGCAGATGTAAAGTTCATCATTATACAAAATGGACAAAAATAAAAAGTGAAAGTCATAATTATTTCAACATACGCCTACTTCCTAATTAGAATAAATCAACAATAGCATTCAAATTACAAATACTTGAATTATATATTCAACTATATAACATGAGTGGAGGTGCCGGGTTCAATAACTTCTCTTACTCTACTTGTTTATCTATAAGTTCTCAATGCACTTCTCATTGCTCACACTATGCTAGTACTCATTAATACGTGCTAGCAACTTATCAGCGATTTGGAGTTTTCATCTATCAAATCATAATATTGCCACGACAAATGCAGTCTCCATGGGAACAGTACACTCTCTATGCATGCACTAGGCGCAGAATGACCTCACTGTCGAGACGCCTTTGAACTTTAACATTCATCCATATAATCTAATACACCATCGAAGATGTGATTTGAATGACGCTGCGCGCGCATTAATGACTATCGTGACGTCATAATACGTATAATCCATGTATTGGAGTTTATTTGTCTGCTCAGTCATTGCCAAAGTAATTCCTAACAACAGGTGAACTTACCATTCAGCTCAATCAGAAAAACAGAACACGTGAATACAAGTATAATGATTATTGTAATCATACCACTTTGTTTCATCTCAAGCGTAGCGGTCATTCTATTGGCTGAGCCGGTGAATGGCTCTATGCTCTAATTGGTCGGTTATTCAAACCTTTGAATGAAGTGCTGTTCAAACTTGTTTAATCATTATCTTCATTACCAACAAGTATTATAAACTGCTCTTCGTGATATTCACAAAGTTGAAATTATTACCGCTAATCCGTTGATGAGTGCGTCAATCGTCCGGCCTTTGAGAGGACTGTGTTCGATGTAGCTTTAGCCCGGCATGCGAAAGAGAGCTTGAGCAAGAGAGACAGACGGACAGAGAGTGAGAGAGAAGAGAGAATGCGAGAGAGAGAAGTGATATTGACAGAGTAAGAGAGATAGAGATGAAAAATAGATAGAGACAGAGTAAGAGGGGAGAAATAATATAAGCGAGAAAAAGTGAGACAGAGAAGAGAGAGGAGGCAGATCTTATATATACAGGGAGTGATATGGCTACTAATTTGGATTTGATATCATGGTTCCATATACACATTGAAGAAATATAGTTCCGGAAAGTTATAATCGAATGATTATGATTGAATTAATTCAGGCCAAATCAAATTTCATCCAACCAGTATTCGATTGATCAGTGCCAAGTGAACAAAAAATGTTTGATATTATGTTCATACTGTTTTTATCAAACATAGTTCATCGGTTTATTTTGAAAATGATTATGTTGAGCAGACACGATATCATTATCATTATCATTACCATTATCATTATCGGCACATGTAGTTGAGTGGTTAACGCACTCGCTTCATGTGACCCGGGAGGCAGTGGGCATATCGGACCCGGTTCGATCCCCGCTATACCGACCATCTTCACAGGTTTTTTTTCGTGGTTTCCCTCTGTGTCGAGTCTAATGCCAAGATGGTTCTCACAATATAGGCCACGACCGCTTCCTTCCCATTATCCTTCCCACTACCCATAAAACCATCATCCCATCCCATCATCTCGTCAATCATTCATTCGACTTCAATAGATCTACGTCATAATTACAGTGCGTCGTTAAAACCCAATATAAAAGAAAAAAAAACATTATCGTACTTCTAATGATTCATAGCAGGTTGACCAAAGTCCAGATAATCACACAAATATCACTAATGGTGTCAAATGGTGCTAGAATACGTTTTACCGACGCTAATTATACTCATTTTACACAAGTAGAGTTTTTGTTACAATTGCACACTGTTATGAAAACAACTATCACCATACTTGCATATTATGAGTGCAGTTTATTTCAGTTGCGAGTGCTCTATGAGTGCACAATGCACAAAACACGTGATGCAGTTTGGTTTGACACATGCATGAGTTATGACAGTAAACAAACAATATTAACACTCGACTTTGTTTTCTTCTCATTATGTCCGTGACTTCACATAATAATGTATAGTTGACGTAGTACACTTGTAGACCTGCTGGTTAAAGTTGATAATGAGGGTGGAAAAAAGTTGATTTGTTTCTGTGAACGGAACAAAACTTGGATGAGACCGAAATTTGTCCATGTTTGAAAACAAAGCAATGATGGAAATGTTTCGGAAATTGACAATATACCCAGTAATGGAAAGTTTCCATGCTGGAAAACAGTTCTCACTCTCTTTTGAGAAAGTGAATGATGTTTTTTAATGACCAAAACCGAATGATCGGCGTGTTTAAAAACAAAAACCAACTTCCCCGCCATTTTGAAAAAATCGAGAGCAAACCCGGAATCAGAACCTAACATTGTTCGGTGCTTTAATCTCGTAGCTTTCACCTTCTACTAGCCCACGCCCGAAGGTGACTTCTATTTTGAAAGCGGTGCCTTAGTTCACTGAGATGCGAAGTGTGGCAGCCAACTTATGTAATTTCAGATTAAAAATCAATGTATTGATTTTCGGAATGACAGTCGAGATAGAAAAATGATGAGAGTATATGTTGTTCTCTTTCTGAAGTTGGAATGATGTATATCCCCTATATATATATATATATATATATATATATATATATATATATATATATATATATATATATATATATATATATATATTTATATACACATACACAATGGGCCTATAATTATGTCATTGGAGTTTTATCCTCTATTTTTTTCCGTGTTTTTGAAATTGTTTTGATCTTTATGAATCGTATTTCTTCCTAATGTGTTATGCAAGTGAATATGGCTTTTATATCTGATTGCTACAGTTATTCTCCCAAATTCAATTGTTCATTTTTGTAATAACACGATGAAAAATATATAAATCTTCGAACGTGAGAATTTCAATGTTTCATATAAAGCGATTTAACTCCAACCTTTAAGAGGAACAATGATTTGAAGGAGGTGGAGAAGGAAAAATCGATGTCATAAGTCTTACTTCTGAAGCAATAAAATGAAAGAAATAACTCTTCTTGTATCCTTCACTTGGTTTATTGCCACTTTTGATGTAACTGAAATACCGTTGTATCGGCAGCTCAGACTGTTATATCGACCCCCAGGAAAATGCAATATTTCTGCAGCGACAACGAATGAGTGACATGCGAACTTATAAGGTGAGAACTGTCTATCAAATTCCAATTGATCCGTATGTGAATGAGAAATTGATCACTTCATATTCTGTGTGTTCATCATCAATGTTTAATGTTATGTTTCCAAAGATGAATATGATGGATTCGAGCATTCTATACATTTCTAGTTTTGAATTCCAATCGAATATATTTGTGAATTCATTGAGATTTCATTCCCCAAAAATAAGTATCATACATTTTTCGAATAATCTTTCATCTTCGAATTCTTGTAATATCACAACGTTGAATATCACAGAAAATTATCACAGAAATATGAAAGCAGAAAGAGCTGAAAGAGTCGGAAAGACGATACTCTTCCAACTAATTCAAAGTAAGCTTAATCAATCAAGAATGTCGTCGATTTTGTCTACGTTCATTTCAAAATATCATGGGAGAGAATAACATCAAGACTGGTTCTCAAATGAATTTTAAATTACGTATATTGAGAGTGAAACGAAGTGGAGCTTCAGTTAAATCGGCACACTAGTGTAAAATTTCATATCGACTTTGTCGATTTTCTCAAATTCATGTACGCCTCACAGGTCGTATAATTGCACGATTAATATGATAATTTTCATCTCATCATTCAGATTCATTGAATCCAATTTCATTGAATCTGATTTCATTGAATTCAGTATCAGTTTTTTCTGTCATTTATTTGGTTTTGATAGAATGAGAGTTCAGAAACATACAAATTGGATAGAATATCTTGTGAAAAATAGTAATATGATAATTAATTTCATTAAAACAAGTATTTTCTTCCAACTGATTTTTTTTTTTTTTGATTCATAACTTGCTCATATTCTGTGAGTTGCTCCAAACTGTACAAAGTAGTGACTGTATCCACAATAAAAAAAAAAATAACTCAAAAGATTTTTTTCTGTATACGATGATTGTATCTGCACTTCAACTCGTTGGCTCATCCTGTAAAATATAGATGAACTATCACGCGTTTTCCTTCCTACTGAAAATCATAAGTCTCTCTCTCGCAATAAAATGCAAGGAAACTGCCACTGGGTTGAGTTGTTTTATAGCTCCATTTGATGCAGACTCTCTACGTACTCTCTATCGTCTTCTTCCACTCGCAACATTATCTCCCCAAGAGCTATGAGTTACAGCCGGTAAAGTCGTTAATCATTTGCGCCGGCTGAGTTTCACGTTTAGTTACATTATCGGAAACTATTCGATACGGCGCGACGGTCGATAACTTCTTGATCGTCTCCTACTACCCCAGCGCACCCTACCTCAACTGTGCATTTGTAACGTTATGGAGGTTGTATCATGGTAAGGTCAGACTATTTCGGTGAAAGAGAAGACGAATAACCCCAAGCATCATGAGACGCGATGTTTTGAAAGAAAACATCAAATTATGGACTGTATTCTGATTAAATTATTCATGCATTAAATTTATTCACTGGTTCGGGTTTACGGCGTACTCTGAAAAGCATGCATTCAAATCATAACAGTTATAATAATTTCTAGAAAAATAAATGACAATAAATTATGAATGATGTGTGAGATGATATTTTCACTCGTGAGTGAGTTTATATATTTCATCTGTATTTCTGAAAAAGTACGTTTCTTTAACTGTATTCCTGGTGAAAGTTATATACAATAAGGTTGATTAAATCTTATCCTAATCATCTCACTAATATCAAGACGATCTTTGTATTATTGTTAGTCAAACGAATTAGTATCACAAGTATCAGTACTACAATTTTGATATCTTATATCGTTTTGAATTTATCATATGAGCCTGAAATTTCGTCAAGTTGACTCTTCTTTTATTTTATTGTAATGCGGTTCAACAACCCCATCAACAGCTTGGTTATAAGGGGGTAAGAATGAGTGGGTGATTATGAAACGATGATGGGTGAGAAGACGCATGTGTTATGCGGGATTCAAACCCACACCCGACTTGACTTTAGTTCCCAACGTAATGCGATGGTCGACAGAGTCATGGGGCGCGGCTAGTTCACTCTCGTGAGCTCTTAAATGTATCCACGCTTTTTTATATGAGTTTTGTCAACAGAATAAAGGAACTTGTTATAATTTCAGTTGCTGAAAGTTCCGCAGGAAAGCGTTTCAGTTCCTCGTTCACTGAGAAATTAAAATCTCATTAAATATGTAAATTGTACCGTTTACAGGTTTCTCCGGAAGTAGTGAACTCTAAAGAATATATTACCTTTGGTTTCTGGCTTTCTGCAACTTTTTCTTTGTTTTGTGTGTGCCTTCATGTGAATTCGTATGGTTCAGTTATGTGGTTTCTGTGAGGTCTTTCTCTCGTGGAGAGAGCTTATTTTGTGAGTACTCATTGTTAGGAGGACAAAAACAAATTCCATGAGCCCATCTATTAAGAATTCAAATATTCACTCATCTGTTTACAAAAATCTTCCGTTAGTATAATATATATTTTTTTTATTGGGTTTTAACGACGCACTGTAATGATTAGTATGATATTATCATATATGATATTGTTTTGTTTGATATTGTTTCATATAACATATCCCTCTTCTATCAATTGACTGACATATGATTTTCATTATGACATTTTGATCACCAACGAAATGAGAATGATCATGATACAAGTCTAGAAATTGCATTTCCAAAATGGAAACAAAATTCTGAATGGGAGTTTGAATATATAAGAATCATGTATACGTGTATTCTCATACAATGATTCGAATGCTTTTCCCGGAATATTTTCCGTGTACATAACATTTTCTTCTCATTTTTCTGTATATTTCATTTCTGTTGGTTGGCTTCAGTTCTGAAATAAAAACATCTTCAGCGTGCAGTCCAAGCTGTAGCAGAGCGAAATGAATTGATGTATTTTCTTATGAAAGAGTCACTTGAATATTTCAATACATAATGTACTATCAAAGAGGACTTGAGCTGTTTTATATCACATTGGTCAGGAATATATTATACGAATACAGTGAACTTTGACACATAAATAAGTCGAGAACTGTGATCTTTTAAATGAGCAAGGGAATAGGGAAACCAATTTTTCTCACTTATTTGTATTTCAAACCGCGTAATACATTCTCATAAAATTTGTTGACTTCGATGCCCGAGTTCAATTTATTTGACTCAATGATTGAGTTCAATTCGTTTGACTCAATAATTGAATGGTCAGATACACATTTTGATGAGTCGAGTCAAACTTTGAAGTAAGCTGAGCATGTTCGACTGGCACGATTTTATAGCTGTTATGTGGTCACCATTTTGATTATTCGTTGCCGTTAAACACTCCTAGGGTATTCCAAATATTTCGAATGCAACCAATGAGTCGTTGACACACTGTGGCTAGCACACTGAATTGTCATTCGGGAGACCGGGGATCGATTCCCGTCACCATACTGACATTTTTCCTGATTACCCTCTGTCGTTCAGGTCAATGCTGGGCTGGTTCCTTTACTATAGGCCACGACTGACTTATTCACTCCATCCACACACACACCTAATTGCATGATTATAGCCTAAAATCTAATCATCCCCTCATCACATATATCATTCACCGATGCCAAAAGATCGTGGACATGATTACAGTGCGTCGTTGAACACAACAATACATATAGAAAAATATTTAAATTCATTCTATTCGATCATTTTCATTCAACAGATCTTTCAATAGTTTTTTCCACATTTTTGAATCGTATTCATATTATGACACGTGAATAATAAAGTTGATGATTCACTTTTGAATCGAAATTGTATGGCATGTCTGTGCTTTACAAAGTATATAAATTATACGACTGAACAACAACAGCATTCTGCTGATTGCTTCTGTTCCAACTTGTGAAACATTGTTGAGTTGTAATCTAAATACGTTGTGTTTGTGGAACCGGTAAATTTCATTAGCAAACACATCCCTGACATCATTCAATTAGCTTTATTACGTTAGAGAATTTCACTTTCTTTGCAATAATAGCTTTTATTGTTATTACAATCTACAGAATAAAATGGAACAAATTAATTCATCTAGTGAAAAGAGCTACAATTTGAATGAAACTTCATATTTCAGCTCGCCTGGATCGTGAAAAACTTATCACTTAAAAGTGTTTAATATACCAAGGGAGTCAATTTGACGGAATAATATATTCGTGAACATACATTTTGGACGGTATGAGATATCAAAATTGAATAACTTCAAAACAATATGAGTTGGAACTATTCAACTTGAATCGCATATTTGTAAGGCGTGTATAACAAAAATATGTTTCTGCATCTGTATTTACGCTTGAAAATAATGTGATATTGAAGTTATTCAAAATAACTGTGTTTGCTCCGTACGGGAATTTTATTACTTCATACAGTTCGAAAGTTATCATAAAAAACAACTGATATTCCGCAAGAATCGACTCTGATACCGGTACACTCTTAAAAACGATCGTTATAAATTCTTGATTTGAAATATAGTTCAGTTCCGAAGTAGATATGCACTAGTTGTTCTCATTACTCGATCCTTTCAATTGTTTGGAGAGCAAAATAGTTTCGTGCATGCCTGATGAGGAGCAGATCATTACAGGCTTGTGCAGAAGTGAGTATGAATCGGTCGTGGCCTGGAGGGTTATTGCGTGCATTTGTCGACGGCGACATCACTCGTCATGTTACAATCCCAGCTCGCACTCTTGTCCAATTATTCATGATTGATTCAATCACAAAGGTCAAGTGTACATGTATCGTTCAATTTCTGATCCTATTTTGAAATATATATATAGCACATATTGTGTCCATGATATACAAGCAAGAACAATGAAGAGAGATTTCTGACTCATACATTCTATTTTTTTATCATTCTCATTTTATCAACCTCATTTCTTTTCATCTTTTTTCTCGTTTTTTGTTTTCAACTATACTCAATCTGATGCCATGATTACCCGTGAGAAAAACCCCTCAGAAATCAGAAAATCAGAAATGATATCCTGTGAAACTGATACCGATATGTTCCAAATTGTGAATGAATATATGAATAAATGTACATACATATTGTTGTATATTCTGACTCGCCAATAGGACAACGTTAACAAATCATACTCTCCATTTTCATCCAGTATATTCACAGTGTTTCAAGAGTACTTGAAAAAGTTCTTCGACTCGACATAACGCCACTGTATGATTTATGAGCGATTCGAGAGTGGAGACTCACAGAACACATTGCAAAATCTCTCATTCTCCCTTCAACTCACTGCCTCTTTCTCTCTCTCTCTCTTTCGCTCTCTCTCTCTCTCTCTCTCTCTCTCTCTCTCTCTCTCTCGCTCTCTGGTATTCAGCCGACCTGCAGTCTACACTCAACATTTAGCTCGCCAAACTCACAGATTTATCTCTGTACTTTCTGCTCCCATTTCACATCACGAATTACCGATTCCACGACTCTCTCTCTCTCTTTCACTCACTCACTTTCTCTCTCTATCTCTCTCACACTCTCTCTCTCTCTCTCACACTCACACAAAAACACTCACTTTCTCGTTCTCTCACTCTATATTTTCGTCACATTGATACCGACAAGTAATTAGTTGATTAGTTGAGTGAGTGTAATTAAAGTGTAACATGATTTAAATAATCATTCAACAATGTGATATTTGTCCCAAGGCTCAGTGGACAAGTCAAGGGACTAACATTGTCAAGAGTGATTATGTCGGTGGAGGTGCCGGGTTTTATTACATCATTACAAGAATCACCGTCATTGTAGCTCATCAGCTATGACTGATAGTTCAGTGTTGATAATACTATGGTGAAAATTTATACCATCTTTGAGAATAAGTACTGTTTTTTTTTTGTGAATTGTAATGACGGTACTTGATGGAAACGATTATACGCGTAACTATAATGACTGAGCCAACCATGCTAACCATACTGATACGCAAAACACAAGTTCCCAACAATTGACAAACATTACAGATATTTCAGGTACATCATGGTTTTTGATCACTGTGAATTCAAATTCAATTCGTGGAGGAATAACTCATTATTTGATCCATTTCAAGACAACCATAACGTTCTCTCGATGAAAATAATTTTCAAATATACAATGTACATCGATGGTGAAGCATGGTATTGTCGGAAATTGTTGAGCTCGGAGCCTTCAATTCCAAACTCATTTGTGATATTCCGGATGAAAAATGTGTATTTTCAATTTCGAGGCATTTGAATATATATTGATAGTGGAGCTTCATTCACGAAGTAATCTATAGACATGATAGTCATGTATGAACCATCTTATAATCCTTAAATTCTTATAATCCTCATAATCCTATGTCATTCAAACCAATTTGGTATGACATGTCATCGTTTATTCCTGAAACAAAAAGTCCCGAAACGAATAATTCTGTAATATTTGTGCTATCGTGCATCCTTAAAGTTCCTTGTTCCCCATTGAACACGGGGAATACATTTCGCAAAGTTGAATGAGGTCGAAACTATAGAAAAACGGTAAAAACTAAAAGAAATAAATTAACGTGTTGGCGTATTCCACAACATACTTCTAACTTATTGAAACAAACTTCTAAAGTACATGACCTAGACAGAGACAGAGACGTAGAACAACAGCTATACAATAAATCATTGCCTTTATTTTTACTTTAATCAGGATGACCTTTAACCTTGTCTCATGGGGGAACTGTTGAGAATTGAAAATGTAATCGTGAAGAGTAGTAATACAATAACAATATCATGACAGATATTATTCATGAATATCTTTCAATTCGTTGAAATCAAAATTTATAAATTGTGAAGTGAAAATATTGAAAAATACAGTTACTAAAAACCTCTTGAATTGTGACAAAGTACTGACGACATAGTAAATGCCGACTCAGTCGAGCTTGCTTTGGGAACTATGACGTTAGCTTGGGTATGAGTTCAAATATTGCATGGCACATGGGTTTAAAATCATAAATCATCGACCATCCGCTCGCTCGTACCACTGAATGATCCTCCTTCTGGGTGGGATCGTAGAGTGAAAAATCATTGTGATTAACCAAAATCATTATAGAGGATAATAATTGATTACTTCGTCATTGAACTTTTTGAAGTTTGTCTAATCGATCGTAGTGTAGTCGCCAATGTGGTTGTTACAATTCAGAGAACAAGTTAATACGTGTTCAAATAATTTCAACTGTAGACAAAAAAGTATGAGGTGAATCATCTGTATTCTGTTGCTAGGCATATCAGTGTGAATGGGTGACTATTGACTTCACGATCTCACCAACAGTTCTGAGTTTTTTAGAGGTGCGAATGTGCACGTGGTGAAATAAGACCACAATTAATATACTATCAGACTCATTGTTCAAATAGGTCTCAGATTCTGAAGCAGTGCCAATACTCTTGAATGACCAAACTCACCAGGTGACTATGAATAAAAAGTTCAAAACGCAAAATTGAGTTCATATTGGTATACATGAATGAATGAATACTTCAGATTCTTAGAAAAGCGAAAAGAAAATGTACATTCATTCATGAAGGAATTATTACCGAAGGTGCGTTGTACCGGTTTGGTGAATATGTCGATACTTTACTCCGTATGTAACACGTATACAACATAATTAGGGCTAGAATGTTTAAGACCTTTGAAACTGCCAACAAGACAGGCAAAATAGCACCTTAAAAAGTGAAGTAAAAGACTTTTCTAATAAAAAAGTACCCTTGAAAATTTTTGATTTCACATTGATTTTTCTGTACGTAGGGGGAGCGATGGGCCTAATTACTTGTGCTCACCAATTTTTTGACCTTTTTGACCAAAAATGAATCTAGCGTGTACACTTTGAGTGAATATTTAAATAAGGAAGTAAATATATTCAAGTCATTTTTAGTTGTTGGCTGGTCACTCAAATCATACATCAAAGTGGTAAAACAGAATATTTCCTTATAACATCAAGAGGAGAAATAGATGAAAAGTTAATCATCGGCTGTAAAGACTTCACAATAAGGAATTGGAGCGAAAGAAAAAGGCGAAAAGACATGAAAAACAATGAAAATATTCCTAATTTGTCGAAAATGTAGAAAAAATACTTTTCAAGGCAGATTAAACAACATATTTTTGCCGTCAGGGACGCATGGAACGTATTATTATTCCATTTCTAAGTGCTACAAAGCGAGAGAAAAGAAAGGATATGTCTTGAAAATCCTAGCCCTAAACATAATCTTCCAAACAATCCTCTTACAGTCCGACCTCTTGACCTCACGAAGGAAACAACATGATAAAACAAGTGTAACTCATGTTTAACGTGCTTTCCTCAATCATAAATCACTCTATATCAGTGATGATATCATGGATATAATGCATCATAAGTGATGTATATCATGTTTTAAAACACATTTCTGATGGCAGTGTACGCTATACAGCTATATATACTGCACGCACTAAGCCACTTTCAAGTCATGGCTCGTATGAGAACGACATCAACAGTTGAATCTGAATATCTACAACTCCATTTTTTTGAACCCGAAAATCTTGAAGTTTACAAAATTGCTCGTTCAATTTTGATAAAATACGTTCCATTTCCAATAAACGTCTGGTGGAGCAATTTTATCAATAAGCGGTATTGCAATATGTCTCATACTCTGAAGACGCGCATGTGCATCTTCCAGGTCTATAACTTTCGATAATCAAAATTATATATTTCAAGCCTTCCAATTCAGAGCGGAATTCCAATCGTATTTTGTTTTACTGATTTATTCGTATAATGTCTTTGTTTCAGCCCGTCTGACAAAATGACCACTTCACCTGTATAAACACTTGTTGCTTCACAATGGAAGGTCCACTCTACAACGATTATGGCGTCAACACCTTCCTGCTGTACGAGTCCATACCGGTGACGTCACTCAACATGGCCGTCACAGGGTATAACACGTCGTCTGCGCATGACGGTAATGTCACGTGGTCGCCGCTCGACGAGCCGGGAGACGTCGTGCTATTCGAGGAGTACGCGCCTGCGCTGTTACACTTTGCGTCGGCCTGTTGCATCTTGTTCATCCTGTTGGGGATTCCCGGTAACCTGATCACCATCATCGCTCTCTTCCGGTGTAAGAAGGTAGGACACCTAACACCTTTCTGTACATATATAATCGAATAGTAAGTTGTCAAACAGATCAAGAGTATTAAACTTCTCCCAATTCAGTGAACAGAGCGATATAAATTGAGTTGAAAAATCCTAGAAAATCAACAAACCTGTACTTAAGCGACGCGTAATAATCCCGAGCAAAATTCTATGTATTTTGCATACTTTCACTGTATGATATGCGATATGAAGTAATTACATGGAAAATAATAGAATACGATAGCCCGATACTGATATGTGGCAAGCATATATATCTAGGCCTTACCTCACATTCTGTATGAATACATATTCATTGTGAATGATCACCACTTTCATCAATGCCTATTCAGCTGCAAAAATGGTGTTGAATTGATGTATACATGACCCTGCGTTAGACTGAGTTATTCTTTCCAGAAAATATCGTTATAACTTTCCATTTCTGAGACAAAGCAGAAAAATATCGAAGATCTTGAATAGTGATTCAAGAACATATTTTGTTATACAAACGACAGCCCATCATTTAATTGATCCATTTCTCCGCCTTCTGTACGTGGATGATATTCTATTCGTTCTCAATTTCTGAAGTATATGAGAACAACATTTCAGGTGATATTCTATTTGAATCCAGTGTCATGTAATTATAATCAACGAAAGATCTAGCCGAAGTTGGAATTAAAAAATTCCACATCAAGAGATTATGATTATGAATTATTCAGAAATCACATGATATAATGCGCTCATTCTTTGAAGTGTGAATAGTGTCATCCTGTAATCTTCAAAATGGATCGCCATCTGACTTGAACGCATTCTCAAAAGGTCGTCTTCGATTGGACAACATTCCAGTTGACAAACTTCTAACAATTTGATGGATCACCCGATTGAATGACCCTCTTCGTTTGACAGTCAACCAAAGTATAAATAATGATCACTCATTGGTCGAATACGAAAGTGTCTTCGAGTGTCGACAGCCATTCATCGGATGTATTCGAAAAGACAGAAGGGATTGGTGGAGTCCAGTTAATCTGTTTGTAACTGGAAAACGCTTCATGATTTATCACTATAATGGAGGCGCCTGACCACTGCTTACTGATGCACATATCTTCTCTTGTAGCCTGATAGAGTCTTGAAAATCACTCAATAATATATCAAGGTTTCATCATGATATGGGATGAGACTGCACATAATGTTTCAGATGATACAAGAAATTCAATGAGAACAAAATGATTCACAAGGTACAGAATACAAGAATTAATTTTCCATTCGAGAATTTTTGCTTGCAACGAGCACAAGATTTCAATCATTGTTAGCTTACAATATTCAATTGAATATACCGGTTGAGTGATTTATGAGGATATTCAGTCACATCGAATTCAAAACGTACCGGTACCAGTTTCACGAGCGCATTGACCAAAATTATTAATATATTCCACGGAAAAACTGAACTGAACAAACAAGAACTTGACCGTATTGACTGAATTATTACAACTGAAACATGAAAAATGAAATATGATGAAATATATAACATCAAATAATATGAATATTTATTCCATGACTATAACATTCATGTACGATATGTATTTATCAAACACATTTCGATAGCTGAATAAATCAAATTAATTCCGAACAACTGACCAGCACAATTTAAAATAGAGTGGCCAGTGTAAATATGAACATTGAATTATTACCATTGTGATTATGTGAATAATCATTGATATGAAGGCAACTTTTATAGTCGGTTAGCATTCAGACTTATTTTGAAAATAATCGAAAAACTGCATGGCATAATCATTAAAACTTGGTTCTGTTAAGCTGGATTCACAATGCGAACTAATGATTAGTGATTAATGATTAACTAAAGTTGGCAGATACGGAATCAGTGTTGACGTTCACATTGTGTTTAATATTAGTGACTGAACTTCAAGTTGACTAACTTTCAACTTCAGTATTGATTATTAGTTTTGATCATTAGTCTGACCAATCAGAAGTCGTGAATTCGAGACGACAGGAAGTCAATGCAAAAGGAAGCTTTCCCGCTCGATGAACCGCTCGTTTACAGCCTTCTAATATGTAGATTTCAATTTAAATCCGTCATCTTAAGATAGCTACGACTCATGAAAAATACGTCATTTCCGTCAAAATTAATTCCTAATTCGAGTCTATGTGAATGCTCAGTTTCTTAATTTTAGTATTTAGTATTAGTCACTAATCATTAGTTCGCATTGTGAATCCAGATTCAAGAAATAATTCATAGAGTTTATTCAGAACAAGCTTTCGTATTTTCTCAAAGCTAGATAAATGTTTGATGAAAAAGCCTGACATACGTATTGACATAGCCTAAGATTATAGTATGTCAATGTTGTGACTGTCAAATTCAAGAAAAAAATCGAACTGTCAAGACTATTATGTGTTTTCATATATACAATCATAATCGAATTCTAGTCCAAATGAAAGTAGATGTAGTGAAGTTGAAGTTTTTTATTGATGAGTTTTGAATGGTATACTATGATCTATCAAAACTATCACATGGTGAAAACACAGATATTTGTGATACCTTCTGAATAAAGTGAATTGAAATTATTCACTTTTGATTTCAACACTTTCACAGGTATAGGCTCACAGTTTGAAAATATGCCCCAGTTGTAGGGCCTATACCTGTGATATAGAATACAGAATAAGAATACAGAATATTATAGAGAGTGGGAGGAAAATAATTTCATTTACAATCATGGTCCCACAATAAGCTATACTCATGCACCAGAGCCCTCATGCCATAACTGCAAACGAAATTAGAACGCGATGCTAGTTTAATATACTATGACAGTAGGCCACCCGGAAGTGCTGAACCGTTTATTTTATAATCATGCTATCTAAGTTCCAAAAGAATAAGAAAGAAAACTGAGAATTGAAGCAAATTGCAAACTGAATGGATAGAAACTGCATAATTATTCATCCAGTCCGATGTTTACAAGTTTTTGCATCCTGATATAGGCCTGATTATGAAGTTGACTGCAACTTCAACTGTAATTATCTCAAAACTCATGTTTCCTCCTGAACCGATATAAAAAATAAGTTGAAATGTTCACAGCATATTTATTCATGCACTTGTCTCTCACATTTTGAACGAAACAGAAAGGAAATATAAATTTTGGAAATCAACAAATAATTCCTTAACTTGCTGAAATGTGGCAAAATATTTGGTATTACTGAAAAATTTGTTGAAAAAAATCAGGGAAATTTTCGGTTCAAAATGTATTTGTAGAATATAATAATGTAGATAAGAAGTTTCATGTCAATTCAGTGAGCCATTCTCTTGACGAGTGGTCAAGAAGTTTCTTTAATTCAACATTGTTGGTATGGACACATCCGGGTGGCCTCAAGTATACAAATTAGTCGGAACAAAACGAAGATGAGCGGCTCCCATTTCGTTTGAGAGTTAAAGAATAAAGATCCTGTTCTACACGCGACTAACCATTGGAATCGGATCGGAGCAATTCAATCAATGCTTGATTACGTCTTACTCGTACAGCTTCTTGGCTCACTGATTGAATCCAACACTATTGGCAGCTTATCAATGCCTTGTAAGACATGACACGTGATGAGCGGACAGTAGGCACGTGACACATTGCTGACCGTCGCCTCATCTGCTAGAGTTGAGGTGGTATAAGTTGATCAAATCGGCACGGGTAGCTCAGTGCTGACGCACTTGTGCCATGGGACCGGGATTGGGCTTCGATTCTGCCGCCGTCCTTATCTATAGAGGTTTTCTGTAGTTTCTCTTTCTACCCTGGATAAATGACGGGATGGTTCATGCGATATATGCCATGAAGACGGTTCATTTCCCACCATTCTGAGGAGTCACACCTAAGAAACCTTCACGTCACCCTCTCATTACTCTTTCGTCCGACGCCAGTGGATCATGGTATCATTATTGAATGAGTTCGATATATATTTATATATATGAATATTCAATATGTATATATATATATATATATATTTATATATATACATATATATATATATATATATATATATATATATATATATATATATATATATATATATATATATATATATATATATATGAATATTTATATATATATTTATACATATGTGTATTCAATATATATATATATATATATATATATATATATATATATATATATATATATATATATAATATATAATATATATATATATATATATATATATATATATATATATATATATATATATATATATATATATATACATACATTCATATCCAATATGTGTGTGCATTTGTATATACTAAGCTTATATATGATCCTGAACTGTATGAATGAATATAGGGGTCATTTCGAATTAAATGTATATACAACATCCAGTAAATGCAGGCCCAATCTAGTGACAACTATGTCCGAGACAAATTGTGTTATGACCACGTTACACCAGTGTGATGTGAGCCAGGGTTATAGCTCGGGGTGGCGGTTGACGAAGTAAGACAACACACTATAATTCAGTTTAATTTTGATGACCATACCGGCTCGTCCTATAAGCTTGTTACGTGTGCAGTTCCGTCAGTGAATATCGCTAACCCGACATTCAGAACTTCATAATGATATACCGTGTGACTTGTCAACTAGTGACCCAACTTTGAGAGCTCGATTTCTATTGAATACAGAAACAGCTACCATCCATACGGGGAATATTCGAACTGTTTCAATCTTCTGTTCAGCATCACTATTCTCCCATTTCTCTCTTTATTTTATACATATATATATATATATATATATATATATATATATATATATATATATATATATATATATATATGTATGTATATATGTATATCTATCCATCTATCTATATATATATATATATATATATATATATATATATATATATATATATATATATATATATATATATATATATATATATATGTGTATGTATATATGTATATCTATCCATCTATCTATATATATATATATATATATATATATATATATATATACATATATATATATATATATATATATATATATATATATATATATATATATATATATAAATATATTTTAAAGTAAAAAACTATTATCATCAACAATCCAAAGTTAGGAGGAAAGTAAAAGAGAATAGCTGATCCGACTAGGATTGATATCGGGGAAAACCTTCAAACTGAATCAGTTAGATCAAATATGTACACGTCATTTTGATAATTACATCTTTTTCCACATCAAAAGACAAACGTTCACAGTATTTCATCGGATTGTATATTGTACTTTTCATATTCATGTAATGTATATATAGTTCTTAATTACAATCCAAACCACAAGTTTGAGAACGTGATAGTAATAAATCAGCCTAAATATTGCTTCTTGTATGCATGTATCGTCATTTAATTATCTTCTTAACAATTCGCAACTATAGTAAATGCATGCCGGCTGGATGTGACGACACTGCAGAAACCATGTGCATCGCAGTCCGTCTGTCTCTCTTCTACTGCCACTGTGGTCACCTGCAATCCACTCATCGATATATCAATTGCTATTCATGTCGCAAACCAATACTTCTCCATTGTCTGTACTTCCTCTCGTGCCTAATTCTCATTGTTGTGTTACATGATTAGAGGGATCAATAGCATGTTGTCTGGTCACCATAGCAACGAGAACAGTGGGAGGCAAACAGATTGTTACTGCAGTTGCGATTGGAGAAGATGGCTTGAGAGGAACTATTCACTTATTACAAAAATGAGAATATGAGTAACAATGAAAATATACAACAATCATGAGAATAACATCACTTTATAATACTTTCAAGGTAGACGTAAAGTGTTGTTTGAGTATTATAGTATATGTATTTCATTGCTCAAGTTATATACCAACATGGGAGTAGCTCTAACTACTGACTCTTTAGAGTGCTCTACCATGGTCACAAATGGTATTTCTTTTACCGAGACTTGGCATTACCAAGTTCAGTTAGCTTTTGTCTAAGAGTTGGTGAAAATAGCACAGGTACCGATGGAATTAAAAGTGCCGGTTGGAGCTACACCTACGTTGATAATTCCGGTTCTAACTATCAGATATAGACACTAACTAGACTTGATGAGAATAGCACGCGTAGCCATTAAATAACAATTTGAAACTGACAGTTGGAGCTACCATGTTTGTATTTCCGGCACTAACTATCAGATAAATGCTGATAAGACTTGGTGAAAATAGCATGAATCATGGAATAACAACTCAAACTGCCAGTTGAAGCTACTTATATATTGGTAATTATGACACTGACTATCAGATAAAGACTGACTGGAGTTGGTAATACCCGGCCCAAGTTGAATACAAATGCAAAATCCGGGTACTGTATAGCTGTTATAGATGGCTAAAATGCAATCTAATTGATAGAGAGATGATGAATAGTCTGTATTTCTGATGTTGTCATAGTAATCAGTTGCAATTTTGAACAGCAGGTTGATCATCTCGGAGGTTTCAAACATAAATACAATACATAAACCTACTATGAACGTATATTATAGATTCCTGTAATATCAATTCCCTTGTTATACTTTTCTTTATTTGCAAAACATATATGTTTTTCTCATTTTGTAATGACAGAATATCGCAAATGACCGGATTTTTTTTCTCCTCATTGAAAATTACCATAAATTCAACCGACCACCCATCGCTTACGACTTGCGTCACATCTTCAGTCAAAAGATAATGGCATCATAGCATACATAACTTTCGTTGCAAACGCTGCAACTATTTCAATCAGTCGACAAGACTGCATAATTACCTATTTATAACTTACGCCTGCCTTAATGACCGCTCAGGCTATATATCAGACCGTTTTTAATTGTCTAGATCCTTGGCACGCTACGGACGTCGTTCCCTTGATCCTGCATTCTCGTTATACCAAGCTAGTGGGAGCTTGAAAGTGAGTTGAAACTGGCGGATAAAACCATGAACTATGGAGGTATTTTTATTTTATTTTTAATAACATCGAAACTTGATACAAAATCATTGTTCCCCAATCAAGGCTATGGATGGAAGATAGGATCGTTTGGACGAGGCACCACGAGGGCGATCTTGCCACCCCATTTTGATTATTTAAAACTAATGATCTTCAACACCAGGACTGCGCTGTCTGTGACCATATTTTTTCGCCGTAGATAAAAGTCTTTCAGTATAAACACACGAATGTTGATATCTTCCACTTTGAGGTATCAAAGTTTTCAATAGATTCAAATATTGTAGTTCATTGAAAACGATTTCTGTATTGAGATATTCAGCAGCTTACTAATAGTAGATACGGAATGAGGATTTCCTTCAAGTATGAACTTTCTGGATCATTCACCTTCAAGCCTCCATCAGGAGTTTTGGTCTGATATTCTGTGGATATTTTGGAAAAATTCTTGCGTGTGTATGCCATGATAGAAAAGATATTCATAGAGCCATGATAATAATGCAAAAATGGTTTCTATGTTTCTGCCAGAATCACAGATCACTACTACTGATTGGTGACATGAGAAGATATATTTGTCGACAGTTGGTTATAGGCATAATTACTCATGAATTAGTCAAATGAATAACGTAATGATGCATATTCATATTCGAATATTCATGTAAATGAACGATTGCACATCGATGATATTTGTAGAAATTTGTAACCAAATATAATTAATTTCACTTTTGGCTCTTCACCCTTTCACTGAACGCTTTGAATTGAAAATGTTCAATCTTGAACACGATCTACATTTCAAGATACTTGCCTCCAATTAGTATATATTGTTATACTTCCTCACAGTAAAATCTAGTTAGGCTTGCTTAATTATGTAACACCTTTACCTCACCGCACAACACCAGTTTGAATATGTCTTTTGAATTTCGACTTTACATAATTTACTTCTTGAATTTCTAAGCTTTTAATTATATCAAGTTGTAGACTCACCTGAGAATCTGATTCCAAATGACGATGACGTCAGTATCTGTGTGTGTATGTGTATATGTGTTGGTGTTTAGTCAATGACGCGTACGTTGATGACGCAAACTAGGGTTGAAATTGTGTTAATTATTTATTTGTGTTAATTGTTTCCACCCGATCGTCAAGCGGAGATGGCGTTAGACATCCATGCAGACAGACGTGTGATGCGTGTTGCGTTGTTGTGTGATGGGAACCAGTGGCGTGGTGGACTTACTCACAGGGACAATTGAGGGCGGTGGATGAGAGATGAACGGACTTTTTATTTGGTGTATGGAGACAGGTGTACCAGTCACTAGGGCATTGAACCAGATTCATGGGTTCGGGGGAGGGGGGGGGGTCATTCGTGGTTGACTCTGTTCATACAGAGATTTTTTGTTGCTGTCCTCAGTCGTTGGAGTGAATATTGGGATGATTGCACTTGAAGTCGGATCTTCTCATCATTATAACGGAATGAGATGGATTGATTAACTGAACATATCAGTACTTCACTTTCCCAAATGAATAAACTGAATTGAAATTATTTCCTGAATGACTTGATCTGTCTTCATCATACTACAATGACTTAATCAACTCTACCAATGCTGAAAAATACAATGAATCCATTTGGACGTGGGTGATAGTTGGGTTAACTCAGCGAAGACTCGTATTACAGAAACTAGTGAGAGATTGTGCATGGGTGCGATTTTGTTTGAGCGGTCTCTTGAAATTTCGAAATTTTTCCCACATCAGTCTCAAACCAGAAAAAAACTACATAATTTGTCAACACAATCCGTTGAACCGGTTTTGATAAAATGAAGTTTGTAAATTCACACGTATCCATAAAAATGATGTAGCGAAGAAAGTGCATGAAACCAGATCCCAATCTATCAAATGACATAACAACCCTGGGAATAGATTTGAATGAATGATTGCTATTTCCCCCCCTCATTTTAGAAAAAAAACTAGGAATCATTATCTCAAGCTCAAAAATCAGGAAAAGGGGCTTCTTTCATGTGATAATTGGATAATTTCGAATCAATTCGAATTTCTGGGATTGAGATGATGATTCCTAGTTTTCTCTGAAATCAAGAGGAAAAATAGCGTCATCACTCATTCAAATCTATGCCCAGGGTTGTTATGTCCTTTGAGTAGCATCTATCATGTTGATGGTTCTGGAAAAATGCACGGTACAAATATATCAAGTGTAATTTCACCATCATTTCATAATTTCATGAATATTGCACGTACAGCAAATGAATAATACTAGAGATTCATCTATACATTGTGCAACTTGTTACGACACTTGAGTAATTCAATTGTAAGTATAAGATACACAATGTAATCATGTGATAGTTGAATTGTCTATTATATCTGTTTGTATCTATATGTTCTATAAATTATTGTGCAGCTTGAACATATTCCATGATTGATTGAACATCGCATCCTAGCCTCCTGCAAATATTGCAGACGAGCCGCCACTGCCATAGTTACGTATTGTACTGCTAGGCGTTGTTGTGATGTTATGCTGATAAAATTAAAGCTTTCACCAGGAAGACAGACAGACGGTCACAAGGGACGTAGGAATTTCCCGAAGAGCAGAGTAAACATATTACGCAATTATACGAACCAAAGAGCTTAGCGCGACACATGTGATCGCACTATAGCCTATGAACAATGTCAAATTTATGTACGTTTTGGGTTTTATTAGGACATCAAAATTATTTGTGTTGACAATGACAGCGTAATTATACCGTCGAAGGTTTGATATGGTTTGGGAACTATAGGTATCGTTAAAATTGTCCAGCTTTATCGCTTAGTTATAACATCAAATATATGACAGAATGTGTGTGACGCCATTTCATTCATATATCTGGAAACCTGATGTTTCAAGAATCTTGAATTCATCATGTTGTTTCACAGATGTTGGTATGTATGGTGAATCAAATCCAAATTTGAACCAATAAATATCACATTTTTTTCATTCCCATTTTCGGTTCACAATTATTATAATCTCGATTATAGTATACGATCAGGTGATATTTATACAGTCCCAAAAAAGTTCGAGTTCAGAATACATTTTTCTCAACTGTAGCACACAAGTGTCATCTTGAAACAACATATTTCCATTATGCATCATTCATAACAATTTCAAGAAAGTAGCTCCACAGACAAAGATAATGTGCATTACATTCATATTATATTCTTTTGTATGCACTGTTTAGATGAATACTGTTTCAAAAAAACATATTTAATAATATTCTGCTCAAACACTGTGCAGATGCAACTAGTGTGTCAAGACGAGCAAGTTCTGTATGAGTTAGCGTCACTAATGAAAGCACACAAACAAACAAACAAACAAATACACAAACAGAACACCAACATCTTCCTTTTGTTTTACACCATAGCACAGCAGAACTAATACCTGATGAGCTTCAATTAACCAGCACAGCAGAACATATTTATTCGGCGGTCACCTCGATCGACCGTCTTCCCTATGCAATAGCACTAACGAATAGGAGTGTCGAGCAAGCAACGCGGGCAGCAGGAAGTGTATCTTAAGAGCTATACGAAGTCGATTCAACGGAATATCAGTTTTTTGGTGATAATTTCCCGAAGATGTGGGAGGTAATTATTCTAACACGACAGAATCACAGATTTTTTCACTGAGACGCGATTTCTTCATCGAGTGATGCTAGTAAGGGTTAATTGTCGTACAGGAGATCAGGGTTCGACTCTCGCCATGATATACCATCTTAAACAGTGTTTTTACCCTGATTTTAAGAGAATACCGATGAATATCGAGATGATTCCTAACAACATGCAGGTTACGACTTACTTCTTTCCTTTATTCAAAAACACTCAATAAAATAATCTCACCTTCTCATCTCATCCACCATTCACTGCGACCCCAATGGATGTTTTTTAAATTAGTACATTGCGTGATCAAACGCAATATAAATGAGAGGCAGATCTCTTCATGATGTATACGTATAGTAAAATGTACATACAAAAAACTATACATAACTTATATCGTACAATTCCACTCAATTCAGAGATACAATTTTCAGTTTTTTCTCTTTGAAAATGTCACGGTCAAGAGTCAAGTATTTTGAGTGCATGTCCATTTCATGTTTTCAGGTAATGTGGTGCTTTCAAGAACGCATGTGAGTCTATTCAGCTGAATATCCATTTTTTGGTGATGACTTCTCAAGATCAACAATAACTCAATTACCTTTGAACGATATGAAATATAAAAACTATATCGCAGTAGAAAAATAAATAATTTTGATACCTTCACAATTGAGTGAAGTAATATTGAATGATTCTTAATTCTAACATCTTCACAGATATACAACTGGATTTTATCAGCTGTAAGCGAATTGAAATTATGCTATATGAGCTGAATATTTCATAATCATACCATTTCGAAGGTATCGAAGAGATTTTAAATGTTGACATCTCATACCGTTCAAAATAGATCACAAAAAAAAGTGAAAAAAAAAAAGTAAGATATTTCGCTGAATCGACTACCTTGGACTTTGAAGTGTTGCAGTAATTGTGATTATTATATATGTTTCAAATATCACCAAACAACTGGGATTTCACTGAATAGACTACATTGTGCTCTTAATCTTGGTAGCTTATAATCACATGCTATAGTTCAGAGTTTTCGTACGAGTGAGTCAACAATCCCGGTCGTTATTGTATAAGTAGATGAGTGAGACTGACAGCCGTCTGCTAAAAGTCTAGTGTGTATAGGATAGAATGCACTTTGCAAAAGCATCCGATGAGATTAAGAAGATGGTGAGAAAAAGAAAAGGATGAAAATTTGGGAGAAGTTGAAAACATAATGATCACAATGTGAGTCTATTGAATACATTTCTTCATGGTTTTTATTATATAATGTATCTTAAGTTGTGAATGCAGCAAAATATGAGTGGAAAGAACTATATATAGTTTGGTTTTACGTAAATAGATCCAGTTTTATATCACGCCATATGAATTCTATTGGTGCATAGATTTTCATCATCATTCAACGTGAACATTGAATTCAATCAGCTTATACAACCCAATTCGAATCCCGATTAAAATATATTCATTTCCATCAGAGCTTCTAAAAATCATCGGAAAATGGTCCTGAAGTCAAGACTGTTTTTGTGTGGTATCTCAATTTCAGTTTAATTCATTTTCAATTCAATTCATCAACAAAACGATTTCAAGAGCAATTAAATCAATCAATTTCTGATGTAAATTAATTGTGGGCCTATATTTGAAGATCATCCTTCAGAAAGTGGGTGAATATTGTTCGAATATGATAAGTACACTTGCCTGAAACGTTTTGAAACAAGTTGTCTTTCGCTCAAATGAATTACTTTTAAATATCGCTGTTCTTGATTTCAAATTCAATATATTTCTTACTTTCACCAGCCAAAACTACAGTATTGAGAGACATGATGTAACGGAATTATTATTGAGATGAAAAAAAGCACGAACATTGTCCATAATAAATGTAGATAGTTAGTGCAAATTATCATAATTCTATAAAAACCGTATGATTTATTAATGACGTGAATTTGCATGTTTGTGTTTATTTTACGGTATATCACCGCGACAGTTGAACCACCTTGATCTTTATAACTCGGATCTTTCTTCGGAGTGTTATTCATCTATTTCTGAAGCAGTATCTCAAAATAAATATCTCTCCTCTCTCCTTCCATCCTCTACTCAACTAAACCGCTAGACTTCGCGGTTCACTTCATGCGACAACGCATAAAATGTGTTTTATTACTTTTTTTAATATGTAAAACTTGACACAAAGTCATTGTTGCCCAATCATGAATAACAATGGAGAGGTGGGATTGTTCTGGAGGAGCACCACAAAAGCGATTCAACAACTCCTTAGGAAACAATTGATAATCATATTATATAAATCCTTGGAAAAAATGTGAATATGGAATTATAATAATTAGTTCAACGATAATGAACAATTCAATGACGAGCGTTGAAAATAAAGAACGTCTGACCGTCTGATTGGCATGTCGTCTTATTGATCTGACCTCCTTTTCTCTGATTTCCCTCTTTTTCTCACTCAATCACCACTTATTCATCTATTCATCATGATATTTGATTCAAGGCGTCCCCAGGCACCATAGAGCAAAAAGTTCACCCCGGCCAACTTCACAGATGTAAAAGATCATAATATACAGTTAACAATTCAAAATCAACGAACACATCATGCGATTCAGATAATATTCGTCAAAAATGTCAATGACTCAAATTTCATAATGACAAATTTTCTTTCATTTTCTAATACAGAATTGACTTGATCACTATATATTGTATAATTTAATGACAAATTCCATACCTGTATATAACATTATTCAAAGTATGTACGTATATGTAATGGTAAAATCACATTATTATTATTGTTATTAACATTATTATGGTTAATTGCTAACGATTTCTGAATAAAATACTAATACAAATACGAATACAGATATGGATAAATCAGTTGTATGTGAGAGTATAGTACCCGATATTTCCCCACTGAATTCCAACTCGCCGCGTATCGTCAGATACAAATAGTCCTAACATTTCACTTGATGTGAATGTTCATTATCATTATTGTTTGCCAAACGACCCCACTAACAGCTAGGTTATACGGGGGTACGAATGAGCTGGTGATTATGAATGTATGAAGTGATGATCAGTGAGAGAACAGTGAATGTTCTTAAATCGACGGTATTTCATAAGATACTTTTGGTAATGGTATACAGCTACAGTATGTTCAAAAGGAAAGCTACTGCGATAGTTTATATGTCACGTTGACTATGAAAATGTCACGTTGTAGGTACAGGTTCTCCTCAATAACGTTATGTGACTTACAATACTCGTGAATAGCGCATCTGTCGTTACATTGCAGCGTGTCGTTTTTGGATTCAAGTCAATCAAAATTATGCCCGAACAAATCAAAACAATTGTGTAAGACAGCATTTACATAGTTATCACACCGTTTTACTCCGCGTGGAGAGGAATTGAGCAAGCCTTGTTCAGCAAACCACAACCTCAGATTATATTATCAATCCGCTCTAAGGATGACCTTGCCGATATAGAAAGCAATACGAGTTATTTCTGATATCACTAGTCAAAAACAATCATTTTTCATCATAAAGAAAGGTCTTTCAGTCTACAAAGTCGGGCTTCGTGCGGATAAGGTGCAGACCTATTCTCACGGTACCAACATACGTTTTCTTAATGATAATATCCAGATGTACGCAATAGATATATTATTAGGGGATAATTCACTCATCTTCTGTTCATGAGTTGGCAGCGCTGTTAGCCATTATAGAACGCACATTTTTATCAACAAATTACTTCTAGCCACCATCAAGTACTCACTGCAACCGCTAAAACAACACAATAAACAAATTGTATTTTTGGCAATTAAATCTGATCATACTCTTACTTTACCTGAAATATTAGTCATATTATCGTATTGTGAGTCGGTCATACCATAAATAATAACATCCGAGATAAATATGTTGATATCACTGTGTTTATCACACGTCCCTCTCGTTGCCTAGCAACCATTCACGTGACCGAAGCTGTAGTGTAAACTGTGAAGTTGGCAGCAAGTGCAAGTCTTGTTTTCTGCACATTAATCCTGGTCGACATATTAGAGTGAATAACGAGTGTTTCTTACTTCACTCGACTCACTTACTTACTCTAGCAGCAGGTTCGATTTCTCGAAGTCGCCAGTATTTTTACATTTCTACTCTTTTTAATTTACAACGTTTTAGAACATTTCCTTGGCAGACGTGCAATTCTCTGTTCTCGAGTAGAAAAACGCTCGTGAAAAATACAGGATCAGTCCGGGTTTCAATCAATATAGAGTTTTACAACGAGACATCCTACAACAAAGCTTCATATTCACAACAATGCTTCACAAATCAGAGAGTCTATTGTTGAGTTTGACCTCCACGTCATCCTGTATGTAATATAGCTGACCTATTCTGAAGTCTGACAAACATAAGTAAAATGCTCTATGAAGCAAATGCCCCAGAGAACTCTGTCATAGAGCCAAATATTGATCAAGTGTGAGAAAGTGAAAAGAAATGTTGATGGTGATTAACAAGTTTTTTCTTCCAATTATGATGATGATTATTGTTTGCTCAACGACCCCACCAACAGCTGGGTTATACGGGGGTATGAATGAGCTTATGAAACTATGAAGTAATGATGAGTGAGAGGACGATTTTTCAAAAAATCCATACCTTATGCGGGTCTCGAACCCAAACCCAACGTTGACCTCGAACCCAAGCCCAACGTTGACCTAAGTTTATGAAACAGTGCTGACCGATCTACCGATAGTGGCAAATTTTATATCACTTATTCGATTATTCCAATAGTTTCGATCGGGCTATTTTTCTGACATTTTTATTCAGTTCCAACATTCTAGTGAATTTTTGAAATCAATGTAGACATTTTTCAAGCTCAAATCATCCCGTATGATAGGATCTATATATGTAGTTTGATAGAGGCATCAATGCTCTAATAATGATGGAAGATATTAACCCGAGTGGATGTCGTTTAGCGTTGGCTACATTAACCAGCGAGCTATTATAGAACTAGGAGATATAGGCCGGATTAGCGAGCGGATAGCAAGTAGCGTGAGTTTATGATACGAACTATGTAAACATTGACACGGCCACCTTGCTAGATCACACGCCTGCACGCTTAGCTGTATGTTCAGCTGATCAGCGAGGTGTTGTGACAGACAGGAGGCGGTGATGGGGCACTATTGCCAACAGTGCGAGACTTATTTCGTGCAGAACGCCATGAAATGTGACGGTGTTGCCAAGTGATAACGGTCATCTCGATCTGCTCCGATTATTTTATACAAGATATCACCGAGGGGTTGGCAACTCGTACACCTGAGTACACCTAATTTTAGATTTCAGAAGATTTTAAAACGATTTTCCGTTTTTCAAAGGACTTCCAAAGGATTTCAGGATGTTTTCAAGGAATTTCAAACGATTTCAGGGGATTTCAAGAGATTTCGCAGCAATTGACGACTCGAAATAGGCGTGGCTCCACCAGTAGGCTAGTTGGATCTATTTCATTTGTGGTAATTTGAAGATACCCCCCGATTGGATATTTGAATTGGACCACAGTTCTAACAGCCTTGTTGATTTAACGGTATGCTTTGTGACGTCATGAAGGTGGAGACTGCGAGTCGTCAATTATTTTACACCATATATTTCAGGAGTTTTCAACCCATCAGGTATCATCACTTTTTTCTTCACAATTCGCAAGAAAAAGTTGCAGGTACGCTGTTGATGTTGACAAATAGAACTGTAGAAAAGTCACAAAATGAAGAACACGCATATTTTCAACAATTATGTTCATTGAAATATTAAATTGCTGACTTTTTTTGCTCAACTTCTCGTTGGCCATATTGCATTCAGAAGCGCATTCTGTCATTACTTTTCGGGTCGATTATCAAGGTTGTCTTGATCTTCACCCAGCAGACTGCAATAAACACATTCACAAGTGATCAGGTCGTCACACAAGTAATTTTCAAACTGTTTTCGATCCCTATTCGAAAAACAGATCTTGCAATAACGTGTATCGTGTATAATTGTGGTTTCTTTTTTGTACGACTATCATTTTTGATAATGATCAAGTTATATTGTTCAAGTTATATCATGATTGGTTGTATACATGGTAGTAAGTGGTTCGTTCAAATTATCGTCAATTGTACAAAAATTGAGAAACAATATGGCGGACAACTATCAGAATAAATTTCTATTTTCTACGACCTGATTTGGCAATAAGCCGCGTGTGTCTCCCGGTCGATGATGAAAACATTGTTAGACATTGTTGACAAAAATAAAACTTATACGTACCTTTCGTGTTGTTCTAGAAGATTTCAATGGTTTTTATTTGATTGAGCAAGATATTGAGAAGTCGTAATTCAATAACACAAGCATATTGGAAATCACTTCGAAGGAACTATAAGTACTTCTCTAATAGAGAATCGAATTAATAATACAATTTGTAATACATTTTGTAAGTTGCCCATTTGTGCGAGTGCAGCCAATCTCTTTTTTCGATTCCTCACTCCTTTTGTAACACATGTATCGTGTTACCCTGAAACGACATGATCACAGCACGTACATAGAACAAAAACCGTTTACTTGTTGTGTTAATTAGATGTGATAAGGATATATATAGGATCAGACAAAACAATAAAGTTCAATCATTAGTTGAACAAGCAAGCCTTTTCCCTATAAATACAAACAGAACGTTTTTCGACTTTTTCTTTGAGCGTCAGATCTCTATAGACGATACAAGTCTTGTACTTCGATCTCATAGCTAATTGATGAGCCATCAGTCTTCAATATCGTGGCAATTAGCGAGCTATAAACATTGTTCAAGTCTTGCTATCGTTTGTCGATTTTATAAATAAATAACTTTGAAGAATTTCACAGTCTTGTGATCAAGAAAGCATGACTTCAATCATTGCAGCTCAAAATAGGGATAAAATCGTTGCCTTCTTCATAAAATACATAATTTTACATGTACTTAAAAAAAACATCGGAACTTGATACAAAATAATTGTTCCCCAATTAGGGCTATGGATGAAGTGGGATTGTTTGAACAATCTCATTGTGCAATCTGACTACCCCATTTTGATTATTTTGGATACAAACGATGAATTTTGACACCAAAACTAACAGTATTGTTATGTTTCACATTTACTTGAATATTTTCACCTCGGAATTATATTTAATGGTCACTCACCTTCAATTTGTCTGTATGCTGTCCATATTTTCACTTATCGTCTATTCGTTCATATGGACCCAGGTGATGATATATTTATATTATTTTTTTTATTCATCAACACGATTATGTTGATATTATGTTGATTATGAAGATATACATCTTGATAATGTAGCAGAAAAGCAGGAAGTACCTGGTTTTATTTCTAATATTTTGGAAATTATGGAAATGGCAACTGTGAAATATGACCAAGTTGTTGATATACGTCGTTTGACACCAACATTGCTTCATTAATACTGATATGAAGCTCATCCTAGAAAATTCTGAGAAAAATCCTACCTCATCTTAGAAGTTGGGTCAAGAGTGTAGATGAGAATTTGTATCAAATAAACCAGGTGAGACCAAGAGGAGAGGGAGGTTATACATCAAAACATAAAATCTTCAAGATGGACGTTAAGATCGGAGCGATGTTCTTTGATACATTTTAGAAATATTATGTTTCTCACTTGATGAATGGTCGAGAAAAAACGAAGTTCTTCAACCTTCTTATTAATTAAACCGACTGGTTATGAAAAAACACTTCATCGATTTGTTGTTGTGATCTGTGTTATTATCATCAGGTAGTTACTATTCTTACGTACTTCACACATATAAAATGTATTAAAGAATCATATATATATATATAAATATATATATATATATATATTTATGAATATATATATATATATATATATATATATATATATATATATATATATATATATATATATATATCAAATGATAATATAATGCATATGGAATGTGAAATATTTATTGCGGCATTTGAATCTGAATGTTTAGGATTCAATCATATTTCACCTCTAATTAATACACACCTAGTACCATATAATACCGTATTGAGTGCGTTTTATGTAGGGTTCATTGACTGCTAGTTTTGGTGCGTATGAAATAGCAGTGATTCGTTTCAGGATGAATTTTGATGCAGTTTTATCGGCCACTTTATGTGATATGGAATACACATTATCGATCATTTCAAATACATTCACTCTGTTGAAACTTGACAATCTTGGTCGAAGCCAGTTTGGTTGCTTCTCCAAAGAGGTATGGACTACTTTTCTTTGCTGAACTGTGAGATGGAAAAGAAGAAAAGTCAAACATCTGCAATGCTGACCTTATAAAGTTGAATCTGGCCGAATAGTGACAACTAAAGACAGTGGGGTAGCCCAAGCATGTAAGATGGATGTGGAGAACGAAGTTACAAGATGGAAGGATGAGTAAGTGAGATAAGAGAATAAGTGAGAATAGAATAGAGAAATGGAAAGGAAGAGAGAGAGAGAGAAAGAGAGAAAGATATGCATGGAGATAGTCTGTGTCGATATCGTGAGATCCAAGGAATCGAAGTAGCTCTATCAAGACACCTTGAAACTTATTGAGAGAATCTCTCGTATTATGTCACACATTGTTGAAATGAATGTACAATTGTTTTTCTGAAGTGTTATTCTTCTATCACAACTTCAGAATAACTTATGATGGTCCCAACTTTACTGGATGCTGCTGTGGTAACCTGACAAACATGCCATCTTCCCAAATTGGGATGGGTCGAGTTATCTCACATAGATTCAGGTCTGCTATTCTTCAAACTTTAGATCGCAATTGATTATGCGCTACAAGCGTAAGCTATGTTTTGGACTGGTCTACTGAAACAATGTGGTTTAATAATTTATTCTGGATTGTCAATTAGTTCACTTTTCGTCAGAAGAGGAGCCAATGAAACGATTGCAAATGTGGTGCATCTAAAAAGAATGGATGGGGAAATGTATGAACTCAATCCATTTAGAAAGATGTTGTTCAAAAAATACTCATACAAGTCAGAATTTTGGACATAAAATATAATGTAGTATCTAGCATATAAAACATAGGAGAATGTTTCGAGAATAATATCTATTTCAGTCGAAACTTCTATGACTTCAAACAACAAATATCTTGACAACTGCTGTGCGACCTACTGAAATCTCTGAAGCCTACTTCTCGTGTATCCACCTTATCTCCACCGCTATTGCTATGCTAATAAATTAACGAAGTCTCACGTACGTTTAGCACAGCGCTTATACATTGTACGTCGTAAGTACGACTACATAACTTGAAAAGTGTACGTTTCTCCATTCATGGAACATGCACGCGTGTTTACACTACCTTGATTGCTTAACTCTTACTTTCAGTCTCTGCATAACCTGACAGATCCGATCGACCGTCTCCATCGAACATTGGTATAGACAATCGGGCGTTTCGGTCCACCAACAATATAGAGCATACTCAATTTCTTGCGCCAACTTTTTACTGTTTCAAACTGGCACTGACTTAATTTAACGAAAGTCATTAGTCATTCTCTCTCTCTCTCTCTCTCTCTTTCTCTTTCTCTCTTTTCATATTTCCCTCTCAGTCTATCCGTCTCAATTGTGCTCAAAATACTCCACTTGGAAGTAAAGCGGTCAGGACAAAAACAAATAGAGAGTGAGAGAGAGAGAGAGATTTAGGGAGAAAGAGAGACAGAAAGGGAGAGATAAAGAGTTACATTATTAAGGCTAGTGTCCGAGGAAATCATAACTCACGTGTTCTGACCGTATAGATCATACAGCGGCGCACCGGGGTCGTACATCATGTTGAACTTACCCTGCCCCCCCCCCACCCCACATTCTCCTCACTTCATTCTATAACGCAGTTGTGTGGATTATAACGAAAGCCAAGCTATAATTAGAACACGCGTAGATTCTCGCCAAGCTGCAATGTTTGTTAAACGAGTTAAGAGACCTGACCTGAACGATACAATGTTCTACCTTGAACCATGAATTTGCTTGACTGGTACTTTTTACAATATTTAACAAACCATGATCCAATTACACTTTTCCCTTCGATCGTTATTAAGATTTGGTCAAGTCCGAGTAATGTTAGGCATTTGAAACCATATTAACGGAAACCTCATCATTATGCAATGATTTTGTTACGATAATTTCACTCATTTAGTCATCAGTACTACCTATAGTTATTCATCTATCCAGTATCAGTTATCAGGTATTCTTCTTTGATGACAGTTCCATCAAATTATAAATATCAGAACGTTTAAATTGTTGTAGAAATATGAATATAAATATCAAGTGTGAACATATTTATTTTAATGAAAATGCAATTTTCAATGATCATAAGGTATTGTGAATGTTACAGTTTCATTGAAGTTCCTAATATTATTATGAAATAATTCAGATATGCTCGGTCGACTCAGAATGCACAAACAATAACAATCATCCGTTAAATCTTCTCATTGTTGGAAACATTCTCAACTATACGGGCATTTTCTGATACTTTCCCATTACTGTTCGTATAGGCCTATATTCTATTGCTCATTTCGAACTATGAAGAGTGATATATTATTGGTGTTTGTAAGTACAATGAAGTCACTATTGTTTCACTCTACCCCAAATTAGTATGAGAATTGAATGCATAAGAAATATTCATACATGAGCCTACGTTCATGATACCGTTCATACCATGAATTGAGCATCACCTAATATACGGGATGTAAATATCTTCACCTTCCCTCTTACCACCCTCACAAATTAAACGTCATGATAGAGGGTGGAATCGGATGACTCATTTATAACGCAAACAATGTTTCTCTATCGCTCTTTCTCTCACCTCTCTCTCCCTCTCTTCTACAAACATAGTTCCATGCGTGAAACAATATTATATGCTAATTCAATCTACTCGTACTGATTGTTACAAGTGTGGTAAACTATTGAAGAGTCGGAGCTATCGATTGTTATTGCCGGACATTCGGAAGAACATTCGCTCGGTGTCAGCAAAAACCGAAGTAGTACGAAACTGAGGTTCAATAGAATACTGCAATAATAATCATCTAGATTTGTGGTGGTAACCCCCTATCGTGAGATGTTATTTCCCCACAGGAAGACATCAAATTGATCTGAACTAATTATTTATTCTATTGTTTATAGACCAGTGCAGGGCTAATGTGAACCGTATACTCTGTTATGAAGGAGCGAAGGAGACAGTTGCCTTGACCATCTTTACGACCATATTAGGCACAATATTGAGAAACCATTCCAGTATTGACTCCAATGTATGAGGAAACAAGGATAACTTCATCTGCATGGATTGTCGACCGAGACGGTAGTCAAACCTTAGTTTTCTGAATGACACCTATAAAGCTTACATCGTGAATAATAGTTTATTGTATGGATCATATTTTGTATTTTTTCGTTTATAATTACCACTCAAATCATCGATCACATTTATTTTCTCTCAAACGCCTTCTTGCCTGAATCAATAGAAGAATAGAAGATACTATTCGAAATTTATTTTTCTCCAACAGTCAAAGTCCTGCTTGGAGACTTTGTGGATTTTTTTGTTACTGTCAAGTGCATTATCTATGTAAAAAATTGTTAACAATGAATAAAAGGAATGAACGAATTATTCATTAAATGATGAATTCGAAGATCACATACAATGCAGTGTAATCCATTGAGTGGATATTACTCACAAGTGAAGAAGACAAAATACCTGAAAAAATTATCCATTTTCCATGTTGTACTTACTTTTGTTATCTTATGAATCTAAAATCCAAGAATGTACGACTTTAATTTCTATCATGATTCTCGATATATCATTTAATTTTGTACATCAATTATATTGAGATTGGAATATTTTTCACCATGTACAATTTCTTCTGCCGTAATGATTATTGTTTGTACAAATTATTCACTTCACCAGATCAAATGAACCAATTCGAAGCAATTTGGCATAACTGATGAAGATGAAACTGATACACAATTACTGGAGATGTAAGGGAAGAAGATAATGAATATAGTATATCATTTTAGAATCTGAAAAATGGTTCCTATATACTTTCATCTCATAATAATTGACCAATTAGTCTTCACTGAAGCGAAAATCATAAAGTTTCATTCAAAATAAATATTTTTCTCTCTATCGAATATTTGATTTTAGAGCTAGTGCCATGATCACTTCCAATATACGACAGATGATACGTTTCATCAAATACATTCAACCTCATTCAATATATGAATCAGGTTGTACAATTTATGAAGTCGAAATTTGTTCTTGTAATTAAATTTGAATAATATAATGATTTGAATGTATATGCTCAATTTGAATATTCACATATATACTTGATATATGCCCATCATTATGATTATTTCATTAACCCCTAGTGCAAACTTCTCTCACACTTCCTACGTGAGGCTCAACCTCCAAATATTTATAAAAATACAAATTTTTGTGAACCTACAGATGATACCAATGAAGACATCGTGGTGTCCATGGTTCCACATGATCCGAACTATCTGGGTTAGTTCTGATCAAATGGAGCGAAATCGAAACCATTTTTATCATAGATATGTCGCGGTATTATCGCGTCAAGGTATTGTGAGCCCACTGATGAAAGAACTCCTTACTACATTAGAACCGTCTAAGACATTCGCTAAGACATTCACACAACTGTCTTTAGACTGTCCTACATCAGGGACATATCTCTATCTCTTGCTCCATCTCTTCCTCACACACAGTAGCTGACGGCAACATGATCCTGAATAGTACTTTAGTCTGCCAGGGAATAATGAGGTGGGAAGACGAGAGGAAATTACTCTGATTAAGATACTCTTACAGCTTCCCTTCTTCATCCCTCTCTCTCTCTGTCTCTCTCTTCGTATCTCTCTCTCTATATATAGATCTTTCTTTCTCACTGTCTCTCCCTCTCTTACAATTTTCTTGCACAGTTGCTGCCAACTGATCAGTCACTATGGCACTAAACCTTCATTAAGGAGATCTGGATTCGATCCTCGCCAATATCGATTTTTATGACTGAGGTTCTTCGTGATTGTCTCAAGTTTTCTATATAAATACTGGGATTGTTCTTTAGATTCGAGCTACGACCGTTGTTCCACTGTCCGAAATGTTCACTGCAATGCCATAGCAACGTTCTTCTCACCATCTTTTGTATCAATCATCGACGTCAAATGATTCATGCCATCATTAGAGTGCATCACTGAAACCTAATATGGATGAGAAAATATTCATTCGATCGATTCATGTGTTTCATTACAATTAGATTTGATTAGAGTTGCACATCGTGTTTCAAATTTTCTCCTGAAAAATATATAAATATGAGATTTCGCGATGGGTGTATTAATGACCTTCAGCAAACGAGTCATTTCGAATGGGAGATTTTTAAATTCCGATTGAAGGTGTATCACATGATGTCTCATCATTCCACATGATTTCTTATCATTTAACTTGATTTGTTATTTTTTCTCTCATAATTTTCAACTCGCTTGCCACAATCCGACGATAGAGTGGGTTTGAACTCAATGTCTATGCCAGTCATCCCATATGAATATCCACATTTTCATCAACTTGGAACTAAAATGATCCAAGTTTTTCAGTAATAATAACAAATTTTTGAATCGTCTTGCTATCGTACAAATAATTATTGAGACATTCATTTTGCTCATGGAGGGTGCACAATATACATATAACGACTGTGTCGGATGGAAATATTCACACATTGAGTTGATCATCGTAGAAAAGGAATCAATTGAATTTCAGTTGAAGTTTCAGTTACAGATCTGGATCCAGTTCAGAATTTGGGTTTGCTTCAATTTTCATATTTTTCATATTTACATCATAACACAGATGACAGGAATCTTTCTCCACCTATGCCCATATCTATTCAAATATATTAATTCATTCGTAAATATATATATATTTATATATATATATATATATATATATATATATATATATATGTTTTGTTGAAAGCTTTCACGACTCATTATGTAATTAATAATCAAATCTTTATGGATAATTAAAAGTCGCGTTAAAGAATAAATATTGATTTAATTGCCCGACGTTTCGACTACAATATAGTGGTCATTTTCGAGGGCTAAAAATGAAAATAATTATATAAATGATAAATAATAGGAACCAAAAAACAGATTCTTATGCAGAAAAACACATCTTCAATGAATGTCTTGAAGGGTGTAATAATGTTTTAATGTGTATGTAGTATGTAGTAATGTAATGTAATGTAATGTAGTAATAGTAATGTAAAATGTAGTAATGTGTTTTTCTGCATAAGAATCTGTTTTTTGGTTCCTATTATTTATCATTTATATAATTATTTTCATTTTTAGCCCTCGAAAATGACCACTATATTGTAGTCGAAACGTCGGGCAATTAAATCAATATTTATTCTTTAACGCGACTTTTAATTATCCATAAAGATTTGATTATTAATTATATATATATATATATATATATATTTTTTTTTTTTTTATATATATATATATATATATATATATATATATATATATATATATATACACACATAAAGTCATTACGTTATGTGGAATGAGTTGGTTCAAATTATCACCATCGAAATTTGAAACTCCATTTTCTACAAATAGCACTCGTCATGTTTTATGCCTCCAATTTTCACCTCAAGATTTGGACTCTCCATGCTGAATCCAATAATCACCCAGTCTGATAACAGTTCCACTGAGAAATTAACATTCATGTTACATCCATTGTGTGCAGACCATGTAAATTACAAGCAGATTGAAATTGAAACTGAAACTAGAATTCAATTCAGCTCATGAATGTGGATCAAAAGATTCACTTTTGGTATCGGTTTAATTCCCCCGCACTACTCACTACGATGATCCCAACAATCAATGGGAAATCTCCTTCAATGGGGTCACTGAAGCCGAATAGTGAACCCGGGATATATCGAGGCACACTAGACAAAGAGTATGTGAATGCCACCTGATGTGACGGAAACCTAACAAGCTGCATGGACTAGGGATTGAACTTGGCCCTATCGGAATGAAACGAAGAAACGAACCAATGGAACGTCTTCTTTCATTGTTGTCTTTTCTTCCATTTGGTTTGTTCAGCTGACAAACCTCACCTCTTCAAAGAGGTTGATGTAGTATTAGAGGTCAGATTGAGATCGACTTCTCATGGTTGACACGTTCTTGATGGGGTTTGATTTTACCGAATTATCTTTATATATTTCGATTCAAATATTTCACACTAAGTCTTCATTCAATAACTATCTGAATATCTTCAATCCTGTTACTCAGAGAGCACTATATTTTCGGTTTATATTTGATAGTTTCTACTTGGAAACAGAAACAGAATGTTCACCCACTCAAATGAATTTAGCTGAAAATATCATTGTTATCTCATTAAATGAATGACCATTCAAAGTTTATTGGAATAATCATGCTGTGATTATTACGATCCTTCAACTTCTAGTGTTGATAAAAATACGAATGTTGAGGCCCATTTTCTGAGAAAAAATGTGAATACATGATGAATGTATCCATATATGTATATATATATATATATATATATATATATATATATATATATATATATATATATATATGTGTATATATACATATATACATATATGAATAGATATTATCACGAATAAAAAATAGCGAAAAATATATATATATATATATATATATATATATATATATATATATATATATATATATATATGTATATATATATATATATATATATATATATATATATATATTCATATATATATATAAATATATATATATATATATATATATATATATATATATATATATATATATTTATATAGATATGAATATTTACACGCCCATATGTAACTGCGGGCGCAACTAATGAGCACCCTGGGACTTAGTTTTTTGCACTTTGAACGTGATCAAACAAATGAGTAATTGAGAGTCGGGTGTCTGTTCATCATACCCACACAAATCTCGAAAAATGTAACACTTAGACAAAAAGCCAACATTTTTGATGCGTTCAATTAGTAAAAGAAAACAGATGGATAGAAAAAATAGGTGATGATGAGGCGAATTATGCTGGTCTAGCGGCCACCGATTCATCAATGCAGCAACGATAGAGGTACACAATTCTCTGCAATATTTCGATTCCAACACGGAGACGCTTCCGAGTTAACTGAGTTGCTCGAATCATCTTCGAATATCACATCCTCAGAATTGTTCACATTCTAGCAATTTTTCAGAATGATGTTGCAGACATCTTACACTTTCAGAAAAAAGAAAGAGAAAAAAAAATGTTCATATATATATATATATATATATATATATATATATATATATATATATATATATATATATATATATATATATATATACTACACTTTTAGAAAAAAGAAAGAGAAAAAAAAAGGATATATATATATATATATATATATATATATATATATATATATATATATATATATTCAGCTGCATGAATGAATGTCCTGCTGATTCAAGTGATATTTGAACTAGACCAGCAAAATTGAATCGAGCACGAAATCAGGATCTACGTGTTCTAGTATTGATCTAGTATTGGATCTGAGAACAGAAAACAGAAATCAAAATGTCTAGCTCAAATTCTGTTATCATCTGAGAAAATCGTGATGTATCATCAGAGAAACCATACTGATAGATGGCATATATATCGTCTCAAACTGATATTATTCGGAAACTCAGTCGAGAACACGTTTATATCTTAATGTAGAAAGTAAATATCCATCATATATCCGAAATGAAGCGGTAATGTATCACGAGGGCGGGTATGATAGAGTTTCTGTGAGAATGAACTCATTGTAAATGCTCACTTCATTCATCATAGCGCATCATTTTGGTTCGTGGTTTCCTCCCATGAGTTATTGTTAATTTGTTGCCAACCGTACTGTATGTAAACATATAATAATGTTACGCAATACGAATACAGCATGCATCTTTATTTCACCGTGTAATTACTTCATATACATTCAAGACTGATCGCCGTTCTTCGTAATCCCTCAACACTAACGACCTATAATGCCGAGCATGCAAGAAAGTACATTGTTGTATGACTGACGTATAGAATGGAGATATCAGGAGCTAGCTGTCTCCGGATGAAAGATGGATGGTGCCTACCTCCTGGAAGGCGGGAATTATGCGGGTAGATTAAGGAATAAATCCCGAGAACGTACAAGTGGGTCATGTCATTATTTCTCTGTTAAGACACTGGTGAAAGATACAGGCTTGTGAAGTAGGCTGACTGTTAGGTCCGATGGTTCACACATATTGGAAATGTTATGCGACCATTTATTGTTGTGAGTTTTGTAATATGCCTCGTACATGAACACGGATTATGTCACTTTATTCAATTGATATACCTCAACATTATCACATTTACTCTCAATAAAATATTTCTGAAAATTCAAGAACATGAACCGAACATGAACGCATTGTTACTGCAATGATGCTAATAATTAGCACCAGATAATTATCATCTGGATAACTGGTTCATAAACCAAAACTACTTGGCACCATCATAACTTCTGCGTGCTAATATTCGGTAATTTTGAGAACCACCCAAATATTAACTGAGTGCTCATCCAGCATCATTGAGATTCATTTGTGTTTTTTTTTTACATTGGGTTTTAACGACGCACTGTAATGATGACTGAGATCTATTGGCGTCGGATGAATGATTAATGAGATGATGAGATGATGAGATGAAGGTGTTATGGGTAATGGGAAGGATAGTGGGAAGGAAGCGGTCGTGACCTATATTGTGGGAACCATCCCGGCATTAGCCTAGACTACAGAGGGAAACCACGAAAAACCCCTGTAAAGATGGACGGTGGCGGGGATCGAACCGGGTCCGATATGTCCCTTCACCTCCCGGGTCACACGAAGCAAGTGCGCTGACCACTCAGCTACTGTGCCGGTGAAATGTGTTTCTGTTCGGCTTGTAGTTTAAATGTGTTGACATTTTTGTGTTCAGTTAATTATAGTAAGGCGAATAGATTTTCGTGTTCAAAACATAAATGACAGAAATGAGTCTTGTTTCATTGTTATAATCACGTGATCAAAAGATATTTTCAATTAATCTGAACAGAGTGTGAACCATGCCATCGCGAAATCTTCATTTAACAATACACCATTATACAGCAGGGGTCGAGACGGTCGAGGGTTGCTGTTTACGTGTGACGTAAATCAAGCTTAGCTGATAATCGATCTTTATGTTTGTATTTCACAAACTGTAAAGTACAGTGATTGATGACGAACCTAGTTTCTAGATTCTCTTGCTGAAATATTGTTTCTTATCACACAAGAAGTTCCAACTTTAAAACTCTTGTCTGTGTATACTATACGTGATATAAGTAGTGATGGGTCCATCTACATTCAACAATATGGATAGATTGAAGCTAGTATCGTGATGCCTCGGTCTATACTTATTAACTATATCGTATCATCTGTCGTCCGTAAATGTGGTGGAAAAGCTTCCTGATCCCTTTTGTCTCAGTACAAGTCTCATGTGACACAATAAGACGAAGATATAATTTAAATACTCGTGTCAATGATATCAAATTTGATGTATTCCTATATCCAAATTGATTCACACTGAGAAAGTGATCACCACATTATTATCGAATGGATATTTTGGGAATGTATATGCATATAGAACGTGTGAAACATTCAAAACACGTATACAATACTGAGCCACATTGATTTTTCTATGTTTCAATCGGTTCAATATTATTGAATATGTGAAGTGATTGATTGAGAATACAAAGCTGCCCAGAATGAGTGGATCAGGTGGTGAAGAAGAGAGTAACAGGGTGATAAACATGAGATAAACGAGACACAGCTAAGAGTGGAAAATATGATGAATTATCTTCAGGTTCTCAAATCCTTGTTTCATCCTTGGTAGTGGGTTATCAAAACCAATCCTCAAGAAGCAAATAACAAACCTCAGTAAACCAAACTGACGTTAACTACTTCCAGTTTAACAAATATTCACTGATAAACATATTACAAATTCCACAAATTTCCCATTTCCAATCGTACTTACATTCATGATGTGTTCCGGGCCGTTTAACGCGCTAACTGATTCATCCGGGCATGATGGGCATGACGTCATACCTAACGTTATACGACACCTTGTCCATGTTTTAACACCGCCAGTCGCTCGTTAAACGCACAACAACAGCTGGGCACGTCGTTGAAGGTAAAATAGGCGCGAAACGACGTGGAAATAGCTGTTAATATTCGACGAGATCTCGCGTTTTACGAGTAGTGCGAGTGACTGGTGTAGACAGCTTGACACGCTGTTTAACTAGATCACTCTTTGCTGATCCAGCGTAGCAGGCTATAACGTAATACTGTAGGTTTTCTTAAAATCTCATTTCTACCTAAAACACTATCCGAGAGAACATTTAGATATGCTGTCTTATAGTTTATTGAAAGAGACATTGATTCAGTAGTGAAATTTGGTTCTTTTTATGTTATTACTGTTCCACTTTCGAAGTCACCTTTGTGACTCATTCAGCGAAGGCAATACTCTGAAAAATGAAGGTAATTCAGGTGAGGGTTCGAATCTTGCAGAAGGAATTAGTTTGTGTAAACATCCTAATCTATCATCCGCTCATTCTAACACCCCTACTATACACTACTATACTAACTACTATAACACCTACTATAGCTGTTGATGGAGTTGTAAAGTATACTTTTTAAGATATTTTTTTCAAATATTGTTGATTGCCATATTCCAATTACCAGTGAATCAAATTTCGAGCTCAATTGGTGACATATTAAATACATCTTTCGATGAGTCTTGTTTTCATTCGTGATGTAAATTTAGAAATTATCAGTCAATTATCAGCAAACTTGACACACATTCATCAATGTGGGCTTCGATAAATACCATGATTACAGTCATGAACAATTTGGAATAAGAAATATACGGAAATGTATACAGTATGATTATCACGTGGATTTTGGATTGAAATCAAATTTCAGATCAGAGAAAACTGGCGCGTTTCACTCACTGGAGCGAAAAGGTTGAGAGTCCGTTCCAAATTCCAGAGCCTACAGTGATAAAAAAAAATATATTTTTACCCCATTTGTTCCATATCAGAATAGAAATGAATAGATTTTAAGTAAAATTGATGCGATTATGTCTTCAAATTGAATCTGAACTTTTTGAAACCTAGAAAGAATAGTTCAATTGAATATTTCAATAATTAATTCGAGTAGATTGACATTTTTTCACAAAGTTTTGGAATGATTCAGTTCAGTTTATTCTTCATACGATTTCGAAATCTTTTGCAAATTTTCTCCGCCTCATCCCTGCTCACTCATCATGGACATCGTTGTCTCATCAATTGTGATGATATATTGTGCAATTAGCGCAATTTGGTAGTTCGCCCACAAACATAGTATGATATTCATATCGAACTGTTAAATAACTGAGAGTACTTAGTAGACACAGACGACATGACATGTAGACATACGGAGAACTCATCTCTCTCTCTCTCTCTCTCTCTCTCTCTCTCTCTCTCTCTCTCTCTCTCTCTCTCTCTCTTTCTCTCTCCAAGACAATCAATGCCCAAACTATCTTCAAACACGTCTCAACATGAAGTAGCAACTTGTCTGACAATTGTATCTTGCTTGCGTGCTATATAAGCACATTATATCACTAGGATTAGCACATAAAACAACATCAGACATGTGCTATTGGCTGCTGTTAATCACGTATCCATAGTAACGGGTGTTAGTGGCAATAATAGCCCCACTAGTTTACACGTTGCTCCAATAATAGAAACACATCAACAAGTTTATGTGTTCGCATGAGTTTAGATTAGCTGTTGAGTTCATTAACGAACATACAACATTAGCTGTTTCCGCTTCAAACACCTCAGATAAAACAGATACGTGTTCAAGTCATAGAGCTTACAAACTGTAGCCAAATATCTTAGAAAGCATACCGTTTCAGATTTGAGCACCTTGATATTGACACTTCAGATAGTATAGTCATCAGAGCTATCAAATCAAAGAAGTTACAATCTGTGGCCATTCAACTTGACACCACAGTACTCCAAATGAAGCGAAATATTTTGGAAAGATACTCTTGGAAAGATGTCCACTAATATGTCTGCTATTCATACTGTTAACACTCCAGACGGCAAAGATGTCAGAGCGATCAAGTGAAAGAGCTTACAACCCGTGGTCAAACACCTTGAAAAGTAAGACATATTGATGCAGCTAAACACTTCAGAAAGTGTACCCTGTTTCCATTTCAGAGATATTATATGTCACGGATATTCGAGTGATCAAGTCATTTCACAACCTGTGGTCAATCACCCTGGCCAACATTCACGTGCATGCTCATGAATTCAGACACTTGCACATGCTGCTTTCTCGATACAAACATCTTGGATGGCACAGACAGCCTGGAAAGAAAACATTTCTTATTTACGATGTGGTAATACCAACATACTTTATCATTATTTGAAAGTGTACCAACTCACACACTGATAACATGGAAGATATTTGTGGTTTATTGCGGTCAGTTTAGAGCCAAAGGTCAATTTATTGCCTCTCGCGATTTGGCGGATTCACTTGTGAACTTGATGTAGATATGAATGCGGCTATACGGTACCAGTGGCATTGTTGTACTTACGAAATCTATAATTTTCGTGCAATACAAATGCAACTGCTGACATAATAATTCTACTGAGCCGTGTATAGCATTGTTGAGCATTTTCGTTTCATATAGTTTGAAATGAAAGCGAAAGTTGCACTACAGGCAATCGGGACCTTGGACTCAGATTCTGACCCCGGAAATATTTCACTTTGATGACGCTAGTCAGTACACATTTATAATATGATGAAGTATGTTTGGTATCATTACATCGGTTCTGATCCATCTCGTACACATCTTCCACAGCCATCCTGACTCCTGACGATGTCAAAGAGCTCACCAACTGACTGTCAAATATCTTATTGAAACCACAGAGTTCCCGCCGAAGTCAAACATCTTCTGAAGTCAAAGCAAGGTTTTTAAATCCAGTTCGTGATGTTACAGTTGAAATAGTTCGGGCATATTCGATGAGAACAAAGAGCTCAAACAACTGAGAGGAGACAGTCGATTCATAAGAATCAGTATCTGTCATGAGTTCCAGCAAAATTCACTCAAATTCAATGGATATTTTGGAAGTTTTCAAAATATTCAAAGATGTTTCATTTTTTATTTCTCTCTTAATGTCGTGAATCAGGTATCTGGTTGAAAAATTAACCATAGCTATCCTGAAATAGCTAGGAACCGAAATGTGGTGTTGGAAGTATTGTAATGAAATATTTGTATTGCATCTGAAATATTCGATCTGATGACATTTCAGGTTTTTGATGTCTCATAAATAGTACGATACAGTAATATTCTCATTTGAATTTGTGTTGCCTTTTTAGTGTTTGAAAAATAGTTAGATATATATATATATATATATATATATATATATATATATATATATATATATATATATATATATATATAACTATTCAATACAATTATGAGGTTCTATTCAATATTCCATATTCGATAATGATAGAATGACAATTTTGATATTCAGATTTACATAGGCCTACGATGTATATACGGCCCATTGATGAAGATGAATATTGAAATGATTGGTGCTTTTACATAAAATGATAAGATTGTTAAAAACGAATGATCGATTCATCGAATTATCGCAGCCAAAGTACGTCACAAAAAAGTTATTTTTCTGAATCGACTCCCAAAGCATTCATAAATTACTACACAATGTACATGACATATGTAGTAGATCATGTATGAAGTCAAAGAGCTCACGCAGTGCAAGTATCAAACATGTTGGTACAAAGTCAAAGCAGTTAGAACAAGGAAGTGAAGCACGGCAATTAAGTCACATCGGTGAATTAATTGTACAACAGAAACGTGTTCAATGCAGTTGTGTGGATGTTTAACGATGCGTGACGTCATAGCCAGATATATACAATTAGAGATGTGGAAATTTGTGTGCCAGCACTGTAACCAATACAACAATACCAATTATCAAACTTGATATTTCGATTGCCTCCTCGCGAGGAATCTGTGGTCTTCTATGAAGGAACTGGTTTTCGTTTCCGATTCGTAACACTCCGATTCATATCAATTCATCCCTCTAATTCGTTATAACAACGCTAAGCAAGAAGTTCCAAGATATAATTTGTTGAGCAGAATGAAATATTCCTCACATAACATGGAGATGGTTGAGTTTAGACTCTCGGTATACTCCTAGATAATGTCATTGAATAATTTTTCTCAATATATTATGTATATAACCTTGATATTGCGATGGAAACCAGAAATGAAGTCATTTCGATATGATATAATTGGATGAGCGAAGCGGAGACTCAATTTCACCATACTCGAAAAAAAGTTTTTTTTTGTTCGTGCTCTACAAGGTCGAACGAAAATTCAAAATCAGTTGAAACTCGACTTAAACAAGTGTCCTTATACAATTAGATACCTCATAATAGTTTTGAGGCGCAAACGGTTGGACCAAGTCTGAGAAAACTCATTTCAAAGTTTTCACAAATTTCCTAAGAATAATCCAGAAGCAAAAATTCGTCGAAAATATTTCCTCCGAGAGAATTCAAATTCTCAGATAATTTTTAAAATAATAATCGAAAGCATTATTCCAAAATTGTAGTCAAATCAGACCAGCTGTTTCGATATGATTTTTTTTAATCACTCAAAGCTATTAAGAAACCAATTAAATCCAAGCAACAGGTATCACCAATTGATTGGAAACGATCAAAACAAAACCTTCTCTATTATCGAGGAAATCAATTGGGAAACGGGGTGGCAGTGTTGTAATTGTTTGTATCTCAAGGTGGATATACATAATAACCAAACCAAAGATGAGTAGATATGTTCTAGCTCATCCATCAACGTGGCAACATATAACGCATTTTCTTAGTAAAATACTCATCCAACTCGATATTCTTCAAACGGAAACCCGTTATTGAGTTATAATCTCAGAGAAACTTGAATTACCGTACGCTCATATTATTCTCATTTTCATGGATGATGTGCCAACTCAAACAATGTGAATCAAAATTATATGTTGTTAAACTTGTTCACACTGACGAATAAGATTGAACAACACAACAAAAAACAAAGAACAAAACAACAAAGAACAACAGATCAAAGGCAAATGTCACCATTAAACTTGAAGTCGTGATGCATTCATAGTATCAGGATTTTCCAGGACAAACTTTACGATAAGAAATTGAACTATATCTTTCAAAATCGTTTAAAGATTGAAACTGCTACAAGATTATGCAATACATATAGTTTTCACAATTATCTTGTTCATAAACAACCTTCTTCTTTCGTGATTACAAGTATACCAACACATCAGAGATTTCTTACATATTTGGTATAATAGATTCTGTGAGATTTATTGAGGTTCGGCATAATAGAAAAGAATTATTACACCCATTTCATTGTTGCAATAAAAATGTTCAATTCGGTTAATATCTACTCATTGTTGTCATGTCACTCACCAAAATTAGCAGTGACAATTGAAAGCTTGAGAATTAATTCATAGTGAGAAGTAACCAATCACAGCTTGGATCTACAACACGTGACGACGGTTGTTCAACCAATCACAGCACGAGTAGCTAACCGCTCATGAACGCTGTGTGGAAAGAAAGAAGAGCTGTAACTACAAATTATGCAGATTTCTTCAAGAATATATACTTCGTTTTGTGATGCTCTCTACTTGAATGGGTCGATCAACCGTCCCCCCTGTCACGAATCACTGACATCCGGGTGTGTCGAACCACTGAACAGAACTGTAAAATAACTCCGTTTGTTTTTTAAATAAAACTCGTGACTGTTTCTGACGGTGTGTGCATTTAATAAGTGTGCCGAAAGACATGGCTTATTTTATTAGATTTCAATGCTACACTTCTTCTCTTACGATCAAAATATACAACGTGTGCAATATTGCACAAGCATATCTACAGCTCTGCACCCTGAATATGAGAGTTCAACTGAGTTTTATTGTACAGAATACTGGATTGAAGTGCAGTAAGTAGCAAAGAAATTGGGAATTTATTCCTGTAAGTCTCTGATTCGACTTTTCTTTTCCGCGTGATGTGGGTAATGAACTCGCCTACTCGAAATACTTGATCATACTACTATAGGAACAAGTCTGAAGATCATAACTATCAAACGGTATGGATGATGAATTGAATATTTTACATATAGCGTGTTTTTGTTACCGACGTAGGCCCTACTAGGGTGAACTTTCAGTTCAATAAAAGAAAGCAAAACTATTCTCGCTCGTCCAACAAAATAAATCACCATCCAATCATCCTAGCGGTCTTAAATCCTCATGCTCACGTGAGATTTAATTGAAGCAGAAATCAGGAACTAATGAAACTTGTTTCCACGTCTTTATTTCAGTTTCAGCATGACGTACTTTCATACTTTCTGGCATTCAGCTCTGATTTCCGTGTATATTGGAATAAATCACGATCTATATTCCAATTCGAACTTTAAAACACAGGCGGTGTCTGCAGTATGATGGAACTTAATTAAGATTCTTTATTGTTCATGGAAGCTATATCGGAAATAACTCAAGGGAGCTTAATAGCGATTTTATAATTAAAATACCTGAGTATTTTTATGGTACATGGTGGAGTTGAAAATAGCTTGGAGAATTATGATAATGCTAGAAATCGTTTTATATAAGAGCTAGTTGGGCTGATGAAATTATACATTTCTTTTATATACCTCTGGGGCAATTTATTATCACGATTGATAGATGAAGTTATCAAATAGTTAAAGTAATGGTTCGATATAATGGATAAAGAAAACAGAGACAATTTTTCCCGGTGAAAACGTAATTACTCGTGACATTAAACACATCTGAAAACGTCTTCAAATAATATTGAACGTTCTAACGAGTGATATTTAGAAATGTATCTTGACTGCCTCTGACGTATGTTGATGTTATCGCAGTTATACAATAGGTTAAAAATGAATGGTCAAAGCATGGTTCCAAATTCAAAACATGACGAAAAAAATAATAATGAGTGACTCTTATCGAGTTTCCGTTGTGACACTCTTTCACATGATTTCCATTTGTATTTCTACCACAGTCTAGTGATACCAAAATACTTCATAATTTTGTGAAGATGTACCCACTCGCTTTTCCAAAGTTATGTATTTCCAGGGAAAAAAACATCGGCGTTCATTTCAACTTGATGCTATTGCAACTATCGCTTTGATGTCGAATCATCCACGGCTCTATAGATAATTATGTCAGCAGTGACATTTGTTTTCCACGAAAATGTTGGATTTTTTTAGTCAAACAATGCCACCAGCACTGTAATCAATTATTCACATGTGATTTACAAGGAATAGTTCACTAAATCTCCACCATAATTATTTTTCTTTTGCTCCAATTTGTCCACAAGAAACCAAAAATACCAGCCATGTTGGTTGTATTGAAAGATAATTGGTCAACTCGTCTGAAAATCAACTGAATTAGAAACTAACGCACCTGAAATAACGAACAACTAATCTAAAAACAGACGAAACTAAAAACCAACTGTACCAAACCGTAGTATAACCGCTGACCTGAACTTCCATCTCTTGAGCAAAAGTGAAGTCGAGGAGATCGGCTTCCCCCCCTTTACAAACTGTCACCACTAAGCAAATCTTATATAGGCTCTAGTGATGATTGAGGTAAGATTTGTGACATTTCTGTAGGGGTGAAGTAAAACCTCTCCCTTGGATTTCTGTACAGGTTGTAAGTTTACGTCAGTTGGTTCCTAGTACAATTGGTTCTCAGATCGGCTGGTTATCAGTAAAGTTAATTTTTAGGACAGTTGGTTTTGTGTACAGTTGTCCCTTCATATTTTCCATATGATGTTTGAGTTTGTTGGTAGCACTACATCGTGTGTGTTCCCTACGAGCTCTATTTATATCACGGCCAGTTTGGGCTCATGGAAGTGCTGTACGATTTATATGAACGTGTGAATTATTCTGGCCTTCCATGAACGCGATTTGCGTTTCACTTTCGCAAGTCGGTTGAGTTTAGGCGAGCTCAACAATCAGAAATCGCGTTGCTCTCGTCATTGATTGGTCGTTTTATCATCATGGCGGCTCACAAATCCGCTCAGCGAATACCGCGTTCATGGAAGGCCAACTTTAGGCGATGAATTCGAAAAATTTCGAATATTTACTTCAATCGTGAATGTGATATCAATATATGAAATCCTAACTGCGATCAATCAAATTAGGTCTTATATATAAACGCCATTTCAATGTCGATGTACTAATAAGAACGTAATAATGCTGTATATATTATAGTGAATATAGTCCATTATGAAATTATAATAATGATTTTGTTTTTATGGTGGTTCCCCCACTATCATTGAATTGAGAACTGTTTCAACTGATTGTATAAGATCAAGATTTGTGAATCTAATGTGTACAAAAGCCATAATCATAAAAATAATATCGCCAAGAGTCTTAGGCCTACCTTGATTCGCGTAATAAAAATAGCTCGTTATATTCTCAATCAAAAGATAAGGATTCCTTAAATGCTTTTTCTGATAGTGTTCCAATTTATATTATGAATGTCTTTTTGTGATGAGATAAAAAACTGCACATGACGCCTTTTTTCATACAAATACTCAAATTGCTTACACCTGCAGGTATACGCAGTTCACGTCTTTTTTAATATGTTTTTCCAATTATTTTTGAATGTTTCCACCTGCCATAGCTGGATAATCCAAATATGTATAACCATTTCATATAGATACATACCTGCAGCTTGTTCATTCAGAGTTCATGTAGAGCGTCATTGAATGAGCGGAGCGGAGACTCCATTCCACCATACTTGGAAAACGGATTTTTTTGGGTACTTTTTTCGTATTTTTTTTCGCGCTTCATAGATCACACAAAATGAACATTTTTGATGAGACTTGGCGAGCACATGTGTTATCGTCCAACTCGATATTGTGTAGTTTTGACGCGCAATCGGTTGTACTATTTCTGAGATGAGTGATTTCGTAATTTGGGAAACCTCTCATAGGAATGAAAACTTTGAGAACAACGTAACTTACTAAAGGATTGAAATTACCGCGGAATTTGGGGAATAGAATGATACACATTATTTCAGAATCTTACACGAATCTCATAGGTGGTTTTAGATGTCAAAATTATCAAGTATTTTCATCAACAAGTAAAATAAATTCAATCTTGAAGTGATTGGATTATTCAAAAGGTTGATTAGGAAGGCAATGAGTTATAAATAACAAAAAAGTATGTATTTACCTCTCGATTAAATTTCATCTAGAATCTAGCTCATCTCAGAACGCATATGCTACTTTTTCGTAATGGTATTTTAAAAGCATCGTAGGTTCAATTCCGTGTAACGTTTGTCTTTCTTTGGCCGTATGTTTCGGCTGGCGTATTGATCTCAGCCACTCTTTTGTCATCCGATAAAATATCGTAAGTGGCAAGTGCCCCACTGTGTAACATATGCGAGCTACCGTGCATGTGTGTATAGTAACCTAAAGACCTACTCCCACATTACACGAAAACTGGGAAAATGCCATATATTTCCACATGATATGACCATGGTTGAATGAATTAGTTCACCCATATGTTTCTACTTCATATAATATTTCTCAGAATAATACTGGAAAATCTTCTCTGCCTTTGAATAAGTAATGCGATTTACATGTTTGTATCAAATTGTTACCCTTTGTGAGTTTACACTTTTTTCCAATCTACATTTCATTTCATATCCTTCAATTCCCCCTATTTTATTCATCACTATTTCATTTTATATATTCATCCATTAATTATTCATTCATCATATTTCATTTTCCAGAATCTTTCCGGAACGTGAACAAGAAAAATGTTCTCAATATTTCCGCAATCGATTTTTCTGATATGACCTTGCGTACAGAGTAGGCCTAGGCAAGAAATAATCACACATTGAACCGGATATCCGCCAGTTCTATATTGAATTGCGTCTTATCTTGAGCTTATCTAAACCTCAATAACCAGACGGAAACATCATAATAGCAATGCTAATCTAGAATAGGAAATATGCGTGCATTCTAGACTCAGTTCTGATCCACATGAAACAAATTATATTCCGACAGATTGAATCAGATTGTGCCCGAAACAAATATTTCGAAAATAATTGATGGATTGAAAATGGCATGATAGCTACGCGATAATTCCAAAACCTCGAGATTCGATTGGATCACGGTTTTTTAGATACTCCAGGGCCCAGATTCACAAAAGATCATAACTTTGATCCGGCTCAAATTTACGACAATTTCTAGATATATTACCATATTTGATCTATTATTTTGTATTTTTTGATGTTGATTTCATATTTAATCCATTATTATCATCAATCTATCATTAATTGAAATTTGAAAATGAAAAATAATAGATCAAATATAGTTTTATCTCTAGAAATTGTCGTAACGTTGAGCCGGATCAAGTTATGACCTTTTGTGGATTCGGCCCCAGACTTATTTTGGATTCAATTCATCGTAGTAATAGATAGCAACAACGTTACAGAGCTGTGCATCCAGTCAAATAGTAGGGATAAAAAATGTGCTATTATTGAGGTACAAATTACACTACTCTCTTAGTACACATATTGCACTACGTATTCAACGGGTCGTTGAGATCACATACTGCATAAACCTTGTATATCTTCATGCATGATAACTGATGAGTAGAATACATACGTGTGCACCTAATATATATATATATATATATATATATATATATATATATATATATATATATATATATATATATATATATAATTCTTGAAGGCTTTTATGGAGTGGTTTTGGGTTGAAATTATTTTCGGAATCCTTGTTGAATAATGTAGGCTATATTTTCTTGCTGAGTCCGAATCTGAAACTAAATCCGAATGCACGCATGAAGTCTTTTCTGAATCGACATTATTATCATGATATTTTCGTCTGATTATTGAGGTTTGGATAAGCAACACAACTGCATTCAGAACCGGAGAATATACAGTTCGATTGTGGTTCTGCGGTTTTTCGTGATTATTCATTGTTTTCTACGCCTAATATATATTGAGAATATATATTAATCAATATGAATTCCTCAAATTATTCTAACACACACACACACACATATATATATATATATATATATATATATATATATATATATATATATATATATATATATTTATATATATATATATATATATGGAAATAGGGAGAGAGAGAGAGAGAGAGAAGGAAAGTATTTATTCAGATGGCTGTCCGCAAAGCATCATACAAAATGATACAGCGTGATAAAATAAGTTCATGCATGAATGCATAATGGTAAGAATCTTGTACAAATGTAGATGGCAAATAATTACGGAACCAAATCAAGAATGACAATATAAAACTAATTCAACCAAATATAACGAAACAATAGAAAAATTAATCGACTATTTATTTTTTAAGGGCTTCTTCAACGATTAAATCACGATTTCGAAAATTGTGTATACATTCTCATGGAACGTTTTGAAAATTCTATCAAATGTTTGTACAAATATGGTTCACAGAGTGTCTGACTTTGATGATTCGATAACTGTATATTCAATCAATTTTTACGAAACCTATTCTGAGATTGTATTATGGGGCAATTCTGTGCGATTTGTATATTTGGCCAGGCCATTCGAATATCTAAAATGTAAATAAGAATCATATTTGTTCTGTACATGGAATTGAATTCTCATATTGGTTTATGGAACGCTATATGGATCAGAACCGTTGGTAAACAATAATGCAATATATCACAGATCAAGTATCATCAATATTAGTTCAAGCTGATATTGAACAGTCAAAATAAAAACGAGGAACGACAAGAAAACCAGACGAGATTTCACTCTTCTCCAAAGACTTTGTAATATTATGTAAATGTATCTTTCTTCTAACACAGTTGACAATTTCATTTCTTTGAGCTAGATAAATACCATGGAACTGGGTTTTCTCACTTTTTTAAATACTCATAACAACGACTCGATGTTGATAATTCGAATATCCAATTTTATGTAGTGGGAAGAGATGTTTGTTTGCTTGAAATTTCTAATGAGCGTTTGGGCCATTCGTCAAAAGGAGGAACCAATAACTTCCAAAATATCATTCAATTGGAGTTCATAATGAGTCCAGATTAAGGAATATAGTATCCACATCTTATGAGAATAAGCTCGAGATGAAAATCACATCAAATATTCCCAGATGATTCATTGGATTGTTATTTTCCACCTATTTCCAGAAGAAAAATGTTCTTTTTTTTTAAGTTCCAGTTCATTGATTTTATCGGTTTTATATAACAAAAAAATGGATGTTCCACATGATATACCCACACTCATCTCACAGCGTCCCTTACGGCATTTTCCCAGTAATAACAGGGCCTATATGTAAATATCTCAGTTCAGTTCCTTCTAGTCGAGTTAAGAACGTTATTCCTTTGAACTAAATTAATATCATAGAAGTAAAACTCATCTCTCATGGCAATATGCAAATACTCGAATAGTAATGTATTCTACAAGGTTTTATATGGGGGATAGAAACCGACATCGAGCTGTAAAAACAGCACACAGAGAGAACACTTAGCTGTTACCTCTTTTAATTACTATTTTTAATCTCGTTGAAGTTTAAATATTGATGAAAGGGAGAGTTTTCTTCGAGATTAGTTTTCATATCCAAAAGTTTCATAATTGGAAATTTAATTCTATGTGAAATATTATACCATGAACAAGATAGCGTTTGAGACCCATCAGGTATATTGTAATATATATATATATATATATATATATATATATATATATATATATATATATATATATATATATATATATATAAATATATATATATATATATGTATATATATATATATATGTATATATATATATATATTTATATATATATATATATCTATATATATATATATATGTATACATATTCATTTATATATATATATATATATATATATATATATTCAAATAGATGAATACATATATATATATATATATATATATATATATATATATATATATATATATATGAATATATATATATATATATATATATATATATATATATATATATATATATATATATATATATATATGTATATTAATATATATATATTTATATATATACGGTACGGTAATGGGAAGAGAGAGAGAGAGAGAGAGGTTGAGGGCTCGATACAACAGATCCTTAGCGTTAAATGACGGGAGAACAAACGATGGTAACATTACGGTTTTCAGTCGAAATACCCGAACTAGATATATATTCCAATGAACGAAAGATATACGACATATATTAGTAGATCCATAGAACTGGAAGAGGCGTATATCTTCATTTTAATGTGGATCGGTGTTGAAAGTTGAACCTACAAATCATAGAAATGAAATAACATTCTGTTTTCAAACTTATCAGCTGTTTCAATCTGCAGATCAGCTCTGTTGTCCATGTCATATGTTAGACTGACGACGCGAGCAATTATAGCAGGAGCAGATTCCAAAATGTGAACGTATAAGCCTTATTACTTTTCTACCAATCACTATCCTAATACTTTGTACTTTACTTCAGTGCTATTGAAGTACCCGTCGTTATAGAGCTATAGAAGGTGAATTGAACCACAAAGCTCATTTTTACTATCCACAAAATTCATTATTCTCCATGATGAAATCAGAGATTTCACAAAGTATATCATATGATTCATATCTTTGGATGAGCGAAGCGAAGACTCAATTTCGCCGTACCCGAAAAAAAAGTGACTTTTTTTTGTTTTTTGTTCGCGCTCCACAGGTCAAACGAGAATTCAAAATCAGTTGAAACTTGGCATACAGAAGTGTAATTGAATAATTCGATACTGTATAGTTTTGAGGCGCAATCGATTGAACCACTTCTGAGAAATCTCATTTTAAAGTTTTCAAAAAACTTGGTGGAATAACCCAGGGGAAAATATTCGTAGAATAATTTTCATCCGAGACTTTTCAAATTCTCAGGAAATTTTAATATGATAATGATACACAATATTACGAACTTCTACTTAAATCGGATCAGCCGTTTTGATGTAAAAGAATATATATAATGAAATTTTTATTAATCATTCAGAGCTATTAAAGATACCTATCAAATCCAAGCTACAGGTGACACCACTTAATTGTAAACGATCGAAACAAAGCCTTCTTCATTATCATAGAAATTAAAGTCTAACAGTCGTTTGGTCAGCAGAGTCAAAAAGTTTTTTTGAAATTAATTCTACATTGGGGAAATTTTAGTCAAGCTTTATTGAATATGTGTGTTCTTGGATTGAAATTACATCAGAAACACTGTCATATTTTTTTGGCCGAAGTTACAGCGCTTTAATGAAATATTGAGTTGTTATTTTGACTTCATTTTGGTGAAAAATCAACTATTTTCCCCCTTAAAATGAGTGTGATCCATAAATGAGAACGGGTACCTATATTTATTTTTGCATAATTCCATTTTAATATCTTCATCCACAATAAAACAAGTTTTTTGATTGAATGTTATTCCTTTTAGTATATTTTAATGATCTGTTGAATAATAAAAACGCATGAAATTTGAAGGTTGCGTGCTCAATGATAGGGAAACATCCAGTATTTGAAGCGATATAACTCAAAATTTATCCCGGTTAGCCTATCATCTGTTTGGATATTATTATCGAGCACATCAAAACGAATCGACTGACAAAAACTCATGATTTTTTCATGACTATGAGGTAATGGAGGTTAGACCTTAATAACGGAAAATAAGATGGCAGTGATGTAATGGTTTGGATCTCAAGGTGTATATATATATAATAACCAATCGAAAGATAAGTTGATATGTTCCAGCTCATTCACAAACGCGGCAACACATAACGCGTTTGCCTAGTAATTCATAACAATACCTGTAATCACTTTCTTCTCTTGCTGTGTGACCACACTTCCAGACCACACTTTTAGTGTGTGTGTGTGTTGTGTGTGTGTGTGTGTGGGTGTGTGTGTGTGTAAGGTACTAGTGTACGATATGTCACAGTTTATCGTTGATTCAAGACTGGTGAAATTTTTTAGCAGTCTTTCGAGGTGCCGTTGTTGATATTATTTTTTCAATATCAGCTCCAAAACCAAGCGTCTCTAACAAGACTCTACCAAGTATCAGCCTGATACCAGCTGCTGACCACGTTCTACCAATATAACAAGCCCAAATATCACTACTACTAGGCAAACGCGTTGTGTTGCCGCGTTGATGGATGAGCTACTTATATCAACTTATATCTCTGGATTGGTTATTTATATATATATATATATATATATATATATATATATATATATATATATATATATTTACTCCTTGAGATCCAAACCATCATGTCACTGCCATCTTATTTTTCCTCATTAATTTATATGATAATGAAGAAGTTTTAATCGTTTACAGTTAAGTGGTGACACTTGTTGCTTGAATTTGATTGGTCTTATCAGATTTGAATGATTCACAACAGTTACATTATATATTTTTTCACATCAAAACGGCTAATTAGATTTGAGTGAAAGTTCGGAATAATGTGTATCATTACTATATTGAAATTCCTTGAGAATTTGAATACTCTCTGATGAAATAGTTTTCATGAATTTTTTCTTCTGGGTTATTTTTACGGGATTTTTGAAAACTTTGAAATAAGTTTTCTCAAAAGTGGTTCGACCGATTTTTCCTCAAAACTATACAGTATCAAATTAGATGAGGACACTTGTGTATACCAAGTTTCAATTGATTTTGAATTTCCGTTTGACCTGTGGAGCGCGAACAGAGAAAAGAAAGAAAAAAAAGCACTTTTTTTCGGGTGTGGTGAAATTGAGTCTTCGTTTCGCTCATCCAAATACCATTATCATCGCACAATTGTGATGATCTTCGTATTTATCAATTTTACCGCTACCCATCGACCCGTAAACAGCCAGGCTATACGGGGGTACGAATAAGCGGGTGACAATGAAACGATGAATGATGATAGGTACACATACATGCACAAAAACACATGCTCCATGCGGGGCACGAACCCTGTGCGACCTGACTTCGTTTCCTAACGCAGTAGCCATATCTGGCTGAGCCACTGTGGCAGCTATCTTCTCATTCATCATCACATCATCTGAGTGTTAGAGATAGTGGATTTTATCAGTAGTATCGGTGTTTTCCTGAGTTTTCTGTGGTGGTAACGAGCCGCCAACAATCCTGAGCAGATGTATGGAACCTATAAGACGCTGTGGGGAGGAAGTATTTTCTCGTGTTTACTTTTCTTAACTCTCCTTCCACCGCCTACTGCCCTCCCCCCCTCCCTCCCCCCGCAAGGCGACGCTGGCAGACTTCTAATGGGCGGTGTGTTTGTGTACGAAGAGAGAGAGAGAGAGAGAGAGAGAGAGAGAGAGAGAGAGAGAGAGAGAGAGAGAGAGAGAGAGAAAGAAAGATAGAAAGAAAGTAAAGATGAAAAATGAAAAACCACAATATGAGATACACCGAGTGTCCGAGTGAGATATGTGATATCTATACCGCGCTGTGAGTTTTCACCATAATATAATAACTTTCCTGGTATGAGATATGCTGCTGGGCTGGTATAGTGACAAAATATGTTCTCGACAAAAATATGTTCCAGCTACATCAGTATGACATCAGAGGCTGGTTAGGTTAGTTGATTACGCAGTGTTGATTCTCATCTGAAATGTTACTCCATAATTATATCAACATCACTATAAAGTATGCCCAGTATTCTTGTCTATGTCTTCAGGTGGGACCATAGGTTAATTTCATATTTGATCAGATTAGTCAAGATGAAATTTTTCGATGCGTCGATTGTTTTATTTGTGGATTGAAAGGATTTACTTAAAGGTATTCTGAAATATTTCTCTGGCACCCACGCATTGCCGCATGCATGCCCAATAATGGCATCATACTTTGGCATAAATACTTGCATGTGTGAATTCAATGGTTGTTCAAGCCATAGCGCAAAGCTCTGACGTAAAAGAGACATATCTCATCCAAGAACATGAACTCGCGTAATATCGTCACCCTCCATGGCGTAACAGTACAGCGCGAGAGTGTCGAGCCTGTTTTGGAACGAGGAGATGTTCCCAGATTAGGATTATTCAAAGTGACAAATGCACTGGACTGTACATCGTGACACGTGTTTTAGTGGCTGACCAATCAGAAGGTTCGTTTTAATTATAGTTATTATGTCCTTTTTTATTTATAATTGGAATCTCTTCCATCATGTTACTGTACTGGATTCTCAACAAATGTCGTACAATTATAGATGATTATCAATCGAGTCACGCATTGGAAAGTGAAGACTATGAAACGAAAGTTAATTGTAAATATTTTGAGAATTCAGAGATTTCTAAGAAAACGTTTTTTCTCTTCATTTTCTCAGGGTGGTCTTAATTTCGACGCAGCTTTAATTACAATTCGCATTATCACCCTCTTTCCTTTTTTTCCCTTCTCTCTCACTATTTCTTCGCGACACTTAAGTAATACTATATCTCTTATAATTTCGCGTCATCCATTTTACTAGCCGTGATAATAAAATGCGAAGACTTTCCGCCCCCTTCCCTCACCCCACTGGTTTCACGTAAATTACAGTTCTTCTTCCGCTCGCAGGACATAAATAATAACGATAGGAGGCGACGGGGGGCGGTGTGAGGCGGCAAAGGCAAGAAGAGAATAAAATGCCATTTCCCTTTTCCTTGCAATATATATATATTCACTCCATGCGATTTGATAAACGATAACGACAACGTATGACAAACATAGTTGAGAGATTGTTCCAAACTTATCGACTGATAATTGCAACGCAGTCACGCTGGCTCGGTCGAGTGGGCGGGCCATATTACGCAAGCCAGATGGTAAGAGAGAGAGTTGCTAAAAATATCGTCGTCTTGTCGTCGTTAATCATGTGGAGTTGACCCAAAAGCTGTGAGTTGCAACTACTTGATCCACTTCTTCAGAAACGTGTGTTTAGTTGGTTAGCCTGCCGACAGATCAGGGATGATCGATGTGTGTAGAAGCCTGTTTTATCGACTCGACCAAGGTGGCCAAAGCGAATGTCGCGGATTGTTTATGGACTTGTTTTTTGAGAAGATAGTATCAGTGCTTCGATCAAAGAGAATGAAATGATTCTTGAGAATGTTTTTATTTTCTTGCATCTTTTTGCTCTCTTTATCGTGGCTCATTTGGTTTGTACAATCCATGGTATTACATAATAAGTTTCTTTGGGATAATTCACTATACGCAATAAGCTCTTATACGTAAATTAACCACACTTCTGTATTTGAACTGGGAGAAAGTAATATCGAAATTCTTGGAAATATTGTTGTGGTTTCCATTATGTACTGTACTTCCAGTAAATGATCTGTTTTTTCTGTATTCATATCTCCAGAAATTCAGGCAGAAAAAATGGTAATGAGAAAAAATCATGTGCTTCTCTCATCAGTCATATGATAAAATATTGATGAAAATTAGTATCGATATCAATTATTGTTCATAACGCGTAGTAATGAGACGATTACAATAACCAGACTGGGGGATTTTCTCAATCTAATTCATATCATCCAATTCTTCATTCAATACTTCCAATAAAATTGTCTTTTATTCAGGAGGTCTATGTTCGGAGACATATCCGTATAAAGATGACGTGAATACCTCGCGGCGTGTATAAACATGACTATAGTTCCATAGAAGGAATCGACTGTTTGCCACCGAAACGTCACTACTGTTGTCTACCTCTGTCACTACCTGTCATAGAGATGCGCTCTTGGAGGCAGAAGGCTCGCATTCACTCTGTGTTTCCGGAGTGACTCCGAAGGGAAGTTATTCGCTGTCATTATCACTCAGGAGTCAATCCTGAGACTATGGTCAAAGATTGAATATAGGATAGGATACATAAAGAACAAGAACCTATGGAAATCAACATTTGTTTATTTATATTATGAGATCCTAGAATATAACGTGATAATGAATAATTGTAATGATGATGAAACGGAACTTGAAAAATATCAGTAGCTACTACATCTTAGAAGATGTGTGGTCATACAATTCGCTTGAGTCATGATAACTGTACACTCATCTAGCGATCACGAGATGCAAGCCTACTGATGAACTATCATAAGGGGGTGTTATGATACTGATACTAGGAAAACGCGGGATGCGCGTTGTTAGACGAGCTTAGGGGTATAGAAATCTATAATGAAAAATAATTTGTCAACCCAATCTACATCTACAGACCTTGGATCACTCCAAACGTTCAAAAACCTTTCGAGAATCAGTTATGTCACGGCCTTCCTCTTCATTCATCTCAATCGTTTTGAATTAATTGGTGACACTTGTTGCTATAGATTTAATTGGTTCCCGTAATAGCCTAAATTGATGGGAAAATGCTTTATAAATGCGTTTTCTTCGTTATTTCTCATTCGATTGATGCGAAAAATCTCTCGAAATGTGCTTAATAGTTTCCTTCATATTCGACGAAAATTTGAGAGGTCTTGAAAAATTTTGATTTTTCAAGTATTTTCCTCCGGGTTATTCTAATGGGGATTTTTGAAATTTCTAAAATTCATAAAAAAAAAAGTTACCACCCGATAATGCCACAAAACTATACAGATCTAAGTTAGATAAGGAACCATGACGAGAAAAAGTTTGAAGTTGATAGCTGTAGCCGTTTGACCTGTGGAGAACCGACAAAAAAACATAAAAAAAAACAAAAAAACAAACAAAAAAAAACATAAAAACGAACACCAATTTTTCTCAGTATGTCAAATTGAATCCTCGCTAAAGCTCGTCTAATTATGAAGTGAGACATAATAAGGATTGTGACGTACGAATAGAAGACCCGAGAAATCATTGAACTTCCACATTGTTCATAACAAGGAAGGGCTAAACTAGGCTAGGCTGAGGCATCAGTGACCAACTTACAAGAGAGGTATGATTTGTGAGGCAAATCTCAAGGAACTGGAAAAATAATTAATCGTTGAATAGTTATATTGACAAATGAGTCGAATAAAAAATACTAGGGGCCTATGCTAATTTTAATCAATCTATCATAAGTACACCAAACAGTAGGTGCCTGTTACAGTGGCTTCACTGCGAAGATATAATTGACGGTGTATGAGGCGATGTTGTTTAAGTTGATTATGACCGGCTTCTTTTTCTCTCTTTCTGCAAGTCAGAGGTGTGTAACTCCCTCAACAGTCTGCGTAACTGTAATTTCATGGAGCTGATCGTCCATGCCGATTTTTTAGACGTTCTTGCGTCAAAATAACGAAACAATTCGTGCGATCCGTGATGATTCAACCATCATTGAATAGAATATCGACTGCAAGTGACGGAGTGACGAACGCATGAGGAATAACTCACTGATTGGTTGATATTCTTCGGTACATCAAATGGTATTGGATGGATAATAGGCTCAACAAGTTCAAAATGAAATATTTGAACGAGAAATGTACGTTAAAAACCATTGAGACACTATCCCGATGTGGTTGCATACCGATTGTCTATTCACACTATCGAACTTGGTTTGTTTGAAAGTTTGGTTTGTATGCATGAAGATTTATTGAGCCGTGGTAATCAGAATTCAGATTTGTCATGGCAAATTATTGGTTCACATAGGCAGGCGAACGTCCATTTGCATCTTGAGTAGGACGGAAGTTTCCAGCCAGTAGCTGTCCATCATCGTTTTTGAGCAGACGGAACAATGTCATCTGAAAAAAAGGATTCAAATTCTTAAAGAGAAAAGTGAGCAAGAACAAAAAATATCTCGCATGATATACCCTACTGAAAATTATCCTCTACAATTGATACTTCTGAGGTAAGAAGACTTCAACATCAGGATGACGCGTTGTGAAAGTGACGGCACGCCGTGTTATGCACACCTGTCACGAACTTTCACAGAAAGCAAGAGAGTCACAAAGTCAATGCTCTTCCATCAAGGTCGAGGTTGATAAGATCTACTTCATGAGATACTTTTATATGAGAAGAAATGTCTGACTAGCAGAGGGTTAGTTCAATTCTGGTTCGTGAGTTTCGAGCGGCATGAACCTATAATTTATTTGTATTGGGTTTCAATTACGCAACATACTTCTCACTGAGGTCTGATGGCGTCAGCTATTAAATGATACGCTCCACCTGAGATACTGACGTGGCTGAAAATACACTTCCACCCAGCTGACAAACCATTCAGTATGATTATATCCACGAAACGAAAATGTCGCATACCAACTAAATTTTTGAAGACACCTCATTCATTAAAAACCTCACTACTGATTCGATCGTTTGACTCTTGAAAGGTAAGGTTGTGTCAATGATCTTATTTATCGTCATCGTATATAACTCACCCTCAAAACACAATAAAGAACATCTAGGTGCAATTACTGTTGTGCTCGTTAAAATAGTATGGGCTTCTGTCAAATGACGTCACCCAGTGTTGAAATTGACAGACAAGAATGTCCACCAGTTGGAATTGACTAATCAGAATATATAGTAGTCCACCAGTTCGCTGTGTTGCTATGGTGACTATTGTTTGTCATTTTTTACTTGACAGAAGCCTATACGATCATCGTCTACTGTGGACACAAGTATGAAATTGCATTTTTCTCACCTGCTCATTAGACACCTCCGCAGGGGCTCTCCTCACTATCCACGTGACTCCTTCAGAGCATGGCGGTGTCGTCAACGAACCGTCGTACAAGTAGAAATAGCTCCGGAACTCGGGTATCAGGTCGGACCAGTTGAAAGGCGGCAATTCGTATTCCTTTTCGGGGTCAACCACTTTCTTTGCATTGTTGATGAAGCGTTGTAGTCCCAAGTTTTCATTCTGCCCAATCTGAGAAGAAGATTCAATAAGATATTTGATAAGACATTCTAGATGATTTTCCACCTCTGGTATCATGATTGTTTTGCTCAGGCTACCTCCATTAATCTAGAATCATTCCACTCGTATTTTCTCAGACCAGATTAAAGTTTGCAGGAACTCCGTGTGTAATAATCCGTTCATCTCCTCTTGAAATTTTTCTCATCCCACATTTGTCCTTTCCATCAGACACACTCTCGTCCTGCTTTCAGGATTACCATGGTGACTCAAGGGTTTGGATATTCTCCCGAATCTTTCAATCAGCATATGGATCTGAATAATTACTTATCACTCTGACGGCGATGAATAGAACATGATTATTCCGATCGTCTATACTCAATACTTTTCTTTTGCTCAATACTTTTTTTTATCAGCATCCAAAACTTGACATGAAGCCTTTTATTGCCAATAATGGCGAAGGATGAAGTTCAGTATCGTCACATCGGGACATCACAAGTGGAAATTACACCACCCAGAATCGATAGTTATATGAAATATGGCTGTTTCGACACACTGCAAAGATTATAAACAGCAGTAAAAAAGTTGGCAAGTTTCAAATTTTCTTCCTGAATACATCTCTAATCTCCAATTTTCATATATATGTATATATATATATATATATATATATATATATATATATATATATATATATATATATATATATATATATATATATATATATATATATATATATATATGTATATATATATGTATATATTTATATATATATATATATATATATATATATATATATATATATATATATATATATATATATATATAAATATATATATATATATATATAAATACATACATATATATATATATATATATATATATATATATATATATATATATATATATATATTCATATATATATATATATATATATATATATATATATATATATATATATATATATATATATGTATGTATATATATATATATATATATATATATATATATATATATATATATATATATATATATATATATATATACTCAACCCATGTGATATAGTGGGAGTGAGTGATTGATAAATGCTTGATACTCACATCGAATAACACTCCAACGACTAGTAGCTTGCTCTTGATAACTCCATCGACGATTTGCTTGTGCACGGCATGCATCTCCAACGGATATCTGAAAAAAATACCGTGAGGTCTGTCAGAAATGAACTAATCTACTCATTCTCCATACAATCTAGCCGTTGCTGGGGTAATTAGAATCAATTTTATGACCATTTTGACTTTGATTTTCGGAGTGTTTTTCAATCGATGCTTCTTTCAGAATAGTTCATGCAATTATCAAACATTTCACTCGCTGAGACTGGAATGATCTGGGTTTTAGTATCACGAACGATCGAACCAGTTGATTCACACTTATGTCTGGAATATATTCCAATTTACCATATTGTTTTTTTGTGTGTATATTTTCAATATTTTTCATGATGGAACGCAGACAGAGCAAGGAACTTAAACTTGTGAAGTTGTTAATATTGATTGAATCAATCAAAAGTTTCTCGGTAGCAGTATATAGCAATTGAGGGGGTTGATGCAAAAACAAGTCAAGTCACATTTTTGACGTTTTTGAAAAAAGCGAGCAATTATGTAAAATAGTTTTTTGTCTTCATTTTGGAGCAATAATAAGTCAAGTCCGGACATACCTCACAAGCCGGTATGCAATGCACACTCATAGCCACTCACTTTTGTGGGAAGAACAAGACATGTCCCAGGACATGCCTCGTTCTTGTAACCAATCAAGGTGGCAGTGAGCTGTCAGATTTTACCAAATGGCCGTCTAGAGTTGAAAATCGAAAAAATCCAGGAATTCTAGCAATCAAAATATCAACTCTGTATTGATTAAAATAAATAACTTTGATAAAAATCGTAATTATGTAATACAATTATTTTTGGTGCAAAAACATGACAAGTCCAAACGCATCAAGGGTTGCAAAAAATAATCATCCCTTCAATAAAAATCACTCAAAATGATTTTTACAGTAGAAAATTGATGTATTTGTATCACTATACTTACAGAAATGAATAATATTGGAGCTATATATTTATTTTGGAATTTGGAATCTAATACCGTGAATATCTCCAGATATGAAATTTGTGACTTGACTTGTTTTTGCACCAACCCCCTCAATTGCTCTGACTTCAGCTGAGCCGCTCGCCTCGGTGAGTGATGTATCAACAACTTTGGTATTCAACCCTGATATCGATATCCACCAATATCTTTTCACAATATCATCGGAACTTGATACAAAATCATCGATCCTCAATTGATCATTGTAGATCGTCCGCCCTCGTGATGTCACAAAATATGAAAACTAATCAAGTGGACAGTGAAGCAGGGGAAATAGGAAAATAACCAATCAAGGTGAATTTTCCCTGCTTTGTATAAGTCACGCCCATCTACAATGGTCAATTAAGGCCATGGATGAAAGGTGGGATCGTTTGAGAGATGCACCACAAGAACGATCTTTCCACCCCACAATAATATATCTGATGATATTTAATAAATGAAATCGAATATATATTCTACTCTGCTGTCGCCCAATATATAATGTTAACATATTGAAAAAATAATTATTATTGATGAGCCTATATATCAGTCGTTAATGTATTATATGAATTCTGACAAATATATGGAATTGAAACATACCTGTAACCTCTGAAAGTGTGCTCGCTCCCATCTATATTACTTTTACCCCAGTGGAAGTGGACATTATCCAGCTGATAGATTTGGTCGCTGGCAAGTTGGATTTGAGGTTTTCTCGTACCTGCTTTGTACTCTGCAGTTATCACAACTGAAATATAATTGAAAATTACGTTATTATTGCTGATTATTCATTCAATTCATATTTGATCTAACGTCACACTGTGATGATGTATAAGATATATTGGCATCGGATGAATGAATAATGAGATGATGGAATGAAGAAATGATGATATGAAGGTTATAGTAGAGACGATGGGAAGAATATTGGAGAGGAAGCGGCCCTAGCCTCTTTTGTAGGGACTAGTGCTGCATCAGTTAGCCTGGGCTACAGAGGGAAATCACAAAGCAAATTCTGTGATGAAGGAGTGTGGCGGGGATTGAAACGAGGCCCGATCTGCTCTCATCTCTCTCTCTCTCTCTCTCTCTCTCTCTCTCTCTCTATATATATATATATATATATATATATATATATATATATATATATATATATATATATATATATATATATATATATATAAATATATATATATATATATATATATATATATATATACATATACATATATTAACATATATGTATAGATATATATATATATATATATATATATATATATATATATATATATATATATATATATATATATATATGTATATATATATATATATATATTTATATATATATATGATGAGAGGTACAAGTTTGACGCCACTTTGCCGCAAATACACCCGGATACACAATTGTACTCACGTGAGTGGCCATTATTGGCGAGTTTCATGCGAAGAGGCCTCAAGTTGTAGGAACTCCACGTCAGGAGTGGTGTTGTAGAAATGCCCTTGACATCGAGGTCAATTGGGCTTTGCTTCTGCTTTTTGCAAGTACCTTCCCATTTTGCCGGACCTGAATACAAAATGTCCTGCTTATTTTCATTCGCATAGTGAGATAATAGCATAATTCATCGTACTCACTCATTCTGAGCATTGAATATCACACACTTTGTGACAAGTTATACATGATGAAGAAAATAATTATTCTCTGATGATCATTAGAATTAAGAATCATTTTTCATAAGTATTCATCATAATTTCACAATCATCTGTACAATTGTTCAATCATCGCATATGATTTTATGTGTTTTCTGAGACCTGTCTACGTACAATATATTGTATCATAAATCTGAAAAATGTATCAAATGGAGTGCTGATTGATACAATACAATACAACATCTATGCATATCATTCAAGAAATTCATAAATGTAGAGGATCTTTGCGTTGCATAATTTTGCTTGTTCTACTGCTTGATTTTTCACTTCAAGATGAGTTTCATAGATACTCCGAACTCAATCGTCCAGAATTATATGATTGTACGATTTGGTTGTTGAAAAATGTACAACCGATCATCAATCAATCAGAATCAATTTCACGTGAAACGTTGATGAAATATAACCATTATATACTTCAATCAAAACTTTATAGGGAATCATTATTGAGATTACCTGTAGTAGAATCGGGGGAAGTGTCGTACGACCATTCAGCTGAAAAAGTGATCAGAACAATATCATTACAAATATAGATTACCATCCACATTCACATTAGGATGTGCAAATCACACGCAGTCCATATCCCTCGGACTTCGACTAGAGCCACGAACATATAGTTCTTTTACGAAGCACTATGGTGCTTTCTTAAAAATCTTGAACGTATACGAGGTTCAAATGTAGAACATTGTGGAAGGCCTGGAAATGATTGGGATAGTCAAACAACAATAGTTACAACATTCCATACAGAGAATTATTAGAACACGAGAAGTTCTATTTCCCCTTCATCTTATTCTATTTCTTCCTTCTCTGATTCGATCATTCAGTAATTGACTTATAATCATTCAAAACCTTAATTTTTTTATCCAGCTAGAAATTTCTGTAATATTGACTCAAAATTCAAGGAAACAGAAACCTATAAACACAAGCAATGATAGTTAGGGTATGATAATCTCCCAATAGTTGTGAAGAAGACACTGAAACAATCTTCGAGATGATTGCAATTTTTTGAAGCAGTGTGTTATGATATTGACAAGATTTATTGTCACTATATTTCACATTCATAGACATATATAGGCTAACGGTGCATAATGACCAAACAAACCAACTCAACAAGCCAACCATTGATATAAATAGTTTGAGAAAGAGTAAGTTTCGGTCTTCACAAATGAATATTGTACGTAATTTCCACTCACCACCTTCTGACAAAGCAGCCATAAACAGAACTACAAGAAGTTGGAAGCACAATGCAGTCATTGCTGGATGTTGTAGAGCCATTTCTGTCACAGCTGATTCAAACAATATTCATTGGTTACAATAAATCCATCCCAATCTGTATATTTAATTGGGGTTCATGACATCTACCCTTCGAATAGAACATTGAATATGTAACATTACATGAAGACCTATAGAAATGTTTTTCTCCCAAGTACTTGCACCAAGTTCAGTTATATCGAAAACTTCTGTTTCAAATTGTCACGTACCGGCTCATCATGGATCATTTGTCAACATCTGTCTCTGCATGATTTTTCCACTCTAACTTAGTTGTTGTGATGTGATCAGATCTTCTTGATATTAAGGGGAAAACAGTAGTTCACTTGGTCCCTTTAAGCTTGGACCAATTTAAATGTATGCTCTTACAGAAGATTTTTAATAGATATCTATAGCTAATGGGTTCTACGTGTGAAACTCTATCCACATTTTATTATTCCACAAACAGGAATGTATATTGAATTTTAAAACTTCTGCATTTTCACTGATTTCAGTTCCTCTCCGTGGTCCTCTGAGCTTATCATAATTAAACTTGATAATGGTGTGGGATATATTGATAATGGTCAATATTCTATAATCATTTGCAATATATGATCATGATATTCTTGTTATCATCATTTGAATTTGATTCAATTCAGAGTTGTTCACAATGTAATTTCTCAGTGCCCTGAAAGAGCCGTGATTATAATCAATCACAAAACTGTCTTCACTCCGTGGTATCTGTTCATTTCATACGTTTTTCTCTCTATTTGCGCGAACAGTGCATGAAAATGTTAACATCTTAAATCCTCACATCTGAAGAATATGAAAATGATGAACTATAATCAACAATTTTATCTTGTCCATGTATAAAACATGTCGCAAAATCATTGTTTCTCAATTAGGACTGATAATATATAGCAAGGTAGAATCTTTTGCACTGTGAACCACGAGGGTAATTCCATCACTTCGAACGAGAAAGAAACATTCACCTCCATCTTCATGATTAACCATCACCGAATTATCAAAAAGTAATCAAGCTCGTTGCCTGGATGATGTTTCTGAGAAGATTGTAATAACTTCGATTCAGCAGCTAAGAAATTCCGTCAAAATTATATTTATCATTTTGTGTGAATTTTTGTTTGCTGTTTTGGTATGTATACTGTCAGTTAGTAACGTTAATATATTGATTTTAGTGCCGTTTTGAAAACTCTCGTATTTCAATAATTATGGTATTGTTCCATGAAAATTGTACTGTGACCATCACCTTCCGACTATAATAACGTAGAGAATGAACTCATTCAAGACATATTTATAATCAATTGATTTTCTCTCACTTACCCAAGTTTTCTGAACGGAGCTTCGTGTTGTAATGAGTAAAGAGCTTGCAGAACTTCTGTAGTCCTGATATGATATCCACAATTCCGAGCAAAGTATTTATAGTTATTCTTATCTCAAATCAACGTGTGGCTCATGTGAAGTCATCATTGAGCACACCGCTAAGCCACTAAATGTTCATTATCGGCAATATGTTGATCATAAACACTGACCTACATTTCGAATGCGGCGAAAATGTTGTCATTTGTCAATTTTATAACCCTTATTGATAATTCTATTCCATTGATCTCGTAATTCCATGTAATTACCTATGACCTTCCTCACATTTTCTTCAGTCAGTAGGCTCACTTTTCTGCATTAAATATTCTCGAATTGTATTCGAATATTCTCGAATATTCTTGGATTATTCGAGTCCCGTATCCCCCATCTGTCATCAGCTCATTCGTACACCCAAATTACATATAACTGTTGGGAAAGTACTTGAAAGGAAAAGTGTCATCTTTCACATCACCAATTGCCCTCTACCTGTCGTACTCAATTTTGACGTACAGTAAATATTCTGGTTCTTTTCACAAACTTTGTAATTTTGATGTGAATTTCGTCCTCTTTGTGTACCTGCCGAACGATCATACCTGATTAACCCACTTATCGACTCATAAATGAATAAGATAGGTCTATTGAAAGATAATTTATATTGTAATTACATTTCTGGTCGAATTAAATTAATGAGATAAGGATGAGTTTAATTCAATATCTTTGACATTAATCAGAAAATATCGATCCGTTCCATGAGACTCTGATGTTAAATTAGTAGTTCCATTCGAGAATCGATTGATCAATATATTGGCACTATATATACAAGTCTAATATACGAAAAATTATTTCAATACATGGTATACAAGGCTTCTGTCAAGTGACGTCACTCATTGTTGAAAAAGACAGACAACAATGTTCAGCAGTCAGCATTGACCAATCACAATATTCAATAGGTTTCTGTCAAGTAACAAATGACAAACAATAGTTACCATAGCAATACAGCGAACTGGTGAACTATCAAATATTCTGATTGGTCAATTCCAATTGGTGGGCATTGTTGTCTGTCTCTTTCAACAATAAGTGACGTCACTTGACAGAAGCCTATAGTTCACTATTTTAGTGTATTGCTCTGGTGTTGATTGTTTGTCATTTGTTACTCAAGACAATGATTAAAAGTTGATTTGAGTCAATCTGGGTTGCGCACAACAAAACAACAAATAGAAGGCACGCCTGGGTTATAACAAACAGGCATACAGAAGTATCAATGGAAATCCTGGTCGATATTTGATCAGCATCATCCTAATGTCTGACCATTAAATTCTTTCTCAACTGAATATATCCATGGTCAATATATTTTGCTGCTCAATATAGGCACTGATGTATGCTTCCACAAAGTTACATTCTCGAAACGCAAAATGTGGAACATATCGCAATCTTATCGAAGTACACAGATGTTATTGATAAATGTTACTTGATGTTATTTGTATGAATTTAGACATAATCAAAACCTTCTGAACCACCGACTTGATTTTTTAAAATATCTATCCTCTCTACTTCATCCTTGCGTTCTAAACGAGGCTCGTATTTGAATTTAACAGGCCGTGTGTACGACGACAAAGGCAGGAATTTAGAGGAGCTCGTAAAATGTTTTTCATCGGCAATAGCTAACATGTTTCATGTAGACATAAACATGAAATGTCTTTGTTGATAGCTTCACTACGCTGTGTTTGATACGTCGTAAAACACAGAGATGACGAACGTGGTTAAGTTCATTGATTTCAACCGTCTGCAGTGACAAGAAGCAGAATGGACAATAAAATCAATTGATGGACTTGGAATGGATTATCAGTAACACGTTATTTTATTGCACCAAGTTGCTGTCTGTATTTTGGAAGTTTTACAATGTATCGTTTCTTCGAATAGAAACATGGATCTAAATTCAATTATCTATTCGTTCATATAGTCACGTCAGTATCCTCTGTCATAATTTGGATTCACATTATTGAAAAAATTTAACTTTGAAATTTTTCCAGATATTTATATCGTTCATCATACTGTTATGATAACTGAGATATATTGGCGACATTTTCAGTTATTTTTTTTAGGTTGGAAATATATATGGAGGAAGAAGATAGTTCGCGAAATTGGCCACAACGCGCTCTTGAAATTCAAATTTTCCTCATTGGATCATTATTGTTATTATTTTGAAAAATGTTGTTCGATATTATAACTTATTCAATTACAAATTCTCAAAAATGAGAAACAATCAGAAGTGTCATATTGTATCACCCAGTGATGAAGGTGCAAAGCACACAGATGTTGTTGGTGGGGTGAGGATGGGGAGACAATCAATCGGAACCTCCATGATATTCCTGTAGCTGGCGTCACTTTATACACTCTCGAGCGCACACGATGTACGCTTGTGTGCGCCGAGACATCCGACGGTTCGTGCTACTGTATAGAAGAGACGGTCGACAACATATATAAATCATATCTAAAGCCGGTGAAGCAGTCATTCAGAGCAGTTAAGACATCAAAGACATTCCTCTGCTGTGTTTGACATGCGGTGTTAAGCTCTTTGTGATCACGCATGCGCCTGAGAGAAGTGACGTCAGATCATAGACGGGGTCATTATTAGACGGGAGAAAACGTTCAACAGGATAAACAAGATTTGTAGGATCATATAAGAGACACACATTGAAACAAAATATAAATCCCACTCTGAAACGAATTATTTAACGATTTACAGAAACAATCTTGCATTTAGACTGTCGCGTACGAAAGTTGTTATGAAGGTATAAATACTAGGCCCATGAAGATATAATTGGGCGAGCGAAACTAACGATCCGATTGCACTTTTTTGACATACTGTGTATTTATTTTCCGATCTTGTGCTCGACAGGTCAAAGAGGGGTCCTGATTTATTGAAAAAAATTCAGTTCGCAGTATCACTCTTGATTTTCAGCTGAATTCTAAGAACTACTTCGAATATCATTCAGATTTAACATTTTCTCGAAAAAGAAGTCTGAGAAAATCCATGTGCATTGCCAAATGGCTGGAAAATAGGTGAAATTTTTAAGATACGGATGTTTGCCTCGTTTTATAAGGTTCGAATGAATCTAATTGGTGACGTTCATGTCAAGACCGAACTATCGCATTTCACTCGTGTGTTCGCGCAATTATTTGTTACAAAGATGGTTCTCCTATTCATTGTAAGGTCCGAATAGTTCTATAGATATAACTCATCCGTTTTACTGGTTGGTACTGATACCGAGTACCATGAGATGTTGGAGTAGTATTACCACGTCAAAGTCCCAATCATCAATAGAGTTCATCTTATGATCTTGCTCGATATATGATCTTGAACAGCTCGTAAACTGAAACAAGAGATACCGTTTTCTACTGTTTTTATTGTTTTCTTCTTTTCTAAATGGTTGGTTTCATGTTCTTTTTCCATGAATATACTCTTGATATTTTAAAATTTCAAATTAAAGAATGGTCCCTTGAAAATGGCTTGTCCAAACATGCTGAAACGTAGGAAAACATAATCACATGTTTTTCTAATTTTACTTTTCTTCCGACTTCCACTTGTTTGACTTTCACTCGACTTAAACGCCGTTTCTTTCTTCAATTCTCTCGCACAAAGATGTATATTGAAGCTTCATGTGGTTTGAAGATCCGAGAGGTCCCCGGAAAGTTTGAGAAAGATCATGAGAAAGTAATATTCTAACATAAAACGTATTTTCAACCGGAAAAAATTAACAGAAGAATATAACTTATAATCTTCTTAATAAGTTTTTTCGCGATGTAAGAACAAAATTGTTTGCTTCCAGTTCGAAGTTTTCAATTGAAAAAAACAGCAAGAGATATAAATGTGTGAACTTTTCATGTAGTTATCCACTTGTGTACAAGTGAAAGTCAAGCTGTGTGGATCACACAGGTGGAGGTGCCGTGTTTTAACAGCTAACTCGACTTTTTGCTGTCAACTTGAAACTCTCTTACTTCACTTTCTGACCATTTGATACAATATATATACGACAGAATTATTTTTGTCATTTATGTGAGTGTTGACATAGTTATAATGATACGTCAATAATCTGTGTACGTATTGAAAAATAATTTCAAAACTTCAAGTTATTCAAAAATGATCTGATTTCTATGAAACGTCTCTATACACACCATCTTGGTGCCTCATCCAAACGATAGTTGTTTATGATGGCAAAAATGGTAGAAAAAATGAAATTCTTGAATATGTCGATCTTGATGAAAAAAATAATGGAACATCATTGAAATAAAAAATATATTCATGTTTGAGACCTTGTAACTCATTATTATACTGTGAGTGAGAATTGCATTTATGAGGTAACTCTATTGCATGCACGATGGATGTGCTTTGCTAAACCACGATATTCTTGTAGGATATACGATAGGTACATGATTACTCCGATAGATATAATTCTACTACTATATGATATAAATGTTGGAAATAACTTCCAACATCAGAGAGTTATTCACCAAGTTATTACCTTGATTAACAAGATCATAACTTCAACCAACCAATCACTTTATACATGTTGATTAAAACTTTTCACAACTAAGACTATCATCCGTCTTCTCAATCCATGTACCATTGACGCTCGGCAGTGTTGACCCACCAAACAAACTTCCTATACCGTCTCCCCAGTGCTATTGAGATCTAAGACTCGTATCACTCGAGAAACTTCAGAACTTTCGTTTTCTCTTCCACAATGATAATGATAATTGTCTGTTTCTGGGAAGAAATGTTTGGCTGATTTAGCAGAACATTCGTCTTAATAGCATGACTGGTTATTGGAAATTTTAAATCGGATAATTTGGTTGAATTTTCCATGAGTTTGGGTATTTCATTTATAATTTAATGACGGATCAAACAACAGATGATATTGAAAAGGAAAAGTGAAGTTCAGAATTGAAATTGGGAAACATAACACAGTTTATTTCTTCATATTATATAACATGAGGTTCTATACAGTAATTAAGTATGCTAGTTGTCATTTTGGAGAATTCTGAATCAATTGAAATCAATAAATGTTCACGTGAGGTTGAATCATACAATTTATGGCACTGGAAAAAGTAATTTCATACATTTCTCAGGTATGTTTTGTATTTTTCACATTCGAAGCATGGAAGAAAGATGATAGTTTAGTCAAGATGGTGACTGAACCAACCTATTTTTCATCTTATCATTCACAATTGTACCTGGATCGGGCCATCATTCGTATTTTGTTATTGATTTCTCATCGATTCATCAGCATTATACTGACTATTGAGTTATATTAGCGTATGTGAATGATGAATAAGGTGATGAGAAGCTGAGACGAATAGTTCAATTTTGTGTTTTTGAAAAGTGAGATAGAAGCCGTCGTGGTTTGTAGATGTATAGTAGTGGTAAGAAAGTGGTAAGAATTGATCAATGTAGATGGGCGTGACTTATACGAAGCAGGGGAAATTTTGGATACCTTGATTGGTTTTGTCTCCATTTTCCCTGCTTCAATGTCCACTTGATTGATTCTTATATTTTGTGACATCTCGAGGGCGGACGATCTACATCGGTCAATTGTTGGGAAAGTATAGCCATCCTGGCATTTATCTGAAGGGGAGCGAAAAACCTTTGAACCACCTTGATAGTGGTATCTGTATGATCAACCATGTTGAGATTCGAATCCTGGCCTCCTCAATGACTGTTCACAGATCCAGTCATCGATTCACCCGTATTAAGTCAAGCAGTTCTAGAACCTCCGCACCATCTTGTAAAATTAGTCAATCATGAGGCGACATATTTTTAATAGCTCATCATTGAGGGAAAACTGACAGAAAAAGTTGATACAAATGATTCTAAAGATGATGCCGAATACTAAAAATTCATGTTATTAATGATTCTTGGCATAAACAGTAGTCGGGATCTTTGATATTTGTATTTTAATATTAAAATATGTATTATAATATATGTATTGTCCATCGATATAGATCAGCCACGTACGTACCTACAGGTCAGAAGGCATCGAAGACGTGTTCGCATGAGTGTAAATAACAGAAACAATATTAACGGCTACTGCGCATATTCTTTTGCACATCAGTGAGGCTTTCTAAACCTTTCTTGTTCGAACATTCACATCATTTATTCAATTCCCACGAAAGAACGAGGTTTTCCTCGTATTTCAATAACATAATACAAAAATGAAATTTACGTCTTCTAGGAATACTAAAAACAAAGCTTTCTCCAGCATCAGTTAGCTTTAAGTTTTGAACATTTCCGTTGTTATTTAAGTACGAGTTTACGAAATCACACAAATTGAGTATAACATCGTTTCAAGTGAATTTACTTCACGCTTCCTCATTCAATGATGAGTTTTTCTCGGGTCATTGACCTGTCGTACCCGTGACGTCACCTACTCTGACAAAAAACATGTGCATTTGTTGATGAATATAATCTAGGGTTACTTGCACACATATCAAAGTAATACGATCGCAAAAACTAGAGAGTTAAATTAGAGTAACTGCTTATAACATGTTCTAAAAAATATTCGAAAAAATACAATAATGAGCTTATAAAACAGTCTATTCACAAATGGAGTGATTAGGCTTTGGGCGTTTGCTGAAACTGTCAAAGAGGCAATCCCAGACGTCGGCTACGCGTGTAAGCTTTCATGTCGTTAATTCTCACGACCGTCATTTCGAAATTTCGAACAATTTGTTTTTTGTTTCACTTTGTTACCAAAACAAAATCAAGGTATTCGTCAGTACAGGAGATTCATGGAATACACTCTCTGTACCCGGCTCACAATTCACCACATGAATGATGAATCACACGAACGATTTTCACACTAACGATTGACAAAAAAAAACAATCCAATACTACTTTAGCGTTATTATTCGCGCGTTATTGAATAATTACACCAACACTTTGAATTATGGCGTTTTGAAACCTGCAATTTTTGTATTTGTTTTATGATAATATTCGAAAAATTAGACTCAGCAAGGTACATTTGCAGTCACATGAAGGGGTCGGTCACTCCTTGGTGAAATGTTTCATGAATAAAATGTGTTGACATAGCACAAAATAAAATTAGCAGACAATTTTCGTACGCATTCAAAACGCAGCTTGTGAATTGATTAGTGTCAAACGATGCCCAGATTGTATGAAGATTAAAAAAAAATCAGATTAGTCCATCTTTTGTGACTGCAAGTGTATACAGAATTCCATGTTATTCTTGAGTCTATGACACAATATAATCACGCAATACATTCCTTTTTTGTTTTGAAAATTTGTATTTCTCACATGAAATGCATTAATACAAAATACATGTAGGCCTTTAATTGAAGAAAAGTACATAATTCAAGAAGAAATCGAGTACTGTGATCGAAGTGCTTGGCATATTGTACATTGTGATGGACCCATATTATATATGTAATTGATATGCCTTCAATTAAACCTTTTCCATCTATCTGGATACGTCTTGAAAACTGGCTTTTCTAAAATGAGATTCTACCAGTCCTGCGTCTGCGCGGTAACTTGAGACCCAAGTAATAATTTCATATCATGCAGACTTGGACTTTTAAACTCAGTGTATAAGGTTACATAATTATTAATATCTATCAGAATACTTGGAATACTTCCACTTTCACAGTCCAATCATTTCATTGTCAGGAGGAAGAGAGAGAAAGAAAGGGGAGTGAGAGAGTTATAGAGAGAGAGAGAGAGAAAGAGAGAGAGATAATAGTGTGGTAGTGAATGAGCTAGAGAGGGCGAATGAAAATAATAGGAAAAATTCCAGTTGATTATTTAAAACATCTCCATCTTCATTAGGAATCAATATCAATAGGTAATATTTCATTGCTCTCATTCATTATCAAGATGTATTATTGTCATGAAAGTTGAGAAAATGAAATATTTACTGACAATAATCAGATTCGGAACATTTGAAATTATTTCTATGAAAAAAAGTAGTCTGCATGTGCAGTGTTTATGTAGATATGTGGCTCTGAAAAATACAAGAATTCAGATACCAAATGGAGTGAAATGGTGATAAAATAGATGATCAGAAAATTAATTTTCATAACGACCACAATAGAAAATTATATTCAAGAATGATGATCATTTAATAACGAGAGAGGGTGGGTGTAAAAAACGTCAATCGACGCTTACATTTTCCGCTAATTTTCATCAATTGAGAGAGTTATGAATGTCTGTGAGTGTTTTGCGTGTTGAGAGAGACAGAGATACAAAAATAGAGTGAGAATGAAGTAGAGAAAAAGAGACAGAATGAGGGAGAGAGAAAGTTAACGTCGTTCGTTGACTTTTGCTCAGCTGTCAACTGTTTAAAAAACATTAACGAAGAATTTTTTAATCTACATTTTTAATTGCTTATTCTTGTGCTAGTCGTAAATAAACTGAGAGCAGATTTGTGACAAGTTTCCCGCGGTCTCGTTGCTACTGGATACTGTATCGAATGAGCCATATGATTCTTCTACAAAAAACAAACAAACAAATAAACAAGCAACACCAACAGTTTGTTCGCGCCATGTGTATGTGCTAACTGAACTGCAACATTTGCTGGGTTGTTTTATTTGCAGAAGTTAATACCTTTCATTGCTCTGTGTTCATAGACCATTATACCACTCCGCTTTGTGTAACACTGTATACCTATGAAGTGGGTTATTTTATATATTTGTACTTGAAATGAGAGAGAGAAATTCCACAAAACTTCCTTGGAATCCTTATAGAATAAGACATTGAGAATAATTTCTCATATTGTTTCTTCTAATCGTACATGTGTATTGTATATTCCAGAATTCACATCACAGTTCAGCTTGACTCATTTTCGTTGAATATTACTGCATAAAATTGATGAATTATTCTCCATTGCGAAAGTTGGCTGTTCCAAATTTCTCTATTTGATTCAAATTTGCAATCGTATATTCATAAAGAAAAGAAGATGATTTGTTTTCGGTAACAGAAATTGGAAGCATGATGCTGTCATATGAAGTAGTCGTCCATTCATTACATTCAATGTTGTGATGAAAAAATCAGCTCACAATTATTGTTTGTTCAATCAATGAGGAGAAAGAGATTCCATTATCCTGAAATATTACTTCCGTGACGAATACACTTTTGCCAACTATCCAGTAGAAATTGAATAATTATTTCGCAAAGCATACGAGATAATAACAAGTGACGTCATACGCGTTGATACGCTTAGTGTATTCACCTGAACTGGGCTGTTTTGTGCAAGCCTTCAACCTTGAATGCTTATTATCTCCACAAAGTGTGTTCGAATTCATATCCGAAAGGTATATATATACTTTTTGTTTCTATTTTTCCTCTTTAACTCGTGAACCAACAAAAATCTTTGGAAGACTATATGCCATTGGAAACTTATTTTCATTTAGGTCAACTTTGAGTAAAACACTTTTCTCTGTTGCTTCAAACTTACCTTCAACCACGCAATTGTCCCTCATGTTGAACGAAAATATTCGAATTCGAAATGTAAGTAATCATGCAAGTATGTAAGAAATCAGATTCTCTGAGCTCTATACAGAAATATCCAACAATGGAAAACTGAGACAAATTATGGGGAAAAAAATAACTCATTAGGATGAGATATTTCATTCCTCGAAAAAATAAAAAACAGTTGGACATTCAAGAATATTATTGCATATTTGATACAATTCCAGTTTTGTGTTTGAACAGAATATTTCATAATTCTGAAGCAACAAGTATTGTTCCTGTGTGTTATATAATTACATTACTGCTTTATTTGGTCAACGAATATCTTCCATCCTAATTCTACTTCTATGTGTTTCTCGAGTAAACAGATTTCTGCTAGCTGTGACAGCTTCGATTGCTTCAACTATGAAGACCGTAGGTTTTGAAGTAGCTCTGTTTCTTTTTCAATTATTCATTATATCTCGTTATATTTAATCCAGATTGACGTAGGTGAAATACATATAGTGAACTCGGCAAGTGATTGCACACAGAAACGATTGAGGTCATCTCTAGCGCCTGCTCGCTCTTGAGTGAGCGTCTAAAGAACTAGATCGAGTACGAAAGCTTCATGTTGATTGGTTCAGTCATTTAACCAATTGCGCAAAAATAATAAGAGAACAAAAACAAAAGACACAGCAGAGACGTGTCTAGATGGATCAGAAATGAGTGGAAGGATTACCAGTGTTCATGCGAATATTGTCACATCTTTATTCCACTTCAAATAATAAACAAAAAAATTCGAAACAGTGAGTGGAACATTTGATGTTATATGCAGAAATTGTATATAACCTCTTCAAACCAACAGAATAACTCATCCGGATTGAAATTTAAAATTTGTCGAATTGCAAAATTTGTTGATGAGCGATGGTGACTCGAGGAACAAAAGGAATTAAATATACAATCAGTTTCACCTCTATTACCTCACATAGTTTCAGAGATGAAAATGCGCGTGGGGCACAAAACCCCGCATTAAAAAACATCCGAAATGGTTACTCAACAATCGTATTCTTGTCAATCATGTGTTCCAAAGATGTAGTTATTCAACTTGAAGCTAATTTCACAAATCTCAATCCAGTAACTCCAAGTTGGATACGAGAATAACATATGTGACCGAGGGTGAAAACGAGTTGATCCGTTTACTATCGCTCAACCCATTAACTATCAATTCGTAAAACTAGGACTCGCAAAGTTTTCTTCAAAATTATTCATTCTCATTCTTTTCATTATTTCAACTCAGATATCTTGAAATACGTCACTCATTATCTTGCACTTCGTTGTCAAACTAACTGTTCATTTGTCACCATTATTCATTTATTTCATATCTAACATTGTATTCTCTTCATTTAAAACCACGGACAAGTCTGTATCAGGGGTTGTAGACTTTTGTGAACTTGTATGTATTTTATTATTATTTATTTATTGACTACATAATACAAGTATTCCACAAATGTAATGTGATAGACAATCAAATTCGGCCCATGTCATCGCAGGACAGAATACACAACATATAGCAAAATAGATGAAGAGATCTACAAATCAATGTAACAATACAGAGCATAAACAACAAAACGAGATAAAAATGTCATGAGAATAGAAACACAATAGCCAGATAAGACAAGAGAAGTATTAAGACTACACAAAAGGCTGAACATTTGGAGATGAATTACTATGAAAAATACGTTCTAGTTTTGTATTAAGAGTTTCATATATTGGAAATCAATTGAATAAATTTCAACTTGGAAAAAAATCGTATATTCGAGAAAATGATCGTTCCTTATGTATGCATATCTCGACACATATGGCGTGTACTCAGCATATCACAAACAGATCACCTACTTCCTGTGAACCCTAACCGAAGAGATTGGTTTTCAAAGAGCTTAGAAGTAAGAGTTAGAAAGTAGAAGGTTTCGCTGTAGTGGTAGTGTGTATAGGTTGTATAATTATGCAGGGTCAAACCTGTACTTCCAGACGATGACGAAAGTTTCAGTGATGAATTAGTCTGAGTAAATTGTCAGTCTTCTTAGCGGCTTAGCACAGGTCTTGGCCACTAAGCCGCACCACTGATGCGTGGTGCATTGCGTCCCCGCATAATTCCAGTAGCAATTACCACCCCTTACCACCACTATACTCCGAACTCTTTGACCGCTGAAATTACCATTTAGAACCGCACTTTTGTACGTGAACTTTTCTCTGACTCTCTCTTTCACTCTCTCACTTTCTCCCTCCCTCTCTTTCTCTCTCTCTCTCTCTCTCTCTCTCTCTCTCTTTCTTCCTCTCCATATATATATATATATATATATATATATATATATATATATATATATATATATATATATATATATATATATATATATATATATATGTATATATATATATATATATATATATATATATATATATATATATATATATATATATATATATGAATGAATATATACACATCTTTAAATCTCTCTTTCTCCTTCTCTCTCTTTCACTCTCTCCTTCTGTCTCTGTCAGTCTGTTTTATGTTGGAGTACAGGTTTGAAGGGTTTCACGCTCAGAAGAAGTCAAGATGGGAAACTTTCATATATTGGCGGAGACAGAGGAAGAAAAGAAGACGAGAGAGTGGGCGAGATAGAGAGATGATTCAAAAAGTTGGTAAACACTTTTATTGAAAAAGGAAATTAAAATATTTCCTCTTTAATTTCCTCTCCGGTCAGAAAGTACGCGCTATAGTTGTTTTTATCATTCTAGTCTCGACTGTTCGGTGTATCGCTGCCTTTGACGCATCGAAACACTCGGCCGTTAGTACTTGTTGATACGTATCAGGATCGATCGGAACCGTCAATAATCAAGGTATTGGGCTTAATTAAAAATGCCATTGAAATCAATAGAGTGTTGATCAAGTCTGCAGCAGACGCGCTTTGTTTCTCAGAGTAATTGCCAGGGTGTCATCGTGACTGTTCTATCGACAGTCTCGTCCTATTCGGTAGCCATGGCGCTCGGATATCTCGAGTCGTCGAAACAAAACACTACCAGGATTCTTCTCTACGTGATTCAGCTTTCCTATTCGTGAGTTTTTCACGAATCGAGTTTCATGTTGGCTGTTTAATTAATTCTCTCGATTGTTTATTAACGCTGTTTTAAAATAAAACACTCCATAAATCATCGAGACCAGCTGGGCTTAGGACATTACTGAATAGGAAAAAAGTACTTGCACACAACTTCTAGATATTAAACTACTGTATACTTGATAGATGAATAATAGTTTATAATATAGTTCCTAATATAGTGATGATTAATTGAGTTCTGAATTAATTATAAAAGTATATTGCCACAGTACTCGTATGAATGAGATGGAACTCAAATAATGTTTCTTTTTATTAGTCAGTATATCAGCTAATCTTCATTCATTCTCCCATTTACTCACTAAAACAAACTTTTATTACCTTCATTTCATTTTTTCAACACAATCATCAGACTTGCTTTATGGACAATGCTGGTTACAGAAAGAAGAGAGATGAGAAGAGCGTGTCGTTAATTTTTCCATCTACGATTAAAGGGAAAATATACACAATATTATTCCCTTGATAACTCGATTCTTCACTAATTCCATGATCATAATTTGGAGCTTGTGCTATAAACCAAGTTCTTCTCCATACATTCATATTCCAGTTTATGATCAATTGTTACGAGATTCCACAAAATTTCAAATTTCATTCTTGCGAATTTTTCTTTTTATCACAGAACATGAACTTTTATTCTATGTATTGAATTATTGGAAACTTCGAAAATTTTATATGATTCATCACTAGGAAAACGCAGCATGTGCGTTGCAAGAAGAACTACATATATTTGATATAGAATGTACTTGAGAATGATTGATTTTTCAGATTTCCAGGCTTTTCTCATCCATTTATTCATTCATTCATATAATTCAATCATCACACCTCATAGACTTGCAACCTGAGGATTTTCATTGACGAACCCTGTTATCTTGATATCGATAATATTTGCTATGAGGTAATTCATTTTCTTAGAATCGAGTTTTCCAAATCTCTTTCAAACTTGTGTATAGACATATCTATCAGAACAATATCAACGTTTCATGAGAACTCCATGTAAAACGAATGAAACTCAAGAATTGAAAATTCCATCCAGTGCTATTCTTCTGGAGAATTTTCAGTTTGAATTGTAACAGTTTGAAAATTAATGTCAGACCAATTTTGTTCAGAAATAATCCCAACCAATCGAAATAAAGCAATGTGAAGAACAAATTTAAGTCGATCGGTTACTTCTCTTGACTTCAATGCCACGCACGAAATGAAAAAATGGAAAAAAGAAGCCTGATTTCAATCTGAAAGATCTGATAACGATTCATTCATAACTCTATGAGGGATGGCTATAACTTCAAATGACAACATAGTTCAGGTTCAAGCTATCTACAAATACATCCAAATGGTTGGTACCATTTGGTAGTATTCACAAGGTGAACACATATTCTGTAATGCGGTAGACCCATCAGTAACTGTTGATCATATTCGCTGAAGCAGTTCTGCTTTTCCTGGCCACATGCTACCTTGTTGATTCTGGTTTATTCACAATATATGCTCATACACGATGGATAAATTCTACAATTTATACATCAAGTGAAAAGTATCTGGTGGAATTTGTATACATATTGTATCAGATATTGAGAAATACAAATTTTGAATGTTGTTTCAAAAAAAGGAATCAATTCGATTGGTACCATTCAAGTTATTACTGTGAGCAAGTAATCTGTGAGTGTAATTGTCTGTGATTCAGTAAGTGTGGAATCTGAATAAATAGTATTGTTTGGCGGCACATCTACGACGGGCTTAATCTGGTTCAATTTGATTCTGTTTCAACACATTTTATTGAATCAAATTGACACGATCTGTCTTCTCCAAATGCAATCAGTCTCACCTCGGACATCGATATATATCGATGACAACTCGATCATCTCGGGAAGAACAAAGCGACGTACGATATCTCGATCTCTGTCTCGTATTCGATTAAGTAAGAGAACTCGTTCATATTTTCTCACACGTTCTTTCGGATGAGAAAATTGAAAAAAAATGAAAACGATTCTCAAGTTTGTTGTCTGAGAGAAACAGTCAGTAACGTAGCCGTGATGAAATGGAGCAATGTTTTCAAGTATTTGTTGTACTTGTGCTTGAAAAAGTTGAAGGCTCGAACCACCCGCACGATGGTGGTGTGTGCTGAGAGGGATGATCGTTCGAAACCATCTCTTCTCGTGGAAACAAAAGTATATAATGCATCGCATTCAAGAACAGGGCATGTTTGAAGTTAATTACGACTGGCCAGAGCCCAAGAGAACAGAATAACTAGCATTGCGCTCGCTCGGGCAATTTAGTACGACGCTCACAACCATCGGAAGCCATTCGAGACTTCAGACTCTCTTCAATCGGTCTATTCAATTATGAACATTGTTCAGCTTTCAAAACAACAATTTAATATCAGTTCTCGGAAGAAGAGAGAACGTTTCGTTGATTCACAAGAAAAGCCTTATATGCTTGATACTTTTAATTTCAATTTCAGTTTCAATTAATGTTTTTCATTCCTATTTCTCATTGATTATTACACGACGAATATAAGATGAAATTACAACACAATAAGAAGATAATAACAAAATAAATATACAATTGGAGACCAGTTATATGAGATAAATAGAGATGAATTGCCATGAATGCGAAATAAGTTGATGAAATGATATGAAATTAAATATAAATATATACTTTGATACTATATACTATGTAGTTGAACGAATTCATATACTATATAACTATTGACAATTCACTATGATATAACTCATATAACTGCACTTGCCACATATACAATATGTGATGATCTTCACACAACTGGAATAAGGCCCGGTTTTACGAACTGTATCAAGCAATGGTTAGCGGATTAAATTGTTATCACCATTGGTTACATATGTTATTTTCATACCTTTAATTAATAGTTAGTGGATTAGTACCTTAACTAAGATTGGTAAAACCGGACCTAAGATATATTGTAACTATATTGAACAGGTTATGGTGAGGGCATGGATTGGAGAAGTGATAATTGAAACTTTTGATGGAATTACGGTGGAATTGATTCACCATCAGAAGTGATGAGAAGAGGATAAACAACAGCTATGTTCCATATCGTCCACACAAAAGTGGAGATAAAAATAGAATAGAGTTATCAATTGAGATGATACTCATATTCAATGTTGAGATCATGGAAGTGTTCCGAAAGATGGCAAGATCTTTTGCGATCTGAGTCAAAACCGATTTCCATAAGTAACTTGTTTATATAAATTGCATAAGGAACAGATTACTTGAAATGAAGCCGATCTGAAAGGATCATATGGTAGCTGGCCTTCGGTCCGTTGACGATCAAAATCATGCTTCCAAACAAATGTTGTTCATTTGAAAACACAGCTCTTATTGTGAGCTTCATATAACTATTCAATCAACTGACTATCCTGGCCTCTATTTGATAATGACTAAGAGGAAATATATTATATCCTGAACTCTGTTTTCATCATCTACACAGGTCAAGCAAACTACCCAACTTATTCGATGAACGCATCTTCGAAATGATAATTATGCATATGTGCATATCATTCATATCTTGTTAAGATTTGAAGAAGAATTTTGTCTCTCAGTACTTTGGGATTGTATGACCATGGTAACATCTTTGGTGACAGATTTTTTCGCACTCTGCATTTCTCATATCCCATCGTCTGTCTTACTCACTATCACAGGCTATCATGCGTAATTACCAAACACTTGAATGGAAATGAAATGCTGGTTGATTTCCGTGAACGGATCACTGCTTGTTAATCTGGTTCAATTCTCTCAGAAGCAGTTATCAGCTTGTTTTGGTGTGTCAAGTTGGAATCTTGAGGAGCTAATTGTGTTGAAGATGAAAGCCGTTACATGATTACCAATTAACTCGGAGATAAAAAGCGCTAGATGTGAGTCGATCCAGCGGATAATTAGTCTTGTAAATCAACGCTCTACGCGTGGTAATTGACGTTACAGCCTATTACAGCAGTGATACAGTTGATAAACTATGGTTAGACAAAGAAATCAGTGGTAATTGCGTATTAGTGTAATTAGTCGTTCTATTTTCAAATACTCAACAAATTGCTTCGAACCTTTCTGTGTGGAACATAAATGGAGTCTCCATCTGACTTTTCACATGTAAGTTCAACTTATTCAATTTTGGTTTCATTCAGTTCATAGACCAAGTCTGACTGATTAAATAATTGTCATGAAAGTTCGTATCAGTTTTCGTATTATAAGACGAAAGCGAACAGTTCTATCGAAAAAAAAAATCTGCCATTCAATACCAAAGGTTTTCTTCAAATCTAGAAAGACAATTTCAAATAAGGAGTTAACTGATAGTATGAAGAGTAAATCAAAGCGTGTAGAGTAGCACATGTTTCTTCATACATCTCAATCAAAGATGCGGAATGAACAGAGTCTTCCGAAAGTTATTATTATCTGTATTGTGTGATATTTCTTCAGATTCTTATCAAAGTTTGAGTTGTATTCTCAGTTTTCGAAACTCATTTTTAACCTACACTCTTCAAAGTTGGAATGGAATGACTCGATGCCCCACTTTTTGTGAGATTATAGGATTCCAACGACTAACTTCAATCAGAAGTTGATTTCCGTTGTGCGGACCTATAATACAACGGAACAATTTGATATCCGATGATTCCACATTCTTCAAATTCATTCGTTCAAGATCTTACTAAGATGGTAGTTACAAAATTGTGCGCCAACTATATAGAATTGTAGATTAGGATGGATCCTAATTTCCAGAATCACTTAAGATATATTTCTCAATTGACGAGAACCATGAACCCGATATTGAAACACAACAAAAAACAACAACATAACGTATACTGAAGGGTTCAAACGCCAAATTGATTCAGATTCATTAGGGTGATTAAAAAAGTGATATTTCCGTGAATAAAGGTGAAGAATTTTGTCTGATGTTCCGGACAAAGTTCAGTTGGTGATGTGTTCAGAGATGCAGACATATACTTGAGAAATTACTCATTTCACGGTATTGGATGAAGCCGTGAAGATATGGTATTCCCGTGTACGATACGCGTTCAGTTCGCGCAGTCTGTACTAGAGTGCGTAACTGCGTGAAGTTCCCTATACATTCAACGGTGAACTGAACGAACCAACGTCACAAAGTACGATGGTGAGGAACTCGATGCTCGAATGAACGATGTTATTTGCATCATTCCTCTAATCGATTTCAATTGAACAATTACACGTGTTGGGTATACGTAGTATTTGTCAAAGTGTGCCGGTGAAAATGATCATTGTTGAATGAATATTGTGAATAAATAGGAATTGGTCATGAGAACAGTAAATAGCTAGCTTGATCCCAGTTATCAACTATCAGATTGTTATATTTCTTCAATACTTCAAAAGTGAAAAAAATGAATTCCAGAATAATTTTTTTTCATACCAGAATATGATCAGCACCTTCTTACCTCACTTTTTAGGCATACAATTGACGACTCGCATTATTCGCCCCATTGACGTCACAAATCATAACATCCAACCGACCGCGCTGTTAGAAGTGAGGTGAAATTCAAATATCCAATCAGGTTGTCTCTGAATTATCTCAAGTGACATAGATCCAGAAGGCCGACTGGTAAAGCCACGCCCATTCCAAGTCGTCAATTATGGAGGTGTGTACATCTCTCACTCAACATTCAAGATGCGAAATGACCAATCTTATTTGGTTTGTCACAAGCTAGATTAATACAGTTTATATTGAAGCAATTGGTATGCCTCAATGTCATCTGCGCTAAAGACCAATGCGAATGACATAATCGAGTACACAGTCCCAGGGGGCATGATGAGGATAGAAAGCGCAGAGGGTCATACTTCAATTCGCTCCTTCCCTTGAATGACCGGAATATCGCATCCTGCCAATACTGTGTGAACGTTATATTCGTCTCTAATTTTGATGGTCCTCCATATCATCCACTGACTTCACAGGGGTTTCGAACTCTATCACTCAGTAGGGAGATTTATCAGGTCAGGATAGAGATGTGTATCCATATTTGCTTTTGAAATGAAATAAAAGTATATTTTGTGTTAGTACAGGATATTATTACTATTCATACGATGCTTTTGTGAGCTGAAATACTAACAATACTGGCGTTACTCCTCCTTTGATCTCTTTATTTTCAACGAAAGCTCATTTTCCAGCTCTAGTATAGCACTCTAGTGGTAGAAATCGAACTGATCCGCTCACCATTATGTTGTAGCTGGTTTTCTCTGATATATTCCATATGAGACTTTGATATGTCCATGTCTTTGTGAAATTCACAAAATTAGGCAAAACATAATCTGTATGGTGGCTGAGGTGGCGTAATATCAGTTGAGTACGTTGGTCGATTTGATTTTGTTTCAGGTCCAATGAATTTTCATCATGGAGTATCATAGACAAAACGTCATACTGTATCGACCCATTTTCAATCTCTTTATTGTAAAAATACTCAGTATAACCTGGTCAAGGAATTAGGGTTATACTTACCGTCAATGTCGGGGGGTATTCAATTCAATTTAATTCAAAATTAATTCCATTCTCCAGATGAGAAATTGATGTACAGTTTGCATGTTTCACATTGTTCACACTCAGTTACATAATTTATGTTACACATACTTTTGTAGATAGTTTGTTACATAAATACACCAATAGCACAGAAACACAGAGTTTTGACTCTCACTAACTACAGTGTAAAAAGCTTTCATCCTTTCGAAGTTGACTGAGTTAGGAGTTCTCATTGAGTTCATTGAGATTGGAGTTCTCAATTCATTCTGTTTCACTCTAGTTACAATTAGTAATGATTATAAGGTCGAGTGAACGTTTCTTCTATCGATCAACATCAACAAGTATAATTTTCGATTGAGAGTGTGTCGATTAGGTGATATATCCGTTTTTGACGAACATTTTATATTCATGTGATATAATTTGTTATTACGTATTACATTCGTAATCGTGGAGCAGCGAAGATCTATTTATTTCTTTTAAGAGTGTCATGTATTCAAATTATCTATCAAGTATCCTTATTCTTCAACATTTTTCATACGTGTTAAGATCTTCAACATGTATATATCTATAGCGAAACTGAATATTATGTTTCAGGCCGTATGTATGTGGGAGTTAGAACACGTATGTTACATAGTTTTGGGAATTTTGTGAGTATTGGAATGAATATAATTTATAACAAAAACAATTGATATTACGCCAAATAAACTCCCGTGCGCTCTTAACCCATTGTCGTATGTAGTCAAAGTCATGACTTTCATGACTAATACACTCACGCATCTACCAGTGTGTATTGACGCACTTGAACGACCGTCTCCCATATCTGTCAACATCGACAATCGGGGGAGTCGAGCTGACAATACGGTCATGTCAAAGAAACGTGCAATCATTCAATTGGTCAGTATCAATTATAAAAAAAAACTCTTGATCGTTGGGTCTATATCTAATAGATGATAATGATGACGTATGAGAGAGGATGTCTGTGATTGGTCAACTAGATTGGATTCCCCCTACCCTTACTCTCTCTACCGTAAACCACATTTCAGTCCAGCCAGGATGTCTGTTGGTTTGGACTTCGACCAGAACACGTACCAACCAAGGAAGTGGTAATCGAGGTGGCAGTGAACTTCATAAATACGTCATTACACTTGAATCAATGTTTCAATACTAACACGCGTGATAGTCAAGACAAATGAGGTTTTTATTACTCTGATTTTATATCAGGTTTCATTGGACCATTTGAATTCGTTTGGAACGATCATTTTAATTAATTTGAAAGTTTAGAGGAAGGCCTGAAATATATTACAAAGTTTCACGGCACATAAAAAAAGAAATTACAGCTGCCGAAATGGAGGAAGACAGTCGAAGTCTTGAAATAACTTATATGATCAAGTTAATATGTAAATTTACAGCGAAGAATGGTTCAAATGGATGAGAGTTTTAAGAGTGAATGAGAGTTCATTCAACAAAAAATATTATTGGACGTGTTAAATGATTTGAATCTGAATGAAAAAAAACGCAGATTTTTTTTCATACTCTCATATTTTCGATATGCTTTCATAAAATATATATTCGTATGGCTTATGACCACTCGTTTACAGCTGATAACGCATTTTTTCTCCGTATGCTTGAGAAATATATTGAACGAGCCTATTATATTTCATGCATATCTTCTATTTTTTTCAACCCTTTTTTATCGTTATCAATTTGAACAGTCATTTTAACAGTCAGAGATAAATCATGAGTATCCAAAGAAGACTTTACTGTGAGAAGAAAAGATTTAGTATGATCTAGGATTTGAGATTTAGTATGTGTATTCTCAATTTTTATATTGTTGCATGCAAGAAAGTGATTGAGAAAATGTTAATAATATTGATAAATCGAGTGACAACAATGAACGAATCCAATAAGAATCAATCCATTGGATTAATTGATCTTATGAACCTTCAATTTTGATTCGTGTGGATGTGAGAACATTTTCTAGTATTGCTGCAGCGATCAAACAATGTCTAGTCTTGTACTGTTCAAAAGCTATCTTATGGTCAAAAGCTAGCTATGTAGGATTTATCCTAAATGGTAATACAACTGTAGAAAGTTTTTGGAAATACAAATATATTATTATTATTATCATCGAAAAAATGGTATATCACTGAGCTGGCCCTTTCTAGACAACATGAAATGTGTGATCATTGATTGAGATGAAAAAAAATAGCAATAGTAACAAGTAACAAGTTGATCAGCTTACAGAATCCACTGATTACTATGACTCTAATACAATTGCTGGTGCCAAATATACATCTATGCACTCTTAAAGACGGTTTGTAATATTTATTATTCTTGGCTTGTGGTGTGAAGATAGATACGCGTGAAGCGTGCTGTGTTATAAGTCTTGAAGCCTATCTCACTACTATGTCTAGTATCTTCGAAACCATTCCTCTCTAGACGAATCTCTCTAAAAAAAAATATATGTCGACGTTTTTCCCTTTGACAAATAGCTCAAAGTTGTAAATTCCCGCACATTTGAGCCCTATTTCCATAGAAGTCGTTTTTCTATTAACCGTACGACCGAATAACACATTTTTTATTGGGGTAGTTCATCTGTTACTCACCTATACGTACCCGGAATAAGTCAACTGTTGGTCGGGTTGATCTTCCAACACAGTTTTTCTGGCTACCTGAAAAAATGCATCTCTAGATTCTTTCATCTGTCAATTATTCACTTCTATCCCGATTAACCTCGCTATAGGTGGGGTCTCTCAACCGTGAATAGTTGATTCTCATTCTCAAATATCCCAACTATTGGCGGGCTGTTCATCCACGACTCGCTCGAACGTCTGCCGAAATAACTTTAACAGTTAGTATAAGTCGTTAAACATCATTTATCAGGTCTCATGTTTGTGCCATTGCACCGTTTCATCACGGCTTACTTCACACAGTTGTTGAAGATGAACCGTCTGAAGTTATCATCTGACAGCAAGTTGAACAAGTTTCATCTCCTTGTACTTGCTGTACTTCCCAAGAGTAATTATTAGTTTCCACTTTTATTAATGTCTTTCCCACCATTGTTGTAAAACTGAACGACGAGATGAAATTTATTACAGATCATTCGTACACAAGTTGCAGCTAGAATGATATTGTACCATTGTAACTGAGTTAATGGAGTCAAATTGATGGTATTATGTGATGCACTTTATAAGTACGTTGTAATACCTTCAGCATCTCAGGGGTGTACTGGCTATACGATTTGAGTCCTCACATTACTTCTTAGCTGAGAATTTTTTCTTCGAAATGCTCGGCCCAAGTTTGATGTGCGTTTAAAAGTTTGGTTGTGGGTTGAAAAGTGTAAAGGGGATAATATTGAAAGAGTTCCAGTAACCACCGCTGGATGGGGGAGTTTTTCATTTCATAATTTGGACAAAATCTACTTACATTACACATTTTGGCCATAGAAATTGGGGAAACTGTAGAATTACAGGCAAATCAGAATTCAAAATATTGATAAGCAAAGTTGAACTTAAGGATATGCGTTTGTAATTTATTTCTACCATTATTCGGTAATCGAAAATTGAGCAATGGACACCATCAAATTAGGCACATTTTGATTCAATTATTGCTTCATAATATAATTATTCTTCAATTTTCTATAAGGCATATCTAATTGTGAAGGTAATAATTATTAATTGCATCTTACCGCAAGTTTGTAGTGTTTGCAGTTCTTGAGATGTATTTGGCAAAAGTGCACGCTGTAAATCTGTCCAAGATGCGGGCTCTTAAGTCCGATAGTTGATATCTTGTTTCCGTATCATGTATAATATGCTGTGAATACGTTCTGAAGACTTACAATCAGGATGGGTTCATTTACATCTGAGAAACTATACATTATCTTCTGAATGCACGTGTCTTTTACTTCCAGCCAAAATTGATGATAATCAATCTTCGAATCATATATCTCAACAATACTTTCGTGGGTAAGGTGATTTCGACTATTTTTTAATACTATCCCAATACTTACTTATCTAGGAATGAAATTACCGATTTCAACTCATTCCACTTGGGATCGAAATAACTGATATGAGAATGGCTATAACTTTCAGTTGGATGTTGTTCTCATAATGGTTATCCATGCTATTTTTTTCCATCAACTCTCAGAATGAGACTATCTAAACTTTGTTATGAAGTTTTATCGGGTCTGAAATTATGAAGAGTGAAGAAAATTCAGCGGGCAATTAAAAGTTGATTGTAGTATGCCATCCATGCTCATTTAATTTTCGCTGAATTTATTTCTCCTGATAATATGCATGATCGATATTTCTTTCAGAAAAAAATATCAGACCTAGTACGTACGATACACTGAAAGTTTCAGGCCGCTAGTTTTCCTGATGATTTTCCTCATGAGGCATCACATGAATAAATCAATTACCAGTTTGAGTAGGTCTCACCTTGAATATTTATGTCAGTTGAGTCAATCAAATTAGCGTTGTATAAACCAGTCACCAATCACTATCGAGCGTGAGTTCGAGTCTCACATAAGGTGTGTTTTTTTGTTCATTCGTACCTTCAAATAACTTGGCTGCTGATGTGGTCATTGAGTAAACAGTATCCTATCTTTGATCAATTACTAGTTTCATTGAGCGTACTTCCGTGCAAAAGATTCATTTATTTGAACAGTAGGTTATATATTTCCAATTGGAAGTGCAGAAATCTTCACCTTCCTACGTGCCAGTCCACCCCTGGATGCTGTATCCACTTTGCCCTTCGTGTCTCGAAAACCTCGAACGACCGTATACCCTATCTATCAACACTGGTGCTCGGTAGTGCCGAACTAGCAAAGTCTTACTAAAACATGTATCTCTTCTGACATTTTATTGGCAATGGGATTATTAAACGTTCATAAAGAAATGTCTATTATTAAATAGAAAACTTTCAACAAACTTGCTGAGAAAATATAGAGTGAACACAATCAGTTGAAGTTTCTCTAACAACGGCGATATATATCGCGATATAGACTCTCAATGTTGGCGATATATATCGGAAGACTAAACGTTCAATGAAGATGCACTTGTTGGTTTGGTTAACAATGAAAGCAACTTCAATCCTATCCGATGAAATATATATATATATATATATATATATATATATATATATATATATATATATATATATATATATATATATATATATATATATCTGATTGGAGTTTCTGTTGTTCAACTTTGGTACTCACATAATACTTGTGTTCAATTGTGTGACTTCTTCTCTCAATTAATTACCATCATTAGAAAATGGCATATTGTTAAACTTCAACTTCTCAATAATATGACATCAAGATATAGAATTTTCATGGGTTTTGAAGTATAATTATGACATTCGAATTGTTGGTATCAGTATTGCGAAAGTTGCATATCCACAGGAAGTGGAAAAACTCAGATTGGAATGATTTTGTTCTGCAACGTGTCTACATCGAAATTGTGATGTCACGAAACAGAAGAAACATATGTTGTGGAGGTGCCTGATTATGTGTGTCTTATTTTCATCTTTCGAACTTGTGGCTTGTCGTTTCTCTCAAAATGCCATTCCGTGTGTCAATTACAGTCACAATTTGGTGTTCCTCACTATTTCGATGAATGTAGTATCTTTGTTCATTTTGAAATTGGGAAAATCAATGTTATTCGGCCATGTGGGCTTATATGTTTTCTGAAAAGTGAGTATGTCACCACAACCCTCACAACTCTGACGATTCAATATGATCCGTCTACACTGAACCATTCTGTGATCATATTATGACGTCACTGGAATTCACAATGTGCTACTATTCGATTCAAGTAAGACATTTCAAAGAGACTCACATAGGTATTGCGGAAATTGGAAAATTTCAACCGTAAAATTTGGTGAGATAGAAAGGCTAATTGTGTGTTGAAGCCACTTCAGCACCTTCATATTATTATCGAGGTATGAAGTAGATCCACAAACTTCGTCATACTAATTTATACTTCTATATAGATACTGACTCGGAATACATTCTTTCCACTATACCAAATAACTTCAAATAACCGGTAAATTAAATATTTTTTTGAACTTCAAAAGAGAATGAGTATCAAAAACATGAAAGTTATATATGAAATGTATGATACGTGACGATAATGAAACGATATACAACAAATCTCTCTCCTTTGTAAGTTGAACTGCTAATTGTTCAGCAAGGTATTTTACGAGACGTCACATAATTGTGGTGGTGGTGCCGTGTGGTTGGTGGAGGTGCCGGATGTAGGACACATACAGCTTATTTATGCATGCTTTCATCCGCGCCACATGAAAGCCACTTGTCACTTGTATTCATGTTGCTATGGACAACACACTACATGTGAGTGTGAGTAATTGAGCATATAGACGTGAAAGCTAGAGCTCTCACACAGTCGAGTGTTGCTGGCTGCCTACCACTCATATAGCCAAGTGTTGCTGGCTGCCTACACTTACCATAACTCTTGGTGCGCTTGTACTTGTGTCGAGTCACGTGATGTATTTAGCAGGCGGTGAATATATATTATGATGCATTCTGAAGGGAGAGACAAAAATCTGGTCGTATATATCGTTGTGGGTTTTTGTTATCAAGCGGAGACTATAGGCCTATTCATCATCCTCCCTCAACACGTTGATATTCACACATAATTATTACTGCTGGAATTTGAACAATAATTAGTTGGATAAAGAATCATTTCTGGAAAAGATGAATGTCTGCTAGGCGTGTAGGCTTTCAAGCTGTTGATTCTCACGACCATATTCTAAAAATAATGAATCTCCTCTGATTGATAATTTCGTTACTCAGCGATATATATTCCCTATAGATTTTCAATTTGATTTTTGACAATGAACCTATGGATAAATTATGAAACACTCGCCCTGCACTCGGCGCGTGATCTACTATGCTGCCAACAAAATTCAATCCGTCTTAATTTTTTTTTCAAAGCGTTCAAATGAACCGTCAATTTCCTAACCTATGTTCATGTTGCCAATGAAGACTTAATTACAATAATAATAATGATATTGAATCATTTATCAGTACACTATGATTATTCTTTATTATCTCGTACATGCTCATTGTGTGAAATAGTAAAATATGATATATGCTCCATTTGATATTTTTAGTATTTTTTCATTGATTGAATATAAGATAGGTAGTTCAAATCCATGAGAAATTGTGATTCAAGTGTGAGAATATTTTCTTGAACCAAAGCAGTATTCTTTCGAGGAATTAGTTCCATCCGATGATTCATATCATTATTGCGCTTCGACGTTTCGAAGTGAAAGACGGAATCATTTGAATATATTGCGTTTTGAATATAGAAATATTTGCGATGCTAGAATTTAACCAGAATTCACTGCAGAATGTTGAACTACTTTATCGACTCCACTTCAACTATTGTAGAGGAAACACAATATGCAATTGAATTGAGATTCAATACTACTGATAAACACAATTCAAATGAGAACCTTCGAATCAGTATCAGTTGATCCACCAATTCATGACTATATATATATATATATATATATATATATATATATATATATATATATATATATATATATATATATATATATATATATGTATATATATATATATATATATATATATATATATCAAGAGATGATATTTGACTTTCATTGCTCATCCCGATATAACTGTGAATCAGAATCTTTCTGATGGATTTATTCACATTGAATGTTGATATATATCGATCAGTTACATGTTTATGAACGTATATATATATATAGGCATATTGGATGGATTTATAGCCATCCCCATATAGCCAATATCCCTTCTGATTGTTTCACACGTGCTGTATAAGCTTTGTGTAATCTATTATTTTACTCCAGAAAGTTCCAGATAGGGTCACTGACATTTAAGGGTTCAAGTACTCCCTTCTGAGATAAAGTGATGTTACGATGCGTAAGTCATCACTGAAAACGGTTATTGCTCAAGGTATTGTTTTTATAACATTTTTACTCTGCGTTCGCTATTTTGTTCACCCAAATATTGTCTCTCTCCTCTGCCGTGATCCAAAAAGTGTTATCGCGCGGGTGTCTCATATGATACTGTGCGTGACGAGCTGGTGTCTCGTTTTATATTGTGCGTACACGCGCCTCTATCCCTAACAATTGCATTGTGTTACTCTTGTCTCTCTTTCCATCATCATCAGAAGCATGCTCCTAATTTTTGTATTAGGAGCGCTCCGAACCGAAATTTTGGTTCAAGTCTTATTAAGCTATTTTGGGCCACTTCTAGAAATGATTTTTGTATTCAATTCCATGATTACTTACGTAATCGGTTATCTAAATCTTGTTGAGAATACATAGTCTCTGTGATTTGAGTTTCCGAAATAACGTGAACCTTCATACAATTTGTTATTTGAATCAGTGAGAATTATAATTCACTCTATAGTTTCTGTAAGCCTGATTTAAATCAAGGTAATTCGTTTCTCTTGAATTGAGGTGTATTGATGATTATTCCGAGAGGTTTTACCTATCAACAGTGTAAATAGGCCTCTTAAGCATTACCAAACATCTCGTTCCTTCTCTTCTCCTGTTGTACCCTCTCAACCTTCCACGCTTTCTCTCTCACTCGTATGTCCTCTCTGTCTGACGTTCACAAACTCTCTCTTTCCACTCACACTAAATTGACGGTTTGCGAATTGCTTTGGTTATTCTCCATCAGATAAATTCCGACCTCTTCCCGCCGCCCTCTCCAGCCTGCCCGCCCCTTAATCTGCTTTCTCAACCCCCGAAAGAGCAGTTACATTTTTAAGCGCCGCCATTGTTGAGCGGGTTGCTTGCGTGTAGGAGAGTCATATCTATAAATCAATGCATCTGTGGAGGATCTTACCGACCAAATGCGATCACTTTTGTCTCTTTCTCTCTCTCTCTCCCTCTCTTTTATTTCTCCTTTTTTCAGACGTCGTCGGCTCTGTCGATTTGGAGGACACTGAAGGTGCTGTTATCATAGATTGAGAGATTTGATTACAGGATTTCATTTACTTATTTATCGACGACGTTAGAATCGTTTGGTGGCTAGATTCATCTTGACAGTTCTATATAAGCTGGTCAAATAAATTTATATGAATATACAAGTTCGATTTTCTCAACCTCCAAAGTCCAACCTCAAATGTTGTCCCGAGTCATGGATTGAGTTCGATTTTAAAATTGTATGTAGTGAAATTCTTATCGGCTCAATTATTCATTGTACAGTCGGAATAAAATCTCTCTATAAAGATACATGGCAACTTCCTCTTCTCTTTCGTCCACTCCACGGGAGAACGGTTCGACTGATCAACATGGAACTTTGTCAAAGTCATTCACATCAGTTACTTCAAATGTCTGTACCACTTTGAGTATACAATCTATCTATCTGGTATTCCGAAGAGAAAGCGATGAATGGATGTACCCAAAAATCTGTGAAATGAACTTGGAAAGTGTACAAATTGAAGCCATTTATCTTGGAGATGCGTGAAATGTATGGAATTGAGAAGAGGATTGCAGATCGGAGGTTTGTCAATACTTCAGACTTATTCTATCACCTGAAGGAATGTGTCACTTATATAATGAGTGTGAAAATGGCATTCAGGTTTAACTCAACCAATGAAGTTGTGTAAAGATGCATTATTGAAACCGCGTGGTTAGTATATTTTGCATACATACAATATCAGATTCGATATTGGATAGTTCTATTGAGTCACTTTTCTCACACGAGAAGAGTTTTTGTATAAAAAAAAGCAATTCATTATTTTAACATGACTGGAACTAGCTTTGCATCGTTTTTAAAAACCTGGCTCATCAATCACTGCTTTTATATTCTCGAAGAATTTTTTAATCATACTGACTAATTGATACTATCAGTAAAGCAGATTATGACTTCTCATTTCTATTGGTTATGAAATGTATTCACCTGTTAATCTATTCCATGTATTTCTACTAAATGTAGAATGTTCCACTGCATATATATGTATCAATATGCTCCTTTACTGTATTGTATTTCATCTCCTTTCTATAACTTTGCTCACCTATCCAATATTATTTGTAATGCAATTGGGACCAATAAATAATAACTAACTAACATACAGTGTCAGCTATAATCCTCGTGCAGTTGACTATAGGGTTGAGTTGAAAAGTTGAGTAGAATTCTTGTGAATCGTTTTTTAATTAATTTTATGTATCGGTACTACCACGCTTGTATATTTATAACAGATTCTTCATATGATAGAAAACAACTATCTCATGAAAGAAGATAATTGTATACATGATTGGAATACAGGGGTCATGGGTCAACACTGAAATAAGGACCAGTGAACATGAATCATACAAGTACACGACTTGTACCTTGTATGCCAGTTCAATGTTTCATAACATATCACTGTAGACATAGTTTAGTCTAAGTCTTAGTTTATTGTATTTAGGTGTTCTCATCAAAATTTCACTTCCACCTTTATATAACACTTTTCACCTTTTGTTGCATCATATTTCGACAGGCGCTAAATGACCTCGCTGTCGATGCGCCTTAAAACTCTAATATTCATTCATTCATAACAAGCTACCTATATTTTTGAAAACACCAACAGGAATTATTCCACCTCTTCATAATAAGAGTCAGACAGACACTTGTGAAACTCATGAGATACCAAAAATATATTAAACAAAGAAATTGAAGAGAGTGTTGAATATTTTCTGAAATAGAAATGGTATGGACAAATTTATGATTGAGTAACTGGTTACATAGTGAATGAAAGCGTTTATATATATATTCCAAATTCTATTATTGATAACCATCATTGTTTTGACGAACCCATATCATGTGTGATCCAATCGGGTGATGAAAACCTGACTATCATTTTTGTGATCATTATCATTAGTAAAATCTTCATTTAGATTTATGCCCATATTTGGGTTGCCGATACGACACAGAATAATGAAAAACAACAAGATACAACACATATGATAACAGATAACAAGATGAAAGAATGGGTAATGATAAACATTGGAAAATGAAGAGTAAAATTATGAGAGAAAATAATGATAATAATGAATGATAATAATTAAATCTGAATCGATTCAAACACAAACAAAATTACTGATGGAATAGAAAAAAAAAAGAAAATATGTACCTGCTCTAACTGATTGAATATAAATGATTCCTAAAAATGGACACTGAACCTTACAGACAACTGAACCTACAATGATTCAGTATCATCATTATCACCATCATTATTCTCAGTTTCTTCTGTCCCACAGATAAGCCTTTTTTGACTTCGTGGAAGAGCGTGTTAACTATTCTAGTATGCATGTATTGATTGAAACTATAACTGGAAAAAGAGATGATGAAATCATTATCAAAAGTATGATCTTCATAATTATTATTATTTTTATAATGATAATCATTATTATTGAAATCATCATCACCCTCGTGGAAGTATTATTAATTTTTAGATGGTGGGGAAAAAAATATCTGCTGCAAAGATATTTTCGTCACGTCAGATGGAGAAACCAATTCAAACTTTCCCCCATCAATATTCCCACATCTGGGAAGGAGCGTAATGTTTCTGGGTGGATCAGAGACAGCCACGTGGATTAAAATGGAGAAGTGATTTAAGAAATCTCCCATACCTAAAAACGCCACGCCTAAACATAACGTGAAGAAGTGTTGGGTTACGATCGAAGTTTTTTGAATGATCATTAACTTCACTAACCCATTGTTACATGATATGTTGGTATTTTATAGTTATATTCCTCTATATATGGATGAATAAATATGAATTTGGATATATGAATTGAGATATATATATATATATATATATACATATGTGTGTGCAGTTTCATTTGGATCATCATGGTTTTCTCCAATAATGACATATACGGACAACAATGTATCTTAACATAATTATTGTAATCTCCTACCAAGAATTAAGTATTGATTCATTCTCCTCTCAATTTTTCAGTTGTTCCGTTCTCATAGAGTTGAAGTGAACTTTCATCTCATCATACCTTCATCACTTATATCATTCACCGACGCCAGTATATCGTAGTCGTCAGTATAGTGTCTCGTTGATTCTGATATTAGGAAAACGCGTTGTGTTTCCGCGTTGATGGCTGCAGAGTAAGAATCTTTCGATTGGTCCACCTTGAGATTCAAAAAATCACTTCACTGCCCTCCTCTTTCTCAAATTTCTATAATAATAGAGTTGGCCTTGTTTCAATCGTTTTTACTTAATTGATGACACTTTTTGCTTGGATTTGACTGGTATCTTAATGGCTTTGAATGATTTAAAAACATAACATTGTTTATTTTTCCACATCAAAAAAGCTGATCTGATTTGAGTGAAAGTTTGGAATAATGTGTATCATTATTATGATTAATGAAATTACCTAAGAATTTTAATTCTCTTGAAGGAAATATTTTTCACGATTTTTTCCTCAGGGTCATTCTTTTAATATTTTTGAAAACTTTGAAACGAGTTTTCTCAGAAGTAGTTCAACCGGTTACGCCACAAAACTATACAGTATCGTATCAGATATGGAAACTTGTGTATGTCAAGTTTCAACTGAATTTTCATTTCCGTTCGACCTGTGGAGCTCGAAAAAAAAAGATTTTTTTTCTTGAGTATGGTGAAATTGGGTCTTCAATTCGTTCGTCCAATTGATGAATAAGAGGTATACATGGACAAACACGGTATCTATTCGTGAAACAAGCTCAATCACAAACATTTTGATACCTCTTTGATGATCTCGAAATGACACTTTCTCAATCATAGACCTTATGCCATTTTGTATCCCCAAACTAACAAAACTTGATGCTTTCCAGCTGCCTATAAATCCAGTATTCAATTTACTTGCCTCGCACGAACCTAGTGGCCACAAATTGGATTATATTTTCATTTGTAGTTCCAGCTGTCATGACGTATCGGACATCGTGAGCTGCAAATATCACATCTCTTCTCAGTGGTATTGTTACGTCATTTTATAAGTTTTGTAATGGACTTTCGTGTCTGATGAATTTCAACATCGAAATCACAGAGCATTTTTTCATAATTTCATATTCATTTTGGAAACATTTATTCACATTTTACGGAAATTATTAACCAATTCACCTCACCATTCCGGAAAGAATATATAAATTATTATATTCTCGATTTTAAACGAAAATGTCTGGAAATGGGAAGTTGAAATAGTTGAAAATATAACATTCATTCTGGGTTCTTCGATTATGTCCTCTAAACTTGAATGTTCGTTCCTTGTCTTCCCTGTAATAGTTCTGAAATTTTTGCAACAATGATTCTACAGTTTTTTTTTCGTCATCATCTTTTGCGAAACTACATCAAAGTGATCTACAATTCATTCTCCTATATATTCTCACAAATACAGTTTTCTTCAGAAGTTATATAAAGTCGTGAGACGTGATTCAACCAAGTTAATGTATAACAAATCATAAAGTACTAGAATATGAAAAGTTATATATTTTAAAGCGATTCAACTATTAAGATAAAGGGAATCTATTCAATGACATACCTACATAAATATTCACTCAACTTTTGGAAAATAGGTCAAGAAACTACGCTTAGCATTGTCAGCATATTGCATATGCAGATTCGATGTGTTGATAGTTCGAGACTTCTAACCGTGTCGGTTATTATAATACATGCACATATCAAGATCGTCCCGAATTTATAACTAGAGCTCTTCTGACTACCATGCTTCTTGATGTTGGACGATCGATCGTTCCATCACATGGTGACGATCGAACGTCTCTCCATCTTATAAAGTTAAGAGTACATGAAGGTCTATTTGGGAAAATATCAGATTTCAGTGATAAATTCACAATTTCGAAATGTTTCACAATTTTGAGAGTTTACGTAGATTTTCTGATACCTCAAAATTGATTTACTTGAGAGCTGTTCAACATCTATCGTATTTCACTCACATGTGTGATACCAAACTATATATCATAGTGGTGACATATGGAATCATACGACGAAAGTTGAATAGATGTCACAAACTTCATTTAGGATATTTTTATTTTAAAATATCGCTAGAAATCGTTTGGAAGTTATCTCCAAAAAAACTGACATTACGTGAAAACGACTCCCATACCCTCTTAACGGTCTCGAGTATCGAGTATTTCTTCTTGTGTCTGTGTAGAACGACCGTCTCCACTATCACTTAACCCCAACCGTCGGGTGTTTCGAGTCGGCAGGACGGTAGGAAATGGTCGTTGATGTAAACGAAGGGATGGAAACTGGTTTAGTACGTTGGTAAATGAGAAGAGCAAGAAAACCAATCTGCATTCAGAAGAAATATGGCTTCATTGCTGTCTTCTTGCTTTATGTGTAGCCCATATACGTATGATCCCGTGTATGTGTGAATCTGAGCTTTCGTCTGTATGTGTGTGAGAGAGCTCGTGTGATTTCCTACAGTGGGTGGTCATTGATTTGATAATGATCCCGCCAACAACCCAGTCATTTGGGAGTACGTATAGGAGAAGTATAGTAGGTACGAATAGTATTTTTTTTTTATAAATAAGTTATATAAGGTTTTAACGATGCACTGTAATGATGACTTATTCTGGACTTCCATACCTGCATTATTCGGATTGCGAATTCGCTGAGCGGTTTCGTGAGCCATCATGATGATAAAACGACCAATCAGTGACGAAAGTTACGCGGTTTCTAATTGTTGAGCTCGCCTCGATTTCACCGCCTTGCGAAAGCGAAACGAAAATCGCGTTCATGAAAGGCCAGCATCTAAGACCTATTGGCGTCGTATGAATGATTAATGAGATGATATGGGATGATGAGATGAAGGTTTCATGGGTAATGGGAAGGATAGTGCGAAGAAAGTGGTCGTGGCACATATTGTGATAACCATCCCGGCATTAGACTAGACTACAGAGGGGAACCACAAAAAAAACTGTAAAAATGGACGGTAGCGGGGATCGAACCGGGTCCAATATGCCCACTGGAGAGAATGAAAATCAGTCTAGGCCGAATGCCGAAAAATCACTTCACAATTGATAATATTTCAACAATCTCTTTTCATTTCATGTTCTTTGACTGTAAGTTCGTTTCATTTCATGTTCTTTGACTGTAAGTTCGTTCAGTTTTGTCACTCGAATAGAAAACTCAATTGTTTTTCAGAAACAGAACGAAAGAGGCCACAAATAATAATATACTTTTCATCTCATAACATAGTACAAAGCATTCATGTTTCGTTTGTTCACAATTTCCACGTTTTCACGTTTGTTCACACTTTTATGCAATGTGATTATTTTTCCATCTTGTATATAGCTACACAGAATATAATGCTTCACTCTTATGAATAACCCTTTATGCACAAACACATCACAGAACTACGTTATGTGTGTATTCTGGAAGTCGAACTGAACTCAACCAATGAATATACCCTCAACATCTTCATGTGAATATATTTATAACTATACTTGTATCCACGAAAGAAGAGGATTGCTTGTCAGAGCAGATCTCAAGTGCCAATCATCACATAATTCTTCACTTTTTTTGATCATTGTATATACCAATTGGGATGGGAACTGAAAATTCAATACTAATTTTTTCTCATCCGAATATCCCTCTCTTTATCACTCTTATTTCCATTCATCCCTGATGAATATATTAATGTATTTTATATGAATAGAAAAAATTGAACATTTGAAAAAGGGTTGACTATCAGCGTGACAAGCACATATAATTATGACTATTTCATTTGTAAAGCTGTTGTATTTTCGATTTGAATCAAAAGAGATTTATGAAAATGGCCTCGATTAGATCTTTAAAAAAACGTTGAATTTGTGAAGTCGCAGCAAGAATGAGTGATTATACATGAGTGTTCACATTTATTCCGTTGATAGACGACTTATACTTTTGTGAATACAAGTATACCAGTGATGTGTGGTGAGGTACATATAATCACCTTCGCATCAACTGCTTGATAGATTTCAGAATTACGACAGCAATTTTCCATCACTCTATCATCACTTTATTGATCTTACTTCGATATCATGCATTGTCATTACTTTTAATGAATACATTCAGAAATGATCTGAATAGTTCAATGACACTTGTACTTCAGGAGTTGGAAATTTCAAATCTTTGGATTCATAATTCGCATTACTCATGTTCTTGATTCATCAAAGCCCAATTCTGAATTCTCAGGTCTTATAAAATCAATATGATTTCGTCAAATATCTCGATTGCTCATTGGAAAAGTCTACCTTATCTCATATTTTGCATCCTCACTCATGTACTCATCATAGTTTATAACGTTGTCCTCACTTGAATCTCTCTGCAGCTCGTTTCTCATTGGCTACTACTAGCTCGTCCCTCATTGGCTAGACTCTGCCTCACTTCATCAAGGAGCTTTATAATCCTCTCGAGGCAAGACATTTCATAAACCGTGTGAAAAACTTTATACACACTTAACTGAGTTCAATTCAATTTGAAAAGTTTTTACAAGATTTAATGTTCTTTAGAAATATTTAAACCGTCGTTAAAAGTTTGTGCTCATGACGCCACCGTACAGCTTGTCACGTGACATTATACCCGTGTTGCCATAGCAACTACACTAAGCTGGCGGACAGAGATAACAGATAGGTCATTGTGGTGGGTTAGTTTTATGGGTGTTATAAGAGAAGACTCGAATTATTGGACCGAGTGGCTAATGGAGAAGGAGAAGAAATGGTCAATTTATGTGAAATATTTTTACGGGTCGAACGGAGAAATAGATGAACGTCAAAATTTCCTTCAACCTCACTAGAAGAGAGGAGTTTTGTTTTTGAACAAAATCAACTCATTCAATTCTAAAGTAACGGAATGAATTGTTGATAAAATCAATGTGAATATTTTTGAAAATCATCAAGACCACAAAATGAATCCTGATGAATGTGGTTTCATATTCACGTTTCATTTCAATTTTTTCTTCCAGTTTCCGATATATCATCTTACATCGACGTTTATCCAACAACCACACTCATATAATGTCATTCAACTTTTTAATACGTATACATCCGACTTGGAGCCGTATATCATATCTGCATTGGGCGCTGTCGATGTCACCCAAAAAAGAGGAGGGGTTTTAGTCGGTGAGAATCCTACACCCCGCAATTCAACCCACGGGGTTCTCATACAAGATTTTCCTTCCTTACAAGAAAAAAAAAGTCTGAAGTTGACCAATACTTCATACTTTCTTTAATAGCCGTACAAACATGAGACAATGACATATGAACTCGAGTATTTCTTTATCCGCTCTTCCTGTCAGGATGAGACATGGATATGTTCGATATGTCATGTGAACATGTACGATATAATACATGGAATTGAACATGTGACAGCAAAAGGGCATATGTCAATTTCAATTTGACAGCAATGCACTCTGTTCAATACAAACATCGAGTTTTTACTTTTCAGTCTCAAGGATGAGAACCAAAAGTTCACGAAAATAAACGAAAATAAATTATCCTCAAGCTAGAATAACTAATTATGAAATCATCCATGATATAGAGAGTTGAATTACCAAGCCAACTGAAATTCCTCATTTTGATTATTCGATTTTCTTATTACTTAATTTGCAGTCGATACATACATTGGTGGCAAAGATTCTGATTCAAAGTTACATGAAAAATATTGCTCATATAAAAGGTTTGACGTCTTGTCAATTCTTGACGAACATCATCTATAATATGTTATAATTATTATTATATATTGTCATTCGTTTTTTCCGCTCCTACTTCAGTTTTCTTGCTCTTGCTTTATCGTAGCTTTAAATGATGTCAAGTTTATTTTTTCAAATCCCACAAAAACATCATCATCTGAATCATTCCAGTATCTTCCCGTCTCGTTTGAAAAAAATAATTTCTCATCTTTTTTCCGTCATTAATTGATTCCATCAGATGTGAAAACGTATACCGTGTATGCTTGCTCACAAATATTTGGTCAGATCACTTTCGACTTTCTTCTTCCTCACAAGATCACTATTCATCTTTTCCAATAGTCACTTTTCGTCCTTTAAATGCATGAATATGATCACTGTTTCATATTTCGTTCACATCTTGGATACTGAATGATCTATCTGTATCGGCCTATCGACAATTATTCATGATTAATTGTTTATCTTGTTCATCAAACACACTCGATCTATCCCAGTCCTGATAATCCAATGGATAATCTGATGGAAATGGCGTGTTTTCCCATATTGAATGAAGAAGATTTGGTATCCTTTTTTCTATGTTATGGTAGTTCATAGATTATGAAAACAGGAACTCAATCGTGAATCTAGATCGGAAAAGAAAATTGCCGGACCCATCGTATTGAAAGACTTTTCAATTGGTTTAAAAATTGCATATAAGAACATCAAATGTTTTCCGATACCAGTTGAGACGATGAATTCCATGATACCCACTATGAGTTGATGCAAGGAGGTGTTACCAACGCAAATAAGTACATTTTTCACATCTTTTTTTTGTAAAAATGAATATGAATTTGAAAATTCGAATCGATAGTAATTATGAAATCGATCCTTCTTCGTTCTATCTCACCTCATTACTAAACTATGGATGAGTATAGATGTGCGATGTTTGAACATCCACTTTTAGAGTTGAAATGTAACGATTCTCTATATTTTGGCCCCGTTTAAAAAAAACAGTTCGCGTTGGAAATTGTCACCCGGCGTTAAAGTTGTGTCAACAGTCTTGACGTTTCTCATCCCCGCCCGACCTCACCCCCTCACCCTGTTACTCGTGATATGGCGGACTGGTCTAGCAGATATGATACACATTATCCCCTTTCGACCCTTCCCCCGTTTCCCCTCTCATCCAACCAGCCAACCAAACACACAGCCGTAAGTGCCGCATAACTCTGAGATCAAGTTATCCGTGGAAATACTCTCTATTTCTCTTTCTCTCTCTCTCTCTCTCTCTCTCTCTTTCTCTCTCTCTCTCTCTCTGTCTTTTTCTCTGTCTCTCTCGTTCCAGCATCATCACTGTCGTTTGTTCTTATGACCAAGAAGAACCACGAGTTTTTTGACAAAAAGATTGTAACTTTTGACATTGAAAAACAAGCAAAAGAGGATGAAAATAAGGGCATAAAACGCATAAAACGCATAGGTTTGGTTGCTAGGTAACAGCCAGAGGAGAGAGTTAGAGAGCTAAGAGTTGTGTCTTGTTTCTTAGTTATGTTGAGAGTTGGAGACGTTTATTGCTCGAGTCGGTGGATTAAACGTCTCGACAGTGTCATTATGTTCTGGATAAATTATCTCTCTTGCTCTCTCTCTCTCTCTCTCTCTCTCTCTCTCTCTCTCTCTCTCGTTCTCTCTATGATCTTGGCAACAATATCTCTTGTCTCATTCTATTCCGTTAGAGACCGTCAATGAAACTCCCGTGTTTCACTTCGTTTTCTCACTACTTCTGTAGCCGCTGTCACCAATGTTGTGCTTATCTTCAGGAAGCTGGGTTAGGTCGAGGTAACTTATTGACAACACATGAAAAGTAGCCACGAAATGATGTGATAAATATATATTCGAATCTGAATCAGATGCGAGGTCTCATTCCTCCTTCACACTTTGTCACTACGGCATGGATAATCACTCATCGAACTTCGTATCTATAATTTTATGATTATGAATATGTGGCAGATTAACATTTATTATATTGAATCCTTAAATCAATTCCTGTACTCAATACAACGACGTGAATTCAACCATTATCCACATCACCAAAATTGGAAGTGATATGAAAGAGAAAAATGAGGTAAGTGACCAAATACAGCAGTTATGACATATGAGGCATCGATAAATTCTGTTATGAATTTGTTTAATTGAGAATTTTCTAAAATATTCGAATGGTTCAAATATTGAACTAATCGTACTTTGTTGTAACAAAGATGTATTCGGCTATAATCCATATCAACAGTGAGATCATTTCATTCATTTTTTTTTTTTCAATAACATCGAAACTTGATACAAAATCATTGTTCCTCAATTAAGGCTATGGATGAAAGATAGGATCAGGAACTGAGAAATTAAAGAAAATTAAGAAAATTATGAACTCTTCATCACAAGAAAACCTTTTTGAGTGCACATCTTTAAGCATTCAGTCACAATTCATTTAATGATTGGTACAATGTGATTAGTGAAACAGTCGGTAAAACAGTATGTGCCGTACTGTTTTACCGACTGTGTATATAACGTTTTACATCGAAAACAACTCAGCAAGAATGTCTCTTCTGAAACGTTTTTCCACATCAAAAAAAAAAGTGAAATTCGTTTCTCCGAGTTTGTTGCCGCATATTTTATGTGTTTAACTTGTGCCCCAAGAGAGCACGTCCCGATCGGTTGTCTCGCCCATGTAATAGTACAGACAATCGGGTATGTCGATCGTTCAATAGTACCAAGTTATACCACAGCGCCGTTGCTGTAATGTGGTGGAATACGTTAGGGAGTGTTACACCTAATAGCTTGTATCGACTCTGCTGGCTCTGTGGATAACAGAAGTCTGTTAGTTGAGTTTACACTGAGGAGAACAAGGCTGACGTTACATGCTTTCTAAATTGATATACTCTTCGTCAAATGAATATACATGTATCCACACTGGGTATAGAGAACGGAGGGGCCAACACAAATTTTCCGTTAATAATTCTGACGCGTATGATTTACTACCATCCTTAGAAGAAGATATATTTCTGAAAAAAAAAATCGGTATAGTGAATTTTCCTATTCTTAATTTGAATACAATGTACAATTTTGGCATTGTCACATACTCTGTGGGATGATGGTATTGAGCTACCCGGATGCACGGGAGCATTAGATTAACAATGCTCGTGAAGCTGAATGCACTATACATTCATTTTGTGACTTGTTCGACATGTGCAAACAGAATATCAGCTTTTCAAATGTGTATGCATTCTTCGACAGTGCTCTGTTGTTTTTGTGGTCTCAAACAGAGATCATCAAATTATCAAATATAATAAAATTGAATGAGTACAGAAAAATGAATGGAAAAATGATGGAATTTTCGAATGAAAGTGAAATTAAAGAACGAATGTGAAAAATGAGTGATATGAAAATAATGGATGGATAAATGAGTAATTCATGATGATATGGAAGAATATGAATGGAAAACTACCATAATGATGAATAATGAAATAACAGAGAAAAACGAAGAACGAAGAGAAATTGAATGAATATCAATATGATAAGCAGATCAACGTTTTTCTGGCCGATATGAATCTTTGAATTGTTCACTATCCCCAATATTATTCCATCAAGTTTATTGGTTATTGAATGAGTTATGATTATAATGATAATTCTCCAGGGTATTAGAATCACCCTTGTTGTGCCCTGATCAAAAGATCCTACTTCTCATCATGGAACGACTATTTGATATCAAGTTTCGATGTTGATAAGAAAATAGTCTCATACAAGTAAACGCTAGAAGCATGTTTTTGATAGATAGTGTACCAGTATATTTATTATATATCATACTATATATACTATACTACATTATATATTACTTATACTATATTATATAATATAGCCAGTATATATTTTTCTCGGAAATTACGAATTCAAAATTTACTACTTTCTTTCTCCATCACAAAACATAGAATCTAATCGAGGAGGCTATTCATTCCATTCAGGGTATCTCAAGTTCTGTGGATCTAGGTGACCAACTAATGAGCATACTAATCACTCCAGTTGATTGGAGATAGAGAATTCCGAACGTAACTAGTTGCAATTACTACTTATAGCTTATACCATCAATTTGTATCAAGAAGCTCTTGTTCATTAAAAATTCTGAATGCGAGTCTATAATTAATATTCTCAGGCAATGAATTGGAGGCTTATTTATACTTCTTATTCGTGACTTGAGAGGACGTGGCCCACGTACATCGATTCGGGCTGGAAATAAACTTATATATTCAATATAATATACGTGTTAAATTCTGTCTCACTAATATGTGGCGAGTGTTCATATTTCTTCGATCAGCTGAGTGGATGAAAATATCAATCATTAATAGTGACAACATATCTCTTCTCTACTGAATTTTGAGGACAAGTTTATGATTAGGTAAGCGTTGTGGTGCGACGTTGCTAAATCGCTTCAGAAAACTTTCATCTCAAAAATCATAGTCATTCTCAATATTCTCATTCTCATTGGAGACGATAGTATGAGTGATAGAGAAAGTTGTTTACATTCTGAATTTTTACTTTTTTGATTATTCAATCTTGCAACTTTCGATGGATTTTCATTTTCATTTTGGATTTTTGTCAACTCGAGTATTGACATATTTTGAAGAAAACGCAACAGTGCAACAGTCTATGAATCAGATGAAGTGAGTGGAGATGATTGACATTAGGTTTAGGCTGCCTTTCCATAAACATGTTTGCAAAGCGAAACGAAACGAAAAAGAATCAGTCGACAGCCAATCACAGGCCCGAAAACCAGTCTATGTTGGAATTTTGCAACATGGTGGCCAAGACAAGTTGGGCCGAACTCAACTTTTTAAAATTTTATTCGTAACGAAAATCGGTATTGCGCAATCGCTAGTGTCTACTTCCATCGAGTGCTACTCAGTTCGAAATGAAATCACTAGGATGCACTAGAATTGCGAAATTATTTCGCACCTCATGGATACAGCTATGCGAATTCGTCACATAAAGTTTCGCAGTCATTTTTTTATGGAAAGTTAGCTATATATCTATTTTCTCGATGGAAAATGTTTAAGTAGACCACAAAGATCTTCCATACTTTCTGAAGATTTGTGAGACAGACTATATCACAAATGGGAGTGATTCTTTTACAAGAGCCTTCGGTCAAGTTCAACGTGAAGCAGATGAGATATGTCTTTACCAGTTTTTGGATGTTATTGATGACCATGTTTCTTGCTGAATTAGATCACATTTTCACTGAAGCATGCTTATATAATTTCACCGATTATCTTATGTGTAATTACATTCATTAAATTGGAAAAATCTTCTCATTAATTGATATGAATATTCAGAAAACAATCAAGATTCTAATTTGATATCATTGGTACATATCTTTTTGAAAGTATCAGGGATCTGTGTTTTCGTTGCACGAAAATTTTGACATCTCATTCCGTTTGTAAGTTATCACCAAAAAAATGATGTTTCATCGAATCAAATCCCACTCGTTCTTCGCGACAGTTACTGGCTCAAAACTTCCACTCGTTGGTAGTAATTGATAGGGGAGACTGTCGATCGTGTCAACCCTATACTGTGTGGAAATATATGAAGAATAGGCACTCACAAATATATACTGCATGGCTTTCTATCAAGCCTACTTTAGAAGTGTTCAGAGAGATTCTCTTCATATTTCTATATTCTAAGAACTCTTTATAAGTTATTCTGTATATATATATATATATATATATATATATATATATATATATATATATATATATATATATATATATATACATACAAATGGTGCTTTTCGGAATACAAGTATTACTCTCCCCGCTTCCATTTTCTTCCTCTTTTCTTCTGATAGTGCATTCCTTGTTATTTCTTTTTCAAGCACTAAACGTGTATTCTTATGCGGGCTTTCACTCTCATATATCGACAACTAAATGAAAATACATCAGAATGTCTCCGTTTTTTTCAAACTTCCATGAAAATAAACAACAGCTATTTTCATATATTCTCGAGCGCCTTCCCCGTATTTGGTTATGGTATGAGAGACTTATTGATATATAAATGGAGCTGTTGTAAAATTCATATTATATTTTTTTACGTGGGTGGGTTGCTTAGTTGACATCAAGTATCTACCCGGCGCAATAACACCATACACACAGGGTTTTATCTGGTATCATCCACCTTCTCCTATTATTCCACCCCATCCATGTTTTCAGCTTCATAATTTGTATGATTATACAACAATTTCTAACGATTCAGTCAGAATCGATGCGCCTGACATCATGAAAAAAATGAAAAAAAAAAATATATATATATATATATATATATATATATATATATATATATATATAATATGATGATGATAATTATTCACAGCTGCTTCACATTTCAAACTTACATTTACTTCATACTTTCAATGTTCTTTCCAGATACACACCTTATTATGTCAATTTCAATCATTCTTCAGCATGAGATGTACTCTCATTGAGGAATTCACATTTTCATAACTTCATTTCCTGTATAACATGTGAAGAACAAAATAAATTAGGATTAAAAAAATTCAATTTTTTTTTCAAATTCAAAATTTGAAATTTAAAAAATTTTAAAATTTTAAAAATTGAATATTAAAAAAACTGAGCGGAAAGTTAAAGAATGGACCTCCAGGTCGAATAGATCAGATACAAGTCAGTTGAATGATCATTCTGTAAAAAAAATCGAATTTAATTCGAATTCAGAGATCGTTTTGTTGATCAAACAAATCGTTGAAATATCTCCTCATAGAAAGCAGTGGAAATCAAATTGACGAAATATCGTATCATCGAATGACCAACTTTTCGGAAGATCGGTCTATCAGAGAAATCTTGTCGAAAGCTCATTTCGTCAGAATTCCTATGATTTTCTGTCTTGGAAATATGATCGTTTGACAAAATTGTATGTGGCAAATGAGATCCATTCCTGACGATTCACGAACCTGTTTTTTTTTTCATTAGTTGGTTTCAATATATCACTATTCATTCACTACTTTCTATTTGAAAGAGCTTCTCATGCTTTTTTTTGTATTCCCAATTTGTTATTGTTTCTGAGAAATACCAGTCGATATCAAAATTTTGTTATTGTGACATTTTTCCACTTGTATCTATCTATCAAATTCACCTCGTTCACATTGAATGCTACCTTATTTGAACAGCTAGTTTTCATTTTGTTTCTCTTCGATAAACTCATGCCAAATCGTGAAAAAGAAGAGGAATTTCAAGTGGTATATATACCCACCGTATTTTATAACGTTTTTTCCCCAAGATTTTTCCATGCCTGGAAATCCCGTTCAGTTTCCTTCACTTTCCTGAATCAAGAATTCCTCCAACTGAGGTAGAGTCGGTAACTTTTTTTTGTTTACATTTTATTCTCTCATAATATAGTTTTCTTGTTCCTTGTGTATCTGTTTGTATGTGGGAATGCGTAGTTTGAGTGATGTATTCAAAATTGCATGATTCATGAGCATATAGAAGTGAAGCAGCATTATTATGTATCGCATTCGGTGTTGTTTGTGTTAGTGTAGTGGTATGCTTGGTATCAGTGTGACTGTTCGCCGATCGCGAACATTCTATGGCACGCGTGGAGATGCCGGGCTTACACATCGGCAGCTCAAATCGTCACAGTGCTTCGGCTGTCATCGGCTAAACTCGGCTTTTGATGAAATTGAATTTTTATGTATGTTAAGACTGAACTTCGACCTCCTTCAACAATTAATGCCATTGTTAGGGTTGGCTTCATAGTTCGTCAGTTGACATTTTCAGTCCATTAAATGGTTGAGTAGAGAACAGACTGATTGAAACTGTGAAGAGCAATAATGAATCAGGTAACAGTTTCAGCTACGGTAGACCATGATATTTGAATTTCGTCTGTATTATCATTTATTATGTCGTATTGAATTTTGTCTCATTTCATCATGCATCATCGTCTCATATGTCCTTTAGTCTCATTATTTCTCACGTTCTCCATACTCGAATACTTTGTCGTCCAGAAAGTTGATTAGTATATTTTTCCATTCTTCATTCATTCCCATGCCTGATTCTTCAATATGTGTAATCAATTCATCTAGAACCGACGTTGAATGCACTGATTTTGTTTCTATTTATAACTTTAACTCTGAAATATGCACTCGTACTGAATACAGTCCTATTTCGTATAATCTTTATTTCCCATTTTGCTGCCACCACATTGATCATCACTCTTTTTTCCATGTCTATCTCTCTCAACTCTCTCTATCCACCTCGCTTCACCTCTCTTGACGTGTGACACGGTCACAAATCCTCGCATAGATTTACATAAAACTCGACGAATATTTTAAATTCACGTCAATAAATAATTCAGCAAATTAAGCGGCTTTTTTACCGACAGATCTACTTGGTCAGGAATAATGTCAATATAAGCTCCTCTGCATGATTCATGAGATGTAGCTCACGAACTTTATTGACTTCACTTCTAAAATGGAAGTCGAATCATATTCACGGTGGGGTAAGGTGAAGAACATATAGTTCGCGATTCATTCATCAGCGAATTATTAAATACAACGGTGAAGACAGTTTTGAGAACTAACAATGAGCTTGAATAGTATTAAGAATAAGTTACAAACTTGAGAAGCTTCACTTATATTGATCACGTCTGTCGCGGTTCACAGAGTAACAGAATGAGGGGACACACCCGAATGACCGATTTCATGCGGAATCGGGTAGAACAAATGTTAAATCAGGGCATTTCTTCAGTGATTCTGCCGAAGAATATTAGTTGAAACGGAGTCATGTTGTCCCAATTTCAGTTCTTGGTTATCTCATACCGGAATGAAAGTATTCCATCCTGTTGCCCATGCAAATATGAGTGTTTTCATGAGTGTAATGATGGCTGGCCCATACGATAACTTATAATGGATGTATATTTATTTCTGATTGAATCAATATAATATCTCGGTTTTGTAGGATTTAGTATCTTCATTATTTTGAATCCAATCAGATACATGAGCTACAAAGTTGTTATTCACAATATGTGGTTATCCTTCTCTCACACTCTTTCTCTCTCCTCTCCCCTTCCCACACACATACACAAACACAACCCATCCGTAATAATCTAGCTTCGTTCAAGCTCATCTCTTCGCAAGTAGCTCAATATCGCTGGAAGTTTATTCCATAACATTCTGGGAGAGAAAAGCGAGATTCAAAAAAATATTGCATGAAATAAATATTCTCACAAAGAAGTCTCATCTAATTATTCGCAATTTCATGAAAATAGAAGCCTTTATTGTACAAAGTTTCACAATTTATGGCACTAATATTATTCAGAGCTTCCTGTTTCTTCGACGTTAAAGTTTTGTTTTTCCGGCTAGTAACATCCGTCTCTCCTATCCAGTAGCATCAGCATGCGGTTGTCCCGGTTGGTCAATACTAGCAGCAACATTTTTATGTTTTATTATAATATGCGGTGTAGTGGCTTAGGAACCTGTGTTGTCGAATGTTGGAGTGGTGAACTTGCGAGTGGAAATGATACAATGACAACAGTGTAATGTGGGGCTCAACCACCTGCGCTATCCGGGTGTTATTGCAGCTGAGTTAGGAGAAAGAAGGATTTACGAATCACAAGTTTTTATCTGTTTGCGTAAGTGCGTCGTTAAACAGTTGTTACACGAAACGTAATTATACAGAGCTTAGAGAGAAGTTACGGGGAATATTTTATAATTCGTTCCGTTTTGTTTTTATAAAACTTTCTCTCTCTCTCTTTCTCTCTCTCTCTCTCTCTCTTTCTCTCTCTCTCTTTCTCCATATCTCTCCGTCTCTTTCTCTCTCTCTATATATATATAATTTTTTGTTCTCTCTCTCTCTCTCTCTCTCTCTCTCTCTCTCTCTCTCTCTCTCTCTCTCTCTCTCTCTCTCTCTCTCTCTCTCTCTCTCTCTCTCTTTATCTCTCTCTCATTCTCTCTCTCTCTTTCTCCATCTATTTCTCTCTCTTTCTCTCTCTATATATATCTCTCTCTGATTTTTTTGTTCGTCTCTCATATATGCTTTCTGTAAACTGATTGAATTACATCATATAATTTCCGTTTTGCTTGATCATGCAGAACTACTTTGAATACTCGGTGCATCCAATCTGCATCAATTATTCGATGTTTCAAAGGAATATAGTTGAAGAATATAGTTGAATCGTAACTATACTTCCATGTTTAGTAACTCAATAATGAATAATGTGAATAGGATTTGGAATGGTAATGATAATTGACTATTCAATCGATGGATTTGTTCGTCCTCTTTGCATAATATTAAAGAATGATTCTGCAATTCAACATAGTTTTGAGAAGCAAAAGAATCTGAGTGGCGATGATTCACAGGGTGTGGGTGACGTTGAGCTCGGTGACCATGGTAACCCTCAGGAAACTAACCATAATCAACTTTGAGCATCACATAAACTATTTGGCTTTTTAATAAGATACGGAATGCATGTCTGAGTCCTGTGGCTTCCAATAAAGAGCCTATATATATATATATATATATATATATATATATATATATATATATATATATATATATATATATATATATATATATATTTATATATATATATATATATATATATATGAGAAAGAGCGGTTATAGTGGCTGCGGTGGTCATGTTTTGTCAGTCGAGCGTTATTTTTCCAAGTTATTACTCGGGTTGATAGTTCATTTTTGGGTTAAAATCAAATACATTGAAAGTCCATTATCTATCACATGTGAATAATATGGCACGTCTATACCTATACATGACGGAGTGTGAGCATTAAAAAATAAAAACACGGTGACCGTGTATTCGTCAACAAATTCTATGTTATTGCCAAGTGGACGCGAGTAGCTACTCGGCCGGTAGCTGAAATCTCGATTGCCGCAGAAAAGTTTGTGAAAATATCGATTCGATTTTTTTTTTGTTATTTTATTTCTCAAGAGTGAAATCGATAGTTTCAGACGAAAACATGTAGCACAACGTTGAAGTGATATTTTTCGATCATGGAACATAAATATCTGAAATATTTTTGATGCACAACTATACCCAGTCATCTAAAACTAGAGATATGGACGCGAGTTCGAATCTTGAAAAATGTTGAAAACGGACAAAAATAGTCCGGTTGCAGGAACTTGGCCGACGCGAGTGGTGACTCGCCCGTTGGCTAGAATCTCGATTGCCGCAAGAAAGTTTGAAAAATCTTGATAAAAAAAAAAATCATTTCTCAGAAGTGAAATCGATAGTTACAGCCGAAGGCATGTTGCACAACGTTGAAGTGATATTTTTCGATCATGATACATCAATATCTGAAATATTTCTGGTGCACAACTATACCCAGTCATCTAAAACCAGAGATATGGGCACGAGTTCGAATCTCGAAAAATGTTGAAAACGGACAAAAATAGTCCGGTCACAGGGACTTGGCCCACGCAAGTGACAACTCGCCCGGTAGCTAAAGTCTCGATTGCCGCAAAGAAGTTTGTAAAAATCTCGACTTTGAAATATTTTTTTCTTGATTTCTCAAAAGTAAAATCTATAGTTACAGACAAAGGCACGTAGCACAACGTTGAAGTGATATTTTTCGATCATGGAAGATCAATATCTAAAATCTCACTGAGCCAAATGATGATCGAACGGTTGGAATTTGAATTAGAGGGATGCGAGATCGAATCTCGAAAAATATTGAAATCGGACAGAAATAGTCCGGTCACGGGGACTTGCCCCATGCGAGTGGCGACTCATACGGTAGCTAAAATTTTGATTGTCGCAAAAAAGTTTGTAAAAATCTCCATTTAAAAAAAAATTCTTGTTATTCTCTTTTTCAAATCAAGATTTTTATAAACTTTTTTGCGGCAATCGAGATTTTAGCCACCGGCCGAGTAGCCACTCGCGTCTGCCAAGTCCCCGCGACCGGACTATTTTTGTCTGTTTTCAACATTTTTCGAGATTCGATCTCACATCCCTCTAATTCAAGTTACAGCCGTTCGATCATCATTTGACTCCGTAAAATTTTAGTTATTGATCTCTCATGATCGAAAAATATCACTTCGACGTTGTGCTACATGCCTTTGTCTGTAACTATCGATTTCATTTTTGAGAAATCAAGAAAAAAAAAGTTTTAAGTCGAGATTTTTACAAACTTTTTTGCGGCAATCGAGATTTTAGCTACCGGCTGAGTAGCCACTCGCGTCGGGCAAGTCCCTGTGACCGGACTATTTTTGTTCGTTTTCAACATTTTTCGAGATTCGAACTCGCGCCCATATCTCTGGTTTTAGATGACTGGGTATAGTTGTGCACCAAAAATATTTAAGATATTCATGTCTCATGATCGAAAAATATCACTCTCTTCTATGATACATCGGCACTCTAGTTTCCAGTACGAGAAGAGTTCTTTTGGAAAGTGAATCAACTATCTATGTGGCAGTGAATCATAATGTTCAGTTCAAAATATAATGGACGACCGTGGTGATAATCGGAAAACTATCAATACTCAACTTTCAGTCTGGAATGCGTTTTTGAGGGATTGTGGTACAATAATATGTTCCCCTCTGAGGAAGTGTTTTTTTTTATTTTTATTATATTTTCGAATAGTTTCGTACAATGTTATGTAGTGTTTTACGCTCATAAAATAACCACGAAGCCTGACACAGGCTTGTCTGATGTCTGAGGATGTACACAAATTACAAAGTTTGTGTACAGTACATGTGAGACATGCAAATTATATAAAGTGAAATATTTGAAAATGTATCATGAATGGTGAAAAGAACAGTCTGACAATATGATAATTAGGAAAACGCGGGATTCACGTTGTGAGATGAGCTTAGAAGTATAGAAATATACAATATAAATAATTGGTCAGCTCAGTCTACATCTACAGGCATTGGATCACTTCAAACGTTTAAAAACTCAACCGGAATCAATTATGTCACGGCCTCCCTCTTCATTCACAACTGATTTCAATCGTTTCAATCTGATTGATGTCACTTGTTGCTATATATTTAATTGATTCTAAGTGAAATTACTTTTTGAATACGCCTTTCTTCGTTATTTCATTTCTCAACCGATTGTTGCAAAAATCTCTGAATAGGTGTATGATAGTATTCTTCATATTCGGTGAAAATTTGAGAGCTTTTGAAGAATTCTTGTTTTTCAAGTATAATTCCTCCGGTTTATTCTTATGATAATTTTTTAATGTTTCCGATTTTTTTCGGGCAAACCTTCCGAATGATTTTTCTGAAAAACAATCCCAACCTATTCTGGTATGACATAAATATGTAGAAAAAGCTTCAAGTCGATAGGTTTTTTTCCTGACCTGTATGCCACAAAACAAACACAAAAACGCAGCCCATTTTTTTCGGTATGTGAAATGGAGTCTTCGCTACGCTCATCTAATAATGGAGTGCAGGGTTCGTGTGAAAAATATTAGGCTCAGATTTAAAACATCAAATACTATCAGTCATAATGACAAGATCTATTGTATTATCTTCTAGGATGATGTTGCTGATACTGATAACGTTATTTTCCTTCATTTTGAATTCACTCTGGAGCTACGAAAGAGGATGAGCTACGTCGCTTTATCCTATGGCTGCTGGTCAAATCAGCATTGACACAATCCGTAGCCCGGGTCAATACAGCACTGACAGAATGACAGTTATCGGTTGAGCAGGCGCAGCTTTGTAGAGTGGTTGTCACGCCGTCGCGTCACGATTGTGTAATCTGGTCTTAGCACTCGAGTGTTGTCAAGTGTGAGTCGGCCTCTCATGACAGCCATTGGTGTAAAATGACAGGACGTCTGGCAAGCTTGTCAGCAAGATTTTAGTCGCTGTTCAGTTGGTATTTCCTTAGATTATAGCTATCGTACCGATATAATGGAAACAACGTTCCAGAGTTTTGAAACAAGTAATATATTAACAATCAAAAATGTGCTGTCACCATGACAAAAATTTCACTATTTTCTCATATTTTGTACTTCGCATTCGGTATGGTTGAAATTAGAAACCATATGGTAGAAAAGTAGAATGATCAACAGTCTCAGTACGTTTGACCCGAGTCAAGCTTAGTCCACATTAACATCATATCTCCAAACTCACAACGTTCATATTTTGTTCTGAAAATATTATTAAAACTGTGAAATTCCCCATGCTGCTACGACGATATTTTTCAGAAAGGCTCAATTATGCAAAAGAGAGGTCAATTTTAAGTTGTTCGCAGCGAAGCCTTGAAGTTTTGTTCAAATTATGAGTTATAAATGACTCAGGGGTACAAATCCTATTTGCGTTGCCCGTCTTTTTCCACTTTTACCATCTAATTGAGCCTAGAAAGTGAAATACGTTCAACGTAAACGATGATAAACTACCCGTGTGAGTGACGTCACTTTAAGGAAGGTCCCAGGTGCCGAGTTCGACCTCCAATGTAGACCACAAGTGTCATTCCCGATCATATGACATTTGACGTGATAGCCATGGGCGTCAACCACCTCAACTATATTCACATCACCTTGACCTCATTTGACCTCCACTCTATGACGTCAGTCAACAGAGAAACACTGTACACGTGGTTGTGGGTGAGTAAGTTATTTTGGTCTTACGTGCAATGTAGGACAAGTGAATATGGTTCTTTGTGATTTGTGGGATGATGTTCAGAAGACAGTCGTGGCCTGAAATCAAGGAACGGTTTTAGTATTTACCTGAAGAACAGTGGAAAATTTCGAAAAACTTCTATCAGGATGCATATTCGACGGTGACGATATTTTAGCTCCGATCTCCTAAATAGAGATTCAGCGTGCCAGCCACGTGTCTCAGAGATGAGTAAATGTGGTGGTGATAAAAGCACCTGGTTCTCTCCTTCTTCACCCCAGTACAAACCTGGCAAGTAAATTGTAGCTCATTTGCGATCCACTCACTCAATACTATTGAATTTGAATATATTTCATGATAAATATTCTCCCATTTTCATGATACTGCATGACAACATAACCATGTTGGTTGATCACCAGAGTGATCACAAAAATATTTTTCAATTTGTTCATTCATAATAATGAAAATAAAATGTAACCGTATAAGAGCCATATTTCATCAGACATTGTATTTCACAGACATTGAAGACATTGGCATTGTATTCCTGTGAGTTAAATGTCACGTCGGAGATTGAGATTATTCTTTCAAGAAGTGACTGAAAACTATTGAATTATTGTTCATAAAATGTGATATTATTCGGGATATGTAGTCATGAAGATAAGAGAGAACTTTTATTCGAGGCAATAGAGAAATGGTGTCAAATTGCACCCGCGGTATGAAATTACGCGCCATCATATGCGTATAGTCAAATATCTTCATGTAAGAGTATCTTCAACTCAAGTTATATGGACACGCACAGCAAACATTTTTCCCTGAATTACTTTGATATACTTGTGAACTTCTCAACACTTCTTCCACTATGCTTCCATAAGTGACTCTCCCAAGTTATTATACATATTTGATGAGCGTGGTGAAGATTAGATTTCACCCACTGGGGAAAATCGGATTCATATATTATTGTATTCATTCATTTTTTCGGAACGTGGCATACACGTCACAGAGAGTAGTCAATCTACTCTAAACTTTCTCTGGACATGGTTATCATACCAAAATAAAGTTGAAGATAATTCCAAGCAAAATCGGTTACAGCATTATACGTGAATACAATCAAATTCTTGAGAATCGTCAGGAGCATATCATTGGATCAAATTTATATTGTTCAAATTCCATCCGATTGAGTGGAAAATTCTTCAAATTTGAAAAACCCTCAAATTATATTCTCCAATCACAATTTTATAGTTTCATAGTGTGTGCTGGTTTCTTAGTGTAGCTTATGTATTAGTCTCCACATTCATGGCTGCTATAGTGCCTATAATGATCAGGCGCGATCTCCTTATGATATAAATGTTATCATCACTAAACGTGTGTATTGCTCGATGTTTATTATAGAGTGAATGCACTGTATTATCACATTCGATTCGATTTTAAGGTTACTCAAGTTATTCATGATCTTCAATCATTCTTCACATCATTCTAAGAGAAAAATCTGAAAAAAACATTATAATTATTAGCAACGAATGGAACTCGATCCGTTTAGTGATGAGTCATATTTTGTGTGTGTCTCTCAATGTTAGATCTCAGATGATACAATCACTCTCTAGTCAAACTCAGAGGCTCTCAATACTTCCAAAGAAGTACGTATTAGAACTTTGTAACCTCTCACACATTTCGTAAGTGTTCTTTCATGAAGACAAAATTTTATTTTCAGCTGTGTATCTGAAAATCCTGGATTGAAACCGTTTTGTATCGGTATTACTATGAATATTAGTTATCATATATCAAAATTCCATCGGATTGGATCACAGTATTCTGATGCAGTTCTCAATTCACGCTTCGCATTTTAATTATCATTCCACTTTTCAAATAATTTTCACCTCAGCTATTGAAGAGAACGTATTTATCAGCCGTCTATGCAGAAATGACTGAATAAGAAGACGTTGAATCATACTTTTTGCATGAGCATGAAAAAGTTTGAGATTGCAACTGAGCTCCTGACTATGAATAACATAAGCTTCAAAGATATCAAAATTGTACCTGAGTGAAAACACACAACAAATATGTCAATCTCTTCAGAGTGGTATACATAATAACTAACTTATAGGCTATATCTTGTCAAATAATTTTCATTTTAGAAAATCTTTTGATCATCAGAGAGGAATAATACCTCTATGAATGAATGAATATGAATGAGTTGAATGATATCTTTTTATGTTATCAGGATGATTTGAGTTCATTTGCGAGCTACCATCCAGAATCAACTGATATTGTGCTGAATCGACTCACTTAATTGCTAACTCATCCCTCTTGGAGCACTATCCCCAATAAGTATAAGCTCGTTTGATGAAATGAATTCTATACCTTCCATAAAATAATTTTTGATGGGGTGTTTTATTTGTGAACTGAGGGAGAAAAGTTCTCACTGAGGATTTTGAAAAAATAAAATAAATGATGATCCCATCAAAGTTCTTGCATTTTCTCAAAGTACGACAGACACACAGAAGTCTCTAAAACCTGCGAAATTATGGTATTTATATTTGACAACTTGAGATTCTATGGCATTGTCGTGCATGTACAGCTGAATCGTTAATTTTTCAGCCGTGTGGATCATTCCTGTGAAATTATATCATGTGAATTGAAGTATTTGCGATATTCTTCTTTTTATAACATCTAAACTTGATACTGAATCATTGTTCTCTAATTGAGGCTATGGATGGAGTGTTGAATTGTTTGCACGGGGCACCACAATGGCAATCTTATTCCACCCCATTCTGATCATTCAAAATTAAAAACCAATCCAATACCAAGACTGCGCTGTCTATGACCATTATTTTCGTGATTATTTCTGCGTATCTGTTGCACTATAATCGCGATATTTATCATTTTTTCAAAAGAATCACAAAAAAATAACTGATATTCCGTTAAATAGACCGCCATGTGCACTCAATTGTTGCTTCTGGAACTAATAATCAAATATGACCTATCAAATACGTACCCGACGTGAAAAACCACACCAACCTTCATAAAATCCCTCGCCTTGCTCTTCGACCCGACCTCAGCTGACCTCTGAGTTGACCTCGTCTAATGAAAGTGTACTGGTGACATCGTGACTGTGAATACCTCGCTCACGGAACCGCTGCAGCGATCATGAACTACTAGTCCATGGTTGACATTATACTCATCCCTTTCGGTCGACCCACATCCTTGTCTATCAACCCCTCGGGACTCCTGGGACGTCAGGGATGCCATCCTTTATTCCAGAATAAATGTTCGGTCTTCTCGAGGTATTCGTTTCAAGTCCTCGGTGACAAAATTCAGTCATGCAACATAACAAAGTGAATAGATCTTCTGCACAAGTAAAAAGACTGTGGTAATCTTTTCATCGTTTCATAAAAATATCAAAACCGGAATTAAAATATGGTTGCTCTTCAACTCTTAATTACAGTTAAATTCCTCTCTATATGTAGTTATTGTTATGTTCAAGAAGGTTTGTCCAATAATGAGTATTGGTTTAATTCAGTCTTAATTATGTATATCCTTGAATTATGTTTTTTGAGTGATGTAATTTCAGATCAAAGTTGAATCTTTTAGTTGCATGCTTTTTCTAGTGACTGTTTCTTATTTGTATGTTATCGCATCTTAAATGCGCAAGTGTGAATTTTTGGTTTTTGCACAATCATTTTTCACAGTAATTCATTGTGTGCTTACTTCTTTCTTCAATTGATTAACTTTGCACATGTCTCGTTTTCTTTCGTAATTTTAGGTTGAACTTTTTTCCCCTGCTTTTCAACTTATTTTTTGTGTGATTCATAGAGTTATTTTATTTATGTTATCGCCACAGTGAAGCCCTTATGAGGCTTTGTGGATGAGCGATGTGAATTTTGTTAATTGTTATGTTTCCAACTTTTGTTTTCCCGATGAAAAAAATGAAAAATCAACTTTTTAATGCACCGTTTGAACTCACACATGCTCATTAGGTCACATTAATGTGAAACGGTAGAATCCAGAAACCTGACTCAGTTCTATTCACACTATTATGTGCAATTGGATCTGTTTTATACTTTAGAGGTGCATATAGCTATCCACAGCTCTACTATCTTCATTTTTGTTGCTGTTGTTGTAGTTGTTATTAATGCTGTTATCGTGGTGGTTGCACGTAAAATCTCTTCCAACTAAATTGTTGCAATAAGTGTAATGCTACATATAAAGTCGAACTCGGGTGAGTTTATATTACAGCCACCTCGAAATGCATTTAGTCCGAAGCTGGCTAGTTCCATGATGCTTATATAGTTCAACTCTATTGTCTGTATCACACTATGTAATCAATAAAACAAAGACATTATTAAAACAGTATAAGTTCATCCACACAATTTGGTCAACAAAGTCAACTACAGTATAATGGCTAGTTATCCAACTGCCAGTTGGCTTATAGTTATGTTGGTTATTAGTAGTTCCATGTTTGACCAAACTAGAGTTTGTGAAGTTCCAGAAAAGAGAAACTACATTACTACAAATAGTCGTATAAAGAGATAACAATTGTTAGTGGAAAGGGATCACCAAATTAACTTACATTTGTTTTCATTCTCCATGTGAATTGGATATGGACGGTATTTTAATTCTCTTTTCATTTTACTTCTTGCTCTTCAAAGAAGATCTTACCTCAGCTTTCTTTATTACCTCGCTCATATAGATCAATTCTTATACTAATGAAGGGTCGACACACCCGTCTGTTCAGGCTTGTGAATAGGGGAGATGGTCGATCGGCTGTACTCATATGCCTCGACTCATTGGTAATTGAATTCGATGTAAAACCATAAGACCTATGTTTCTTTATCATCTTGCATGCTTCATGGTGGGTCGACACAACAAGTCGTCATAGCTTCAAGATAGGGGAAACTGTCGCTCGTGAAAAGCTCGTGTTCGGATGAAACAAGCTGAGGCAAGCTTTATTCTGTCACTGTTATTGATCATGGTGGAGACATTCAAGGCGAAAGAAGAATAGGAAAAAGGCAGAGGGAGAAGAGCGAAATGAAATGGATCAATGAGCCGAACCTACCCTAATCCATCCCAGTCCAACTGAGGATTGATTTTTGATAACTCACACTCATGAAATCGCAAATGGATGCCTAATGGTCATTCACGGTCACCTTTTGCCTTGTTTTTCCTCGTGGATTTGTCTGATTGAGAAAACAAAAATATTTATAGGAGTTGGTTCGACTAAATTTCAGATTCTGCAACAATGTGGCTTCTAGACCAAGGTCGTGATTTCTGTAAACAGCAAATATATTATTAATTACCTTAATTTCGGTATAAATTGTGAAATATATTGAATACAGGTATCAATCATTTATGTATATTATATGAAACGATGTAAAACATTTTGTTTGTGTAGTGTATAATGTATAATGTAGTATGTGTGTTATAGAAGATATTATATGATCATCTATGTATTTTTCACTCTTCATTTTTTTTTAGTCTTCTCTTATAAATCTGAATTTAGCATTTAAAACTATCTTAATTTTTGTAAAATCATTACTTTGAGAAAACTATACAATTTGTATCCTGTCATCTTGAAAAATCATGATACTCATTCAAAATGTCTGTCCGCACACAAGAGTCACGCTCTTACGCGGATTTCTCGATTCTTTATTTTCCAAGTAAACTTTATTATATATTACATTTTTTTTGGTTTCAGCCGATATAGGCCCTAATTATACGACTTCTTTTTCTTGGCTGTATAAATGTATGCATATTTGAATTTTGTTATTTCATTTGAATTTGAATTGAGAATATAAATGATTTCATTATTATATTATTATTATTATTATTATTATTATTATTATTATTATATCAGAAATAATTTCGAAAATTTATGGATCTTTGAATACCGGTATATCAACGATCTCACTGCATGTGATTGAAAATCTTACTGGAACCTATCAAACGGTGTTAAATAACATAATATTCATCCAAATATCATCACTATTTCACACTTTTTCGTGTGTGGTATATAGAGAAGTTGTAGATAATTTCAAATAACTCTTGAATGGTTGTGTATACATTTTGAAAGATTTTTGTATTTCAATCGATTACAATTTGAATATTGATATCTCAAATAGTTCAAAAGTTATCTTGCGCATGCAAAAACTGATATTTGTTCAATCGATCTCATGTGCTTCAACTTTTCAATATCTGCTCCGAAATGAAGTTTGTATTCACTCGTGGAATTCAGTTTGTGATTTTTTTTTCACCTAAAAGCCTCGAAAAACATTCTCTCATATTGTCAATTCTCCTGTCACTATATTTATAAGAAAAATATTGCGATTCACTCTGCTCTCCCAAAATATTTGTACGAGAGTTTTTTTGTCATCTCATCACATCTGTGCGAAGAGGCGGGGTAATCTCGAATACTGTGAACGGGAAGAGAAGAGTATGTTGACAACTACCAGAGATAAGATCCCATTGAATTTTTCACGTCAAGTTTCTCTCGAATGTTTGATTAAAACTCCCATTATTCGACGTGATGGACACGATTGTAAGTTCTCTCTATTCTTTTTCACTGACAGTTACCCGTCTTCGACCAGCGACAAAAGCACATCAGCATTTTCCCCCTGGATCATTCAGGAAGGCCGTGACTGTTTCGTCCCAGCAAAGACATCATGCACATTCTATACTTGCCATTGGGTTTCCCCCTGCAAATGTTTAGCGAATAATAATATATTACTTATCCAAATTCTGCTGACAAGGCCTGAGTTCTTTGCCCTCGTCCTGTGTGGCATGGAGTCTCTTTGTGCCCTCAATGCTCTGATGATTAATGAGTGCTTTGTTCTACTGGATAATGTGGCGAATGAAAGATGCACTATAGTCATATAATGGGTATACGTCATGATGAATGTGCAGAAGACTTGATAAAGATGAGTAGGAGAGTTGAAATAAGTGAAACTATATGAAGCATAACAAACAAAAATGTGTTTCAAATTGGCCTATGGACGTGAATGTTTTTATCTTGTGTGAATTTCGGAACTTTCAATTGTACTGAACTCCAACTATTCAAATGATGGAACTGATGGAAAGTGTATTTTCAACAAAAATATAACTCTTACCAAGATTTGAAGAAACATGGAATGAATTTTTATTTCAAACTTATATTTTAGTCCAATGCCACATTCTATTTTGTCCAAGCCTGGCTTTATTGTTCCTATATTTGTTATCAACAATGCTGACAACAATGGTGAAGAACCACCCGTCTGGCCCGATCAGTCGAGGTATTCCTAAAATTAAAATATGGAATGGGTTCGAATCCCGCATAAAGCATACGTTTCTGTACCCTGAATAACTTTGCTGTTGGTGTGGTGGTGTCATAAAGCAAGCATTGATGAATTAGTCAATAGTGAAAGTATTCACCCTTAGAGACGAAGCGTACATGTTAAGTCAACAGATTGAATAAAGCCCGATATTAATTTAACGCACCCCTATATATAGAATTATCTCTTCCCGAATGTATTTCCGACTCGACTAATTCAGTTTTAAAGCAGGAGGGAAATCATAGGATTACATCGTTCATCTAAAACACCCTTAACTTTGTTTATTGCAGCAAACAATCATAAACAACCCTATAGTATTACCCGTCGTAGTATAATTAACAAATCTGTTTTTAATCTTCGTGATCTGAGCTGGCGGGTCGACACACTCGATGGCTAGTGCTGCGGGCTATGAGAGACGGTCGATCGATACGGGTACATTATACAGCCGAACAGTGTTTACGCTTTCTGGCACCACTATTTGTTTGCTGAATTTAAACGCTACATATTTCATTCGAGTGATTAACGGGTTGAATCTGTTTAATGTTTTTTTTTTCCATTTGTACAAATGGTGAAAATTATTTAATTGACAATGTAGGTAATTACGTAGTTGAGTTTAATTGCTTGTGAGCTCGAGATATTCATTTGACGATGGACCATTTGCAATCAAACCTGGGTGGGCCTACATATTATTTGTGACACACATATGCGTTGTTGTTTTTCTTGCAAGTCACCTGAACGAACCTGTGAATTATCATCTAACAAGCCCAACGATCCTAAGAGACTATTTCAATATTACCTAAAACTGACCCAATCTACAACCTAGATGGATTAATGAAACTTAAAACTATGCAATTTACACAACATATACATAAGTGATAATCGGTATCATTTAGGAGATGCGTTCTATTTTTAAATTTTCTCATTCCCGTTTTCCTCGACCATATTTATCTGGGAAATATACTTTATCAGCCCCACAATTTATGAAATAAATTGTATTGGTATTTGACCTTCTCATATTTATTGTCTCATAGCTCATTATAAAAGTGTGGTGTTCGAATATAAAACAATCAAATAAGTATGAAAATGGACATTTCCATATTACTGATATCATATCACTAATTCAAAAGTGAACTCAACTATTTCAAACAATACAAATATTTACGATACAGTATAACAATTTTGGAATTTCAACAATTCCTGATCGACGAGAGAACCTGGCGAGGAATTCTCAATCAATTACAATGAGTGACTCGTGAAATGAATCAAATAATTGACACAGGACGATTCAATTAAAAAATTATGTCCTGCTCACTGAAATGTATAGTTTGGTTATAGATGGGCGTTGAAAAAAATCAACTTGCCATGGGCAGGCCTCTTGGATTTTTGTTCTGGATTTATGACGTCCTCTGCGGATTGGTCACCCAATTAACATCTATCTTCAACATAATACTAGTGGCATCTTGAAATATGCAGAGTGTACATTATTTCCAATGCAGGAGAATGTCTTTGATGATAGTGTGTCAAAGGTTGTTATTGTAACATTAATCGTGAAGGAGCATTGTAAAACTAATCACTGCAAACTGTATACTTGAAGTTCCATAATTTGAGTTGTAACTCCCAATATGTTCCCAAATAGAGTTGAAATGAATGAATGAATATATGCTGAAAACCCACCAAGGAGACTGGAGCCGATCAGGTAGCGTCTGTCAAAAACTGTTACGTCACCTTATTATAGAACGGTGACAACATTTTTTATGAATTTTACTAAATTCTAAAGAAATATCAGTAATTGTCACACGGGTTTTCAGTAGAACTCTCTTTGGCGTTTCAGATGGGTTCATTGTACTGATGAAAGTGGATCAGTGGCACGCTGAATTGTCATTTAGCAGACCAGGGTTCGATTCCTGCCATGACCAACCATCCTGACAGAGGGTTTTCGTGGTTTTCCTTTGGGTTCACTTTGATACCATGCCATGCTCAACTCCTCCACACTATTCAAAAACACGAAATAGAATATAACTCTCCATTTCACCTTCCCATCACCTCATTTATCACTCATCGACGCCAATATATTATGGAAAAGTATCTCAACGCACATCTCACCACTACCTTGATGACACTTTACTGTCCACTTAAAATTCATAATCATCAAATCACCGCTGAACTATTGAAGTGCATTTGAAGTTGAGAGGCCGCAGGTGCTCTACAAGGGCTCGTTGTTCGCTCGCTTCAGACTTGAGTTCAACATACATCGTGTGCTAGGCGCAGCCCGTAGACTAGCCCGCCGAACTCATATTCACGTAAATGCTGTTAATTCCTTGGCTCACTTTTTTGATATGTTTCACATCTCATATTTTTTTTCGGTATTGAAAAATATGTATCTAGGTTTTGGCATTTTGGAAATTTATTCATTTTCCATTTGAAGAATTTGAAAAATTGAAACATTTTTTCTCAAAATTCTGTGAATGCGATAACCTCCGTTTTTCAATTATTAACAGAATGCAGAATCAATCATATTGAATATCTCAAAAATTACGGCCGTGAGAGTTTGCGGCGTGAAATACGAGCGCCTGCGGTCTCTTAACAGTGTTTTTTTTTTGTTCGTCCAATTCATGTGATAGCCACTATATGAAAACTCATCAGAATTGAATTGTACACCCTTGCTTTGTTCTACATCTCAATGCACCTGTATTATGTCCTGTCTCGATCGCCCGTCTCCCCAATCCACATGCATCAACGGTCGGACGTGGCGACCCACTATGTAAAGCTTCATAAAATAAATCATGCAAACAAAATCCAGTATCATCCCCTGATTTATTCAATCCACGTTAAACCAAAGAAATCCGACAAGATTATTAAATCTAAACTCACTCTGAATAATTAAACAATTAATCATCGAGGATGGAAGCATCTATTTTCAACAGACTATTCATATTTTTACAGTTTTACTATTTTCATTAGATTATGAATGCAAATGGTTTTTCTTAATCAAGTTTTATTGCGCATGCGCTGGCGTGGGTGGCGGTGTAACTCAGACATATTTGGGGCGATGGTTTGAAATATGAGAATCTCACAGCATTTATCTATAGTACACAACTTTTAAACTGGGTAAACTCTTGAGAACACGATTCAGATAACTCCGAGTTTGATAGATAAAGACAAAAGCATAATATTATCATCAAGAATATATCCTAATCGTATAAACTAACTTTACATATAATGTTATCTATATTTAGACAGAAGATGAAATATGAATGAATCCAGTTGAGTTCGGAGAGTTATATCTGTCGATGTGCGACTATATTTTATATCATGGTATTATACGACACTCTTATGATCTATTTCATGAAACCATTCATATTTTCACGTTCACAAAAGTTACGACTTGATAGCTTGAAGTATAATTGCATCAGCAATTGATATATATATATATATATATATATATATATATATATATATATATATATATATATATATATATATATATATATATATGTATATATATATATATATATATATATATATATATATATATATATATATATATATATATGATGTGAAAACGCAAGATTTAAACTACCATGAAGCCTGAGTATTAGGTATAATCATTATGAAATTAATTTTGGGGTGAAGCTAACGGAATGATCCTTGAGATGTATGCAGACCTAGATTATGACTGGATTTGATGTGTTTTCTGCAATATATTTGTGAATAGCATCGACATATATTGGGCTATAAATCAATAGTAATACGGCAGCACGGATTTTTCCGTCCGGGTGAGTCACGTGAATCAGTCAGATATGTTATATGAAATTTCTGACTGGTACAAGTGACTGACCGTGACGTAAAAACCGTGCTACCGTACTACCTACTATGGATCACACTTCAGATTATTTCGATCCTTCACATAATTACAAAATACATTACGAAACTGATCAATTGATTCATTCATTCTGCGAAATAATTTTTTCCCTCACAAGCATATGCATTTTTTTGCTCACTTGCCGGATATTTATGGAAACGGTATTGTTTGTTACATTCTAATTGAGCTACATCTGTGAGAATGATTCACGACTATTCAGTAGGCATCACGTTTAATCAAACTGTGACCTATATGTATGAATTAAATCATTTTTCAAGTCCACTCACACTTCTGAAACTTGATGAATACATGATAATTCCGTATATTTTGTCAGTTAGTGATTGGTCTCTACTTTCCACCTTTTTTCTCATTTTTTTGGGGGGGGTGGGGAGGGGAAAGGAATTTCATACCCAGTTTATCCCTCTAGGATATATCTGACGAAAACTTTCTATCCACCCTTGCGTCAGTACCGCCAGGGTCAATTCTCTTATATCGAACGATTCAAGTTGAATTTCCAACATATATCTATTCATGACTCTCATCATTTTACTGCCAAGGTTCTTACCTCATATCACATGATTTGAAATGGTATTTCAAATAATCATATAAATCATTTCGATCGATTAAATTCCTCAAATTTGTTTCATCTCCATCGGAAGTTTGAGTGTTCGAAGATGATAATAATATTGTATAATGAAAAAGTATTTGTCATTTCGTCAGAATATTTTATTCATAAACTTGACTTTTGCAGTAGATGATAAAAATGATTATTCCATATAAGATTTTTAGTATTTTGTTCCTCGAATTTCTCTGAGCATATTTCTATATATATATACTTGAGTTCTCGTAAACCTGTTTCTCGTTTCCAGTTGAAAGCCATGCTTTCAGGATCCAAATCCAGTCAATATTGACTCTCGGATCTTTCAGACGTCGCTTCAAGTTGAATATATTTCTTTATAGTTTAACACGTTCAGCGATGTCTGAAATCACATTGATGAAACTTGAATCTTGTAAGTTGTTATCATGGTAACTTCACTATTAACATGCCATTTCACATACACTTGATATTATTCAAGGTAGGCACCTATTGAAAGCAATCTTATACAAATATTAAACGAGTTCAAAACTTAATGTAAAATACTCACTTGAACAGAAATATCACTTGAACATATTTTCTTCTTGTGTGTGTGTGAGAAAGAGAGAGATAGAGAGAGCAAGAGAAAATAAAGAGATAGAGAGATACAGAGAGAGAGAGAAAGGGGGAGAAAGAGAGAGTAAGAAGTAAAGAATAGAGAGACTAATTTTTCAGACATATCCTGAATAAAAGCTTCGAGTCCAAACCACTTACCTTAATATAATGAAGTTCTTCTATCTTATAGAAAAATATAATCTCTCTGTTAATACATTGAGATTCTGAGACAACTTTTTAAAATCTTCATATAACAAGCAAAAACCTATCATAATATCTAATGATTATGTACAGCTCATTAGAATATGGATGCAGAACTTTTATAGAGAATGTGAACCTTATTATTCTAGAGGGTCGACACACCCATCGGTTATTACTGAATAATATTATACACCCGCGATCGGACTCGCAAGAAGTTGTGGTTTTTGTACATTCTATCAGGGTATTTGGTGCAGAAATAACTTACAAGAATTCTCACGAGATTAAAAACTGTATCGCGTAACATAATATCTCTCATAATTGAGTCTGACGGAACTGGAAGATATTGACACAATTAATAATATTTCTATGCAAGCTGTCTCTCGTCTTATATATTAAATCACAACATCGACACAACGGATCGGTACTGTCAAATCATAGGAGAGACGGTCGTTCGGCACCTTCAATCGACATGCTTAGTTCATTTCAACGACGAAACAATATTATTCTAATTAGTTTCAAGACTGTATACTTTTTTGTGTTCGTATATTCTTTGAACGATATATAATTATGATGTGAATAGATGTTTTTAGTTTGTTTTAGAAGAGATTTTGAAATGCAATTAAGAAAGAGTGGTATGTGTATGGTATAGTGAACCTGATTTTACTGCGACTGCCGTACTTGTTCTTGGTTTTCCTCAGTCGTTAAACCAGTGAATACTCAGAGGTGTGTACAAACTTTAGTATAATTATGCCTCACAATTGCTAATAGTGGTAGGCGTGGCTCATCAGGAGGCCACTTGGATATATATTTTATGTGAATACCTAGGAATTCCCTGATTGGTAATGTTAAATTTCCCACATAATGAACATGCTCCCTGGTTAGATGTATCATTATGTGACATTTCTGGGCAGGTCAATCAACAGTTGCAAATTCTCTTCAAATAATTGATAATATTTCTTTGTTTTCGGGGCCTTATAAACACAAAAATAGATGGAACATACCTTTGTGAATTTTCATAGAACATTTTCAATAAAATCAGGATGAGCGACAAGAAAAAAAAATCAGAATGTCATGCTCTTAATAACGTGATTCGTTGAAATATACCAATATCATGAAAGAATGTTCGGTTCTGAGTATCGGTATGTGTGAAGTCACTAGCTTCATGCATCTAGCATTTACTGACATGTAGATCCTCGTGATGAAGAGAGAAAATGAATCATCCGTACCAATATTACGAATACTAATATATTTTTCGTGGCGAAATTCACGCTTAGAAAGCTCACTATGCTATTCGATATGGCGAATAATGTTCAAAAGTACAATGGCTTCTGAGTGTCCCCATAAGTTACACAACTTATTATAATCATTATATATTTCCTTTTCTGTGTATACTTGTATAATTATGCTATTTCGTGAGTATAGAAAAAAATGAAGGTGGATTCATCCGTTGTAGAAAGGCACCACCTTACCAGGCATGCACCTTCCTGAAAACAAAACGACATAACTGTGAGAACTGAAGTTTCAATGACTGATTCATTTTGTCTGAGTCAACTGAAATACTAATTGCTCAACTGATTCGTTTCGTGTGAAGAAAAACATTGTGCAAATATTATCTTCTCTTGAAACGTCTGAAACTATCCAAGACTTCGATCGCTCGAGACAATATTTGTTATTAATTTCTTCCAATATAATTACTTCATCTTTCGACAAACAAACTCTTCGACTCATTCTGCCTCGAGGGCACCGGGTGGAGGGTTGATATGGAGTGAACGAGAGAGCAAGAGGGAGGGCGAGGCAAGATAATATAAAATTCTCATTCCTCTCTTGCAGTATATTGGTATTATATTGAATAAAATATAAAATATGTTCATTTTTTTCATGAGTCAATGAGGGATTACCATTTCATTACTAAAAATGCATTCGTATCTTTGGAATGTATCTATGAATAATTCAATTCGTATGGAAGATATATCATTGAGAATACTCGTCAAAATACATCTCACTGATATTCATTGGAACTTCATGCGATGCATTGAATCAATGCATTCGTTCACATTATTGACATCATAACTTAATAACAATTTGACATTAATTCAAGCTAACGTGAAGTTGACATAACTCCAAGTTGAGATAGAGCACACAAAACTCGCTGCAAACTCGTATTTACTCTCATTTTAATGCAAGAAATAACGTGCTTATTAATCGTGTGCTCAACTGGAAAAACACTTGAACCACTTTTGCCGGATCAACACATCCGATCGTCCCAACTAGGTGAAGTGAGGAAAACATTCGATCGTTACCTGCGCGTTGTAAACTTTTCCATGTTCAATCGTGTAAGAGAAGTAAAGTGAATTAATTCATAGTTCGAGAGTAGATAATAATATTATTGTAAACCGATTCAACTCGAAACCAGGTCAAAGGTTGCATGGTGACGTAACTGAAGTGCTAGCCAAAAGACTTCAGTTTGAAAGTTTCTCACATCTTGTACCGTCGGTCGGATGTTCTTTTCATTCAATAATACTGACGAGAAGATGTGTCGACCTGCTAATACGACTACAATATGTTATAGATACTATATATACTTGTATTCACGGAAGAAAACTGTTTAGACGAACTTTAGCGAGGATTCAATTTGACATACTGAAAAAAATTGGTGTTCGTTTTTATGTTTTTTTGTTTTTTGTTTTTTGTTATGTTTTTTTGTCGGTTCTCCACAGATCAAACGGCTACAGCTATCAATTTCAAACTTTTTTTCATAATGCTTCCTTATTTACCTTAGATCTGTATAGTTTTGTGGCAATTTCGGATGTGACTTTTTTCTTATGAATTTTAGAAATTTCAAAAATACCCATTAGAATGACACAGCGGGAAAAAAGGAGATATTTTTATTTGAAAAAAAATGAAATTCTGCGTGAAGTTGGGTTACATTCTTATACACATTTCTGAGAACTTTCAGCTTGATCGGGTGAGCCATTTTGAAGAAAAAACATAAAATGTGCTAAATTGGTACCAATCAAAGCAGTTTTTACCCATTTCTGAATTAAATGTCACCCAATTGGTGAATGTAGGCAAAGGTTTGACCATTAAAGTCGACATACTATTACTATCCGCTCGTCTAACAACGTGTATATAGCGTTTTCCTAGTATCTATCAACTGAATAATCGTGAAAACTCTGATATAATCATTTAACCTCGTTGCAACTTCAGGAATCGAACGCTTTTTAAAGATGCATACAGTGATATTCTGCGATGATTTTTTCCAAAGAAAATAACCCAGCTCACTTTTATACGAGCTTTAGCGAGGATTCAATTTGACATACTTAAAAAAATTGGTGTTGGTTTTTATGTTTTTTTTTATTTTTTTTTTCGGTTCTCCACAGGTCAAACGGCTACAGCTATCAACTCCAAACTTTTTTTCATAATGGTTCCTCATCTAACTCAGATATGTATAGTTTTGTGGTATTATCGGATGGTAACTTTTTTTTTATGAATTTAAGAAATTTCAAAAATGCCCGATAAAATAACACGATGGAAAAAAAGTTTGCAAAGTTTGGCAAAGAAGTCGACATTCTATCACTTTCCGCTCGTCTAACAACGCGTATATAGCGTTTTCCTAGTTTATTCAAAACAACTCATCAATCCAGTTGATTAGTGAACAAAAACCAAATTGGTGATTCGAAAACTATAATCGTCATGATCAACGGCCAGAAAGCTGAACGTATATCAAACGTATATCATGCAGACGCCTATGACCCATCATATCAATCAAATCCCATTAAATCAATCATTCAGTGTATTGTTAGCTGTGTATCTGGTGATTTTGAGATTTTCCGGTCCTATTTTTTCGAAATTTGATCAAAAAGTATACTCACAAGTAATTGTGTTGAGTTTCTGCGGCTTTCAACATTGTGCTAACAATTTATCATTTTGGTCGGGTGTTGATATTTAATATTTCTCGAGTAAACGAATTGAATTATAGGCAGTGAATTATCACCAGCCAAGTGTCCGTTATCTGCCACATTGCATATTCCACGGCCTTCTACAGATAAGCTGGAAAATCCATTTGTTAAACCCGGCGCCTCCACCAGCTCTAAGCTACAGTGGTATTTTGTAAGACAGATGGCAGCAGTGGCAAGTGTCGCCGCCTTGCAGACCAGATATCTCAGTCTCGATCGCCCCCCCCCCCACCCCACCCTGCACCCTGGCAGAGAGCGGCTAGTTTATGTGTTGTGGTAGGCCGGTTTATCTTCATTGGTCCGAGGGACGGCACGACCTCTCTCCCCTCCTACCTCCACCCCCGATCATGTGACCGCCACCTCTCGTTCAACACTTGAAGAACAGAACTAGGGTAATATAAACCTTATTATTATAGCTGGGAGAAGCGAACGATCTGTATTTGACTTGTGATAGGCTCGAGCGCTCTCTGCCCGTATTTATTTGCATCCTGGGCAACGTCCATGGAGCAAAGCTAACATATTAATTTGGAAAAACGTCATTTCTCATTATGTAAATCTGCAATTTTGTAGACTGAACAATCCCGAATAGAATATGCTAGATGAAATTTAGTACAGGACCTAACATACAAATATTTCCGATGATGATTCAACGATGATTATTATTGTCTAATATCGATCCCACCAAGACCTGGGTCATTTGGGGGCACGAATGAGTCGACGATATTGATGAATGGTGCTGACCTCATACTTTATGCAGGACTCAAACTCATTACTGACTCATTTGAAGTCCCCCCCCCCCCCCCTCAAAGAAAAAGAAAGCCTCAAATATTGTTTCTACTGACATTCACTACAATTTCGGTTATCGGTATGAGAATCATCAGTCACAAATATTCCCATGAATCATCGATCCAATCATTCAAAGTTTTCGTGAGAAAATCATTGAATTCATGCTTTCACAGCTCGCTCATACCCAAAATCACTTCTCAGCTACTGAGTTTTCCTTGTGGACAAGTCGATGATCATGGCCGATGGGTAGGTCGGTATAGAGTTGGTCGGGGGTAAAGAGGGGGGGGGTCGTTTCGCACGACGACAGCAGCGCTTCCGGAATGTTTTTGAATCAGCGCCAGGAGAAAAAAATATCAAAACAAACCGAGTAAATAACATTTTCTTTTGGGGTAATTTCTTTCTCGAACTGTCGACTTGTTTATGCAATCACATAACTTGTACGATCCGGTTTCATTGGCGGCTCAACACATCCGACCGCCTCAGCTGGAGGATGTAGGAGAGACGGACGATCGTCTCGCGATGTATGCGTTGCCTTGGAAACGAATAGTAGGAACTTGAAGACGCATCGCTTGATGACTTGAATCACAAATCAACCAAAGAAGAGTCAAATAAATGCATTACTGATGGAGAACCTTGTAATAAATCACAACCAAATAGCTCCACAAAAACACTTTGATATGTAAAAAAATATGTTGATACAATTAAATTTGAAATAAGTCCACATTATCTGGACTTGTGAATGAATAAATGTGAGGGATATGGCCTGGAACTTGAGCCTGTAAACCACTTCTGAATGTTTTCTTCTTTGTGCAATGAACTTAAGATGAATCATGTTTTTTGAAATTGAGTGAATTGTTGGAACAAACGATGTTTAGAAAGCGCAAGATCATTTTCATCGAATTGTAATGATAATTCACAATTCTTGAGACCAAATATTTCATGATTTCGTATTTATCTCTTCAAACATTCCATTCATGAAAAATTTGTGATATTTTCTTCAACATCATGTTTTTTGAGGTGGAAGCCCTTAAGCGATGTCGTAAACCGTCTCACTTTTCTGTTGGAATTACTTAGATTCCATTTGTACCCGTAACATACTTTTCCACTATAGATTACAGCAAAAACATTTCGGGAATTTGCCGGAATTGTTCTTTGATCCTTTGAAAGCCCTTCTTGCCTCTTCTACTCATTCTTCATCCGTATGTGGTTACTTTCATAAGCCGTAAGAAAAGCGCTTTTCCCAAAATGAAACCAATACCTTCATAATGAAAGAAAAGTAGTGAAATATTTGTGGAAGTGCCTGAATATACTCAATTCCTATGAAAAAGTTATTCATAACTATGAACGTGCACGGAGTACGTGTACACGACCACCAATACATTCGGAAAAGTTTCGTTCAAATTGTTGAACCGACAAGTTGTTCCCTCTTCCCTAGAAAGTCTTGCCTTGAGAGTTGTACCCGGAAAATGGGCACGTCTTCAATATCACAACATCAACAATTTGAACGTAAATAGACCGATTGTTTTTCGTCGTTTCCCTCCGACGTTGAAGTCCCACTGCTGTATAATTCATAGATGCAATCAGCTATTCAGATATTGAATAAACAAATGAAATCCACACAAAAATAATATCCACAATGATCAAAATGAAAGAAATCGAGACGAAATTATGAATTTTTTAATGAAGCAAGAACAAAGAATAAGGAAGAAAAAATCAGCAGACTTGAAGAATGAGAAGAGGAAGATCAAAATGATGAGAAAATACAAGATTGCTTCTCTACTCACCCACGGTGAACGTTTGAATTTTTTTACAACCCTGATAAATGATATCAAGATTCATTGTGTTGAATGTGTTATCCTATTTTTGATCATTCTTTGGGGTGGTGAAATCGCTCTTGTGGTGCCCCGATCATATCTCTCATTCATAGTCTCATTCGGGTAACAATGATTTTGTATCAAGTTTCGATGTCACTGAAGAAAAAAAATGTTCAGAAGGACATAAAAGTATCAATTGTATATATCATATTCTCGTATTCTATAACACCAGAAAAAGAATCGAAACAAGATGATGAACATTATCATTATTCGATCAATGAACTCTCAAGCATCTGGTTTATTCGGAGCTATGAATGAACGAAAGGTAGAATAATAAATGAACGGGACTTACGGAAACCCCTGTCTCATGCGGTATTCGAACCCACGCTCGACTTAAATCCAGTTTTACAAAACTAAACCTCGGCTGACTGAGCTGGACTGGCAGATACGAATATGAAGAGGTAATAAAAAAGGTATCAAACTGTGGCGTAACTTTGAAAGCATTCGAATGAATAAGGAATTGTTCAAGAAATCCTTGCTGCATGGGCAAGTCTCCAGTCTGGAACTATTGTTGATTCCAGTCTATCCCGTTTCTTAGTCATTTAAGACTATCTCTTTAAGTCGTATGTATTGATATTCTAGCCGTGGGTCGAGCGAGCACTAACCGATCTATTATGTGGTAATTATCACACTGTTTCTGTACAATATACCAACCAACTCACAGACGTGTAACACAACTTGCATATCTATCAAACTTCATTCAATCACTAACCGTATAGAATGATGCTACCCAACGTAGATTGGTGTATCACATCTTGCATAAATATCAGGCTTCAATGACCTGTACTACAGGCTAACCAACTTCCACGTACGTATCACAACTTGCATATCAATCAGGCTTCATTCAATCACTAATTGCATTATATGAGATGGGCCAACCAACTGCGTATTGCATGTCTGGTTATACTGACCTTTATACCGAACTTTCTATAGCGGCTTCAGTATCAACTTGTAAGCTTTAATTAGCCATTAATAAAGTCTCATAGGACCACAGGGATAGACTACAGTGCATAGTTTCACATTTGGCAGATAACACACACGCTATCTTTCTATCTCTGATTGAGGTGATTGGACCAGTGAGAAGGACGCTGAGGCGTCATTTATGAGACCGGAGTTCAATTTTCTTCCGGTATGCCATTCTGTCACAGATTTTGCGTAATTTGGTTTTATTATCAAGGTAAATGATGATATAACTATTTGACAAGAGTTCAAGACAGTTTTCTTCTCACTTTCTGAAACACTAATTGATGGAATAACCTTCATTTCATCTTTTTTTCACTCAATTCATCATCTATCAACGACAAAAGATCTAATAATAGGCATAATCACTTCGCGTCTTTTAAGACCAATATGAATTAATCCATAACACTGAATAAGTTTAGAACCATCTAGTAATCTAAAAATGTTCATAGCCATGACAGCTGATTTGAAAAATATAATCTTACAACAATCTCACAGAAAGATACTATTCATCTTTTCATCGCTTCATTCAACTAATCACCCTCGAGTGAGAAGCCATTGAAATGTATCTATAACTTCAGATTTCATGAAACCACATTCGTTCTCAACTGACGAACTTTACTTACAAATTAATATTTATAGCCCTCTATACGCTACTACACTCATCCTGATTTTGAGAGTAAAATAGTAATTAGATTTTGCTTTTCTTCTCACCTGTACTACTGTATTATGACATCATAATCTTTGTCTGAGAAATCGGCCGCAAGAAATACTTTTTCGATATTTGAATTCATTTTCGAATAAAATCCTGGCAACTTCACTACCAAGTCTTTCGAAGACTATAATAGTTCAAATGCCTATAATCTCAGTGTATCTTCTTTAAGGTGTGTTTATGTGTGGATTGATAGATCAAATGGGTCCACAGCTGTACAATCACCAACATTCTAGATCGTGTACTGAAAGTTCTCATTATTGTGTCAAAGCATTTCATATTTCAAAGTGTATAAGGTCGAATGTAATGGAATAAAATAAAAAGGCGATGGTATTGAGCATTGCATACTGTGATAATGGCAGTCATCTACTTTTATAATGCCCTTATCACAATACTGACACGTGACATTATATACTAACATGCATACAACGATCGGATGCCCTTACTTTTGAAAACTCAATGCAAGTCTTAGTTTCCTTCAGTTTCTAGCGCAGATCGTTAGCCGATTGAGGTATGCATAGGCTGTCGTTTAGTATATTGTTTATGAACGAGTGTATACTGGATAAACTTTCTATTCATTCATATTCTGTCTCATACCGATTCAATTTGCATGAAGGTATGGAGCAGGACTGATAGATTGGGGTATGATATCTTTCCGAAGTCCTTTATTTAAGAAAAATATCATTACCATGATCTCTTCATCGAATGAGCAGATGGTAATAGCGATTGCAATATATGAATCTTATGCACCATGGAGACCAAGCATGCAACATGGATCTCAATAACTAACTATAGAAATGATATGATTTGAAAGTCAGCTGTTTTTTTCTAGTTGTTGATCATATTTTTTATTGAAATCATGACATATTTTAATAGTCGAAGAAAAAAGTTTAAGACTTGAAAGTGGTATGAATATGGATATTCTGTCTCGTTTATGATTATGAACAACCGTGAATTGACTGAGGTGAACCGTTTCAATTTCACGTGTATCGTTGGTTATTAATGAAAACAATTTCAACATGTTTTTACAAGTGAGATACCATAAACACATTACCTCTGGTTTCATGAATAAAAACTTATTGCGGAAATCTGTCTGAAAAAAACAGCAACCATGTGATGAAAAAACTCAGTGAAAACCATTATATGGGCAACACTGTGTGGGCGCGCTGTTGACCAGAGGGTGGGGGGAAGGGGGGCGCATTAAAACTAACAGCAAACACAAGTCGGGCATTTACCCCCAGTAACCCCCCCTCCCTTCCCTCTCAGCATGTCCGTAACTCGTTCAATGTGCCTCTCTACGACACAATAAAGCTATAACGTAGCCAACTTGATGATTGTACGCCTACTTCACTCACTTCGTGTACACGGTCTACAGTCGAGATGACAGTAGAATGCTGACATGCTGTGACGTCACACGCAAGTGAAAAGTGAGAGTGAAAATGCGGTCATCAATGAGATATATCATGTGAGATAGGGGCTGGACTTCCAACTAGGAGTCGGACAGTCCGGATACCGATTGGAAGCCATTTTAAAATGAGAAAACACTCAACAAATTTGACTGATCCGCGTGTTGTTATTGTGGTTGTTATTATCATTTTTTTTAGCGTTGTTTGTTGTTTGTTATCTAGTTCTGCCGTTTTTGTTGCATATTCACATGTGTATGTAATAATACCAGTTGAAAGTCAATGTAGCCGTCACCGTGTTTTTGTATAAAACACAACATACGTACGGTGACGATAGTTTCAGCATTCAATGTTTCCCATTTCAAAATTACGATTTCACGATTTGAAAAGGCAAAATTCCATACACTACAGATAAAGATCAATATTCATGAATGTTAAAATCACAATTTCATGAGAGACAATTGGTTTAATATGAGTATTTCTGAATTATGAACAAATCAAGCAGAGAACATTACTCAAGAATAATGTTTGTCTGACTGATTGTTGTGATGTGGCAGATATCATCTTTTATCTTGACCAGAACAACAACCGGGTCTTTGCAATGTATAAGCTTTGTGACAAAAACAGAAGCAAATGCCGAGAGAGTTCAATATGAAATTGCTCGATCTATGGGCATCAACGGGAGAATACTACAGTATGGGGCAAAACAACCTAGTTGATCCATTGGCATTGGGAAGGGGGGATGTGGGCGGGGAAGCGTGTTCTTTGAGCCCACTGACAATTTTCTGAATTCATTTCATTCGGTTTCATATAGAAGGTGCTCTGACTTGTTTGGTTCAGTTTTTATTCTCTCAAGCCATTATAAGACATTTGTCAAAAACTGGGAAAATATCTAAGTTGAATTCTGTTCAAGAAATGCACTCATTCTGATTCAAATTCTCGAACATTTTATCACGAAACAACAAAATGAGCTATTCGATTCTTCAAAGGCCTCAATATTACACATTTTTTTAATGAAACGCATGGTATATCTCCGGGGCAATTAGAAGATGCCTGGTACCCCGCCTCCTTCTCGTTTGCCCACACTTAAAGCCCGCTCCACTTGCGCAATAATAATTTCTTGTGAATAACACCGAGAATTCGCCACACTATTTCGTGTGTTGAAAATGTGTGAACAATCTCACGTGAAACCAACTCTAGAGCACACGACGAAAGCTGCAAATGATGTGGGGGGCTTTAAAGTCTACTTCACTCCCATCAAGTTAACAGTTACTAGCTAACTAACGACCTATCAAACGACGTGGCACGCTAACTAACGACCTATCAAATGACGGGTTCAACTCGACCAACATTTGCATTCATTGGCACAACTTTGTTGATGATAATGGCTGTGTTCGCAAGCCACTATTCTATTCCTGAGTTGGTTCCATTTTCATACAATGTAGGATACTCATTCAGTGAACTATTTACCAAATATATATAGTAACAACAGTTTAATCCGTCTATTGAGAAAACGGCAGTATATCATTGCAATTTGTTCATTGAATATGAGGAGAGTGAACTGGTTTCATTCCAACAATGAGTTCATTTCATTCACTTCCAACAACAATGTAGTCATTTAGAACCATCAATATTCAAACAGGATTCATTTATAATTTACTTTCATGACAAAAGTGATTACACTTGGATTTGAATGAGATGTAGTAACTTCACATAACGTTTCTCTGATTCACAGATCACCGAAAGATACTCTTCCCAAAATGATCCTTTATCGTTACATATGATTCTTATTATCGTTGTAGTTTTTGGAAAGTTTCTATATCTGAGTTCACAATCAAAATTACTGTTGCAGACGAAATTGAGGAATCATTTTTGCAATGATAATGTTGAAAGTAAAATATGAATAATTTATAATAAACTCGACTTCAAAATGTGCCTATTCGTACGTTAGAGATTCATTTTGACTCCTTTAATTTGAATGTCTAGTAATAATTCTTCGAAAAATGAAACTCCAATAATAATCGGATGGAAATACTCACGGCAATCATGATCAACTAAGAATGTAAACTGAATGAAGATTAATCAAGCCAAATTTTGAAGTTTTAATTCCCACGATTATTCTCGTAGAAATTTCTTAATCAAAATATCAAAATCCATAATTATCGAACAATTCGAATAAACTAGCTGTTGACAATGAAAGAACGTGTCAGATTGATATTATCATCATTCTACTACGGTAGTAGCAGTTCATTTTCATGCTGCTGAATTAGTTGAATCAGAAATCAGAATACATTCATCTGTTGAAAAAGTATGTCTCATTTTATATAGTATGAATATCATATCTCCCTCACATGCATCGGAAAAGCTCAGACTTTCAGTACCATTTTCCTGTATCCTTGCACAAAATCCACTGAAAAAAAACTGTTATGATATTCCAATATTAAAAACGAAACATTTTAAATTTGCATGTTTCGAACGTGCCACGGCATCTAAGTATAAAACTCGCGACATTCCACGCGGTTATCGAAGTATTTGTTAACAATCGATTTGTTTCGACGTGTTCTGATTAACAATGAATTTTTTTAAGAAAAATGTTATGCAGTTGTTTGTATTCCACGGCACGGACGCACGGCCACTTGGATGAACTGTGTCAATCTTGCAGCTGAAATAACTTGCAATAACTTGTACATGTTATTCAGCAACTTGTTTATGATATCAAGCACGGTTCCCACAAAAGATGTAAACCAGGAGAATTCAGCGCATTGGAATTATATAGAGAGAGAAGGTCGAATAACTTCCAGCACAGAAATGAATATGAATCCTGTGAAGTTGATCTTAATCGAATATATTCGTATATACTTACATTCACGGAAGAAGTAGCTGGTCTTCTATCTATACTTTGAGAAACTTTTCGAAATTGTGGGAACTCACTGCAGTCTTGAATATTCAGCAATTTTGATATATGTAGTTGTGTTTCTAATCGACCTGAAATATTATTGAACTTCAGAAAATCTCTTTTTCAAATGAATCGATGGTGTCCATTTTTTTTTATTCGCAGATAAACAACTTCCATAGAAAATAATGATATTGTTGATTTTATCAACTATTATTAATAGATTGATAAATGGATATGAGACATTGTCAGTAGGCCTATACATGAATGATATTAATTCCACATCATCACAATAACATGAATCTTCAATGAGTATGAACATTCTTGGAAAATAAATTTTGTTATCATACTGAATATATACAAGTGTACAATACAAGTATAGCCAGCATGAAACCCAGAAGAAAAGCCAGAATGGAAATTAAAAATAGTGAAGGAGCGGATAATATAGAATTAATTCTTATATTCAGGCTGACAGTCGTGTTTATGATGAAAACTTTTATTTTCTCTGATGGAAGAAATGAGTTTTATCATTCAAGTTGTTATTCTATAATGTATATGACCGTTACTATAGCTGTGACGTTATCGCGTGTCTGCCAGTATATCTAGTGAAGCGTTGTCCACGCCATTTGCTTGACATTATCCACCCTTATGTTCGGTGTGTAAGACTCGACTAGAGATAAAACCAACCCGTGTATAGCTGGAGATTTATCTACGTAGGAATTGCGGTGGTTGGTTTCTGTATTTAGGACCGCAACATGGGCGATCTTGAATCAACGTCACCGCATCGGCATACCCATTCACCTGCATCCGTTTCACGCGGTCACTTCATTCATTCATACATTGAGAAAACTCAATGAAGAAGAATTTTGTGAATCAATTTCATCATTACTAGTAGGAATGCATGCTCTGTTATGGCTCGTTGTTGAACTAGCCCAGGCGTTTTTCTCGATTTTTTGGATCTTGATTTTATCAAATAACTACCCATTATATTTGTTTCAATGCTTTTTTCTGTCAGTTATATGTACTAATGTGAATCAAATACCACCTTTCCGCTCATTTTTATACCATTGACAAAGTGTATTAATTTCACTGATTCAATATTTAAATTTCAATACCAATGATGTAATATGATGAATGTAATATGATGTCTTGATGTAATGAATAATAATAATAATAATAATAATAATTATTATTATTTTGATTCGCCGATTAAAGTTGCGGCTATACTGTAAGTGTTGAACTGAAGAAGAAGAGAAAAAAACAGGAAAGAATTGCGCGTGCAGATTGCAACAATGGGATTTTATGAAAATGAAAAAGAGTTCATTCCACTACATTTTGCCGTTCTTATTGTATTTTGAAGCGTTTTCTGTTCTCACTTTCACTGGCAAATACTGTAGATATTCCTAACTTTACTCGAATTTGGTTTGAGGATTTCAAACAAAGACAATTCCAAAGAACTTACATCACTGTGTTCCGATATATTAAATGTATTCCGAAGAGAATCACATGCAAGAACGGCCATTAGTATCTCAACGCATCTCATGTATCTTAGCTGTTTTCCTGGCATTCATGGCAACGTGTAAGGCTCATAGTAATAATTGTTCGACTAGCACTTATTGGAATAACTTCACCGTTTCTCAAGAGAATTTTATGATAATCTTGAAGTTTTGAAATTGATAAGTATTTGTGAATGGGTGAATTTACGATTTGTGCATTCAATGGTGCTAAGAGTGTATGAGCATGAAATTGCAAATCATCAATAGAACAGTATATTTAAATATCAATTGATTTGTCGGAAGCAATTCAGTGTTTTGGTGTTGAATTCGATGGCAGATGGAAGTATCCACTGATAGAGTGTGAACCTGAATATCAGGAAAAATTAATGATCAGTTCAAAAAATATTGATTGAATCAATTCAAATCATTTTCAGTGCTCAATTATTCATATGCTTCAAGTAATTTTGTTTCTTACTCCGTAATCTCTTGCTTTTGGAAACGGGCGTTCTCTGGAATTTTGGTCGTAAAAGCTATGGTTAGAAAACTTGTGTGTCGCATGCCCTCGATGAAATTCTCACTAAAAAAAGTTGAAACATCATGTCTTATTTATTCCTCAGAAAGAAAAAAAACTTGTAAAAACTCAATGCCTCACCAATAAAATATGCGACAATATTGTGCAAGTCAAGTTGTTAGTTGTGATCAGAAGTTCAAGCAGAGAGTTAAACCTGATGAATTTGTCATCTCTAATACGTCATAATGATGGAAAATGGTGAGAGAATATGAAGAAAGCACATTGTGAACAAGTGAGCAAAAATTTTGTCAACATCATTGAATCTTTCATTCCCAAAAAAAAAACTTCTAAAAAAGTTGTAAAAAAAGAGAAAAATTTGAAAAAACGGAGAAAACTGAAAACAATGAAAAAAGTATACAAAGAAAACTGAATGTATCACAATTTGCATGTCCACAATTCATATGATGGCGCCTGGAGTGTTTAAAATCGTGTGAGCTCCTAATACTGAAGGAAGTTATTCAGTTGTATCAAGATGAAAAAAAAAGTTTCTTCAAAGTCATTCTTCACTATCATTGCGTTCTGTGGTGCTTTCGAATACTCACTTCAATACTTTTGTTTGAACTAAGTTTGACTTGGATTCATGAATACATGGTATGTGTGTATGCAACACTTGATTCAAGATGTGCTTCTACTGGTCTAGATCATATCTATTCTCTGAAGCAACACTATAAAAACCCTACGATTTTGATTTTTCCATGAACAATTGTGGTGGGTGAGATAGCGTATAGCCTGCTCCACTGATCAGTTATACCCAAACTAGCGTAATCTCATATATCTCTTCCATATATATATATATATATATATATATATATATATATATATATATATATATATATATATATATATATATATATATATATATATATACACATATGGAAGAAATATATAAGAAACCGCTGGTTCATATATATATATATATATATATATATATATATATATATATATATATATATATATATATATATACATATATATATATATATATATTATATTTCTTTTCTAGTATATACTTCAACTAAGCTGACTTGAATGATCTGAGAATATCTTGATATTCCTCATCCGTGATTTATTCAGGGGCGTGTACAGATCGACAGGGATTGATTCAATTCATCTCGAATTCATTTGAATTTATGTCGAATTCATTTGAATTTACATTGCAACATATCGGTTTCAGATTACTCCTCGACTTCAGACAATTTTGTTTCGATTGTTCCCAATGCAATTCACTCTCGCTCCATGTGTCTTTCCTAGACTTTCAGAAAAACTGCGTTGCACAATTTATGTAACGTCAAGTTCTGTATAATGTAATGTCTTGATAAGAATACTCTCTTTAATTGAAAGCGCAAGCAATAAAATGTAACTCAATTAAAAGTTTCCGTAATTTTTGAATAATGTTACTACAACTCATATAATTGAAAACATTCGAAACTCAAAAAACATTTGAAAACATTCTTCCTCGCGTAAATTTTTTCTACAACTTCTTTCATAAAACTCACTAATATTAATGAATGAAGTTGATATTGCAATGAGTGTGAACTTATGAATGAACTGTGTGGGTGTAATTAATGAATTTTTTCGATGAATGAATCACGAAGACTTTTGAATTTGTGGACATTTCATTCTCATCACACTATTACGAGTTCAGATATCATCAAGACGCATTTCTATATAATATATGTTACATCATATTTTTTCACTCAGAAAATATAGCATATCACATATTTTACATTGAATTATTCCACTCAGAATGTATAATTCAGTGTTATTGCTACTCCTCCATCTCATATTTCCAATTTACCGATTATATATCCATGACAACTTGAAAAATCCCGTAAAAATGAACTCATTCACCAATACATAATAGCTATCATCATGTACTATACACTCACATGCACACGCCAACAGGATAGACGGTTAAAGTGACATCACAACATTGGTGACAGCTGGTGCAAGTGAAAGTGAATTATGAAACAGTAAACTGCAAGTGAAAGCGAAGGTGAGAACAATTGCGAGTGAAATTGATGATGGCGTCAGTTGATTGGAACAGAGCCACATGGTATTCTGCTTCATAGTTCGATAGTTTTCGTCCGAGTGAAGTAAAAAGCCGAGTCAGGTCGAAATGAGGGTGGTTTTGAGTGATTTCAAATACGAGAACAAATGAATCCTGACTTCAACAAAGTATAAAGAAAGCGATCGAAGAAATTATGTTGGTGCTGCATTATAGACGTGATTGTTATCACGTAATCACATTGTGGTTATTTCACTCTCTTCAACTTCGTGGTGGTTCATCCAAACAAAGATTTGAAAATCTGATTTACAAAGATGAGACTACATGCAACTCATGACAAAAGGCCTACTTCATCCACTCGAAAGACATTTCAGATGAGTTTGGCCATGAATACAAACTTTTGTTGTGACTCCTTAATTGTCTTTCTCTTCTTGTTGTATTTTTCACGTCAGTTCTGTGGCTAGAACTTATCAATCATCAATCAAGTTTTCTCTCTTCGTATTTTCATTAGCAGAATTTTGAAAGCCCTTTCTCCTTATACACCCTCCAATTTTGTTTTGTTTTGCAAATATGAATGAAACAAAATGTATTTCATTTGTAAAGGCAATTTGTATGAGCATTCATTCAAGACGACATCAATCGTTAGCGTATAGTCAATCACTCGCCTATAGTTCAGTACTGGGTGTGTGTATCCATCAAAATTCTGAAGTGACGAGAACCTAGATTATTCCTTTGGTTATAAAATACTAGTCAAACGCGAAACATGCGTTGTAAGATGAACGAGATATCTGAATAAGGTATGAAAGTCCTTGAAGTAGTTCTACCCTTGCTACTTAATCGACTCTGGTATTCTGAACACCTTGATATCTGAATAAGCTATAAGTCGTTGAAGTAATTCTAATCTCCTTTTCTTTATTGACTCTGGTATTCTACACACCTTGACGCAAATAAAAAATACTTCATTGTTGGTCAACTCTTGAATCTAGAAAGCAGTGAATCTCGACAACTTAATTCTGTCACAATTTTTATGATTTATTTTATGATTATTATCAGTTTTTTTTTCTTCAAAACGGCTGATTGGAATTGCATACAAGATCGTGAGAATGTGTAAAATCTATGTATACACATTTAGACAAAATTTCATCTCATTTGGAGAGATTTTATTTTCCAACATTTTCCGCCCAGCCAAATCTCATGGGGTTTTTAGAAACTTTGAGATGATTTTTCTCAAAATTAGTACGACCGATTCATTCCAAAAACTATACAGTTCTAAGTTGGATGAGTTTGCGTCTACAAAAAAAGTTTCATGTTGATCAGTCAACCCTTGCGACCTGTGAAGTGCTTACAAAGAAAAAAAAAAAAAATACAGACAAAGTGGGATGGAGACTTCGCTACGCTCATCAATGATCCAGGAAAAATGAAATTACAAAACGAATCTTGCACATGGCATGGATGATTTCGAAAGATTACCGATATTCATATCCCCGACTAATTCGCTCAACAAATAGGATACAATCTCCGATGGCCCTGTCGTAGTTGGCCCGGACCTTAATTTTTCTCGTCGGAAGTAGCTTAACTCAACGTCTTGTTACGTCACTAAGCAAACATCCATATACTCTCGCATCAAGTCTAGTGGATGTAGACCACCTAATGCCACCATACTGCAGTATCTCATTCACAAACAAGACCAATAAATCTCAACCGACAGCCGGCAAAACACAATAAATCACTAAACGAACTGCACGAATTGACTGAGTTATTGCTTTCTGTATACTCTCACATCATGGCGATTGTCAACTCGATGAAGAATTGATAATATTTCACTCTTTCCTTCCTTCCTCCCACATCAATAACGAATTATATAGATATACCTTCCAGGGAACACACTATGGAATATCGATAGACGTGCATTACGTGAGACGTGTTTGAATGCTCTATTTCTTTTCATGTTATTCTTGATGCTTGACATAACAATATCACGTTGGGATTCCGGAAGCCAGAACTGAATATCGAAAGTATACACATCTAATCTACTGCAGTTGTATCCACGAGAAATGATGTCCGTCTACAAACTGTAGTAACTCAAGTAATTTCGACTCACTGCATCAACTGTATAACATTTTAAGATGTTATCGATGTAGTTGTGATTCTACTCATGAAACTCACCATGTAAAATCGATGAACATAAAAATATCACGGCCGTGAGCAAATATAATGATTGTATTTGCTTTATTACTCTGGTATACACCTTCCTTCATGAATACACATTTGATATATTATTGATTGCGATATGAAAAGATGTTGTTCATTTCTTTGAAGAGTATCATGAGGGCTGCAATACCAAAACAGAAGACAATATGGCGTTGCTATTGATTACCATTGTCACAAAAAGCATCCATTTCTGTCACTAGTTACCGGCGGAATCTGATAAGATCTAGTCCTGAGTTTTATTTTGGCCACCCATGCATTGTTACAATAATTATGTGATTGGATGATCATACTCAGTGAAAATACCGAAAGTACCTGATAAATACACAAATGTAATGATGAACGCAACACGCTGAATAAATGTTGAAAATTAGGATACTGAGATTATTGTTGAATTGGCGTTATTTTTATCTTATTCTCGCTCATCTCAGGTACTACGGACCGGTACTAGGTACCGCGTGGTTCCTGGTTCGTCAACTCACTAACTTCCTCAGTTATCTGTGTTATTTCATTGACTGATCATTCGATTATTCTAACGGTCTCGTTAACGGGATACGGAGATACGGAGATACCAAACTTAAAAACTCTTGAAGGCCTAAAGGCGATCTGAGCAGATCATTTTCATGTACATGTTCTGACCGTGTATTTGTTTCGTTGATGTTTCAGGTTCGCAATGCCACCGCCGTGTTCATCATCAACCTGAGCGTGTCCGACCTCATGTTCTGTTGTTTCAATCTGCCGCTAGCAGCGTCAGTGTTCTGGCAGCGTGCGTGGCGTCATGGTACTTTCCTCTGTCAGATGTTTCCTCTGATGAGATACGGCCTGCTAGCCGTGTCTCTGTTCACGGTACTCGCCATCACCATCAACAGATACGTCATGATCAGTCATCCGCGGTTGTATCCCAAGTAAGACTATCTATCTTGACAAACACCTTTTTTGTTCAAGAAAATTCTAGCTTGCCTGGGTTCTTGTCACTTATTGGGGTTTGATGAGTGTAGAAAGAATCTGTGGAAACGTATAATATTATGTTGTGAAATTTTTTATTCATTTTTAATAAAAAAATGCAATCATTGAGTGCCAATTGGAAATGGAGATTGTTGTTATTTCCATTCATTCTCCATACGTTTTGCTCAAGAAAAACAATAACAAAACTATTTTTACAGATGACAAAAATACATAGTTCAATATAACTAATTAGGTGAAAATTGATGAATCAAGAAAGATAATTTTTTGACAGATCATGCAATATTGTGGATATAAGTGGCATTGATATATTAAAATGAAAATTATTTGTTTACATGAATGAGCGGTCAATTGTTATAGTAGATGCTCATAAAAAACAACAGAAAAGAAAAAACGCTGGCTGATACTTGAAGTGAAATTAAAGGTTTCAAATGCCAAAACAGCCCACTGAGTTCCATTTTCCACAGCATCAGCTATTGCAAGTACCCAGAAACTGAAGAAAGGTGATATGATGAGCAGCGATAAACTTTGATGTCATTAATGTGGGATGAACCTCTAGCCATATGAGCATTATCAATCCACAAATATCTATACGTATCAGATATTATACTGATTCCGACCCAAACGTATTTCCGAGTACCGAAAATGAGCATATACTTAGGGAATCTTTTGCTGAACTGTTCGTATTACTAGATACATATTTTTCAAAACTGTCCATATGGTTTCAGAACCTCATCCATGAAGGAACCTTGATACTTGAGACTTGTGTATGCATGCATTTCAACCCTAGAACGTATCTGTAATATAGTATGTTGAGATAGTACGATTAATACACCTTGTGTGACCCGCCAGATTGTACAGCCGTCAGTACCTGGGTCTGATGGTTGCTTGCACGTGGGTGTTCGGATTCGGTGCCCTCATAGCCACATGGCTGGGACGCTGGGGCAGGTTCGGTCTGGACCGAGAGATCGGTTCCTGTTCCATCCTGCCCGATCAAGAGGGACGCTCGCCCAAGGTGTTCCTGTTCATCGTGGCATTCGTCATTCCCTGTTTGGCGATAGTCATCTGTTACGCCAGGATATTCTATATCGTGAGGAAGACGGCGGCGAAATCGAGAGTCAACACGCGATCCAATACGAGCAAGGAGGATTCTACGAGCAACTCGAGACAGAGGTATGGTGGAAATAGATAATCATTGGTACAATGGAACACGTATATCTATACTTGAGAAAATGCTAGGTGTGAAATTAATCATCGGGTTTTGGTATCATCAAAATTTTGAATGGAGTATTCATTTTTCTCTCACTATCACAAGAAAAGAATAACAAATACATACATAATTTCGAAAATATCTACAAAGCCTTCAGAAGTCTTGTCTGTAGTATAATAGAAATAGTACACCGAATTAAACAAACACAAAAAACGACTAGTGATGATTAATGAATAATTACAATATACCTCATTTTGTCAACTGAAAATTATTGAATGCGAATAATGAAAAAGAGGAAAATTACACTAATTTTCAGAAATACTGCTCATGAAAAACCGGAATATGAAAAACCAAATTGAAATATAAATCACATCTCAGGGGAGACAAATTTGATACATAAAAGGGGAGAGATTAAGAGACATATCAACTTGAATTATTCAGCAACCACCACTGTTTTGAATCCCGTCTCATCATAATATATTTATCTAGGTTAATTATGAGTTGAGAAGAGTATTGAAGATTGTTGGCACCTTTACAAATAACTAACGTTTCCCATAATCATTTATGTAACGTGGTACTTTATAAAGAGCTAAAAATCCTAAAGAAAATATTAGAAGAAGAAAAAGAGAGAGATAAGAAGATTTCAAGAAGAAGGAGAAGGAGAAGAAGAGGAGAAAGAAGGAGAAGAAAGAGAAGATCAAGATGATACGAAAACTCAAGCTTTTTTCCCCACTGTGAATGTTTGAATTGTTTTCCAACCCTGGCATTATTATACCTTGGGATTTATTGTTTCTTAAATGAGTTATCTTATTTCTGAATATTTTTCGGGGTGATGAGATCGTCCTTGTGGTGCCCCATCCAAACGATCCTATTTTTCATTCATTGCCCTTATTGGGAAACAAGGATTTTGTATCAAGTTTTTTCAGATCAAATCAAATCTGTATTCGGTCTGCGTAGAAAGGGGATACCTTCCGGTGCCAGATGATAATATCTACATAGTTACATGGTTTCGATATAAGTAAAAAAAATGAAAATAAAGAGCTTGATTCTGAGACCTCATATTCACGAAACGTATGTTTAAGATTGAAATTTGTTATCAAAATAATATGTCAATATGAAACGAAACGATAGAGATTGGTACTCCAGTCCGGTCTGTGTGGATGATATATATAACTTCATGTTCCGGAGAAACTGTTCATTCAAGAAAATCCAACTGAATTGACCATTGTAGATGGGCGTGACTTGTACGAAGCAGGGGAAATTTCAGATACCTTGATTGGTTATTTCCCTATTTTCCCTGCTACACTGTCCACTTGATTGGTTTTTATATTTTGTGACATCACGAGGGCGGACGATCTACAATGGTCAATTGACCAATGTAGATTGGCGTAACTTATACGAAGCAGGGGAATTTGTATATACCTTGATTGGTTATTTTCCTATTTTCCCCTGCTTCACTGTCCACTTGATTGGTTTTTATATTTTGTGACATCACGAGGGCGGACGATCTACAATGGTCAATTGACCAATGTAGATTGGCGTAACTTATACGAAGCAGGGGAATTTGTATATACCTTGATTGGTTATTTTCCTATTTTCCTTGCTACACTGTCCACTTGATTGGTTTTTATATTTTGTGACATCACGAGGGCGGACGATCTACAATGGTCAATTGACCAATGTAGATTGGCGTAACTTATACGAAGCAGGGGAATTTGTATATACCTTGATTGGTTATTTTCCTATTTTCCCTGCTACACTGTCCACTTGATTGGTTTTTATATTTTGTGACATCACGAGGACGGACGATCTACAATGGTCAATTCTGTTGATAACGAGAGCAATTCATAGGCGATGATTTGTAGAAGAATTTTCACTATTGTAGGTCTATAACAGATATCAATTTCCAGATCAATTATCGCATATATTGATGATTTTATACAATGATTTCGAATGATTTTGATGAACAATGATTTTTTATCAAGTTTCGATATTATTGAAAAAAAAGCATATCATTATATGCAAGCCAATGCAAAAATGATTTAATGCATTCTAATTCACAGCTCAATGTGTTGCATCCATTTTCTCATCATTGTGAGTAACTGAGAAATGTAGCGCCTTAGTTGGCCAGCGCACAGAATCGTCGCTCAGTGAATGAAGGTGACCAAGGTCTGTTTCCCAATGTGATTCCATTTTTGACAGAGGAAAATTCTCATCCTATTCATTATTAACTTGTGGAAATGAACACCGTGTTGGTTTTATGATATCAGGCCACGACCGGTTCCTCATCCTCTAAAATCCTCTATAGAAGCTTGTGAGTCTGTTGGGCGGAGAGAGTGAACTTGTAATAGTACCTTTTAAAGTAAATCTAAATCAATGTGGTTGATTTCAGGTCCAAGCGAGTGAAGTTCCATCACACGGCTGAAGACTCAGCTCTCGGGTCCACCAGCATCAGCACCATGGCAACCAATACCTCCTCCACCACTGATAGCAGTTGTAACAATAACAAGCTGAGTGCACATGCTCCAAGTCCTCACCTACTGGCGCCTCCCTCCCCCTCGGCTCACCTGAGATTACCACTCACCAACAAGCAGGAGGTGTCCTCGTCGTCAGGCATAGACGAGGATAACGTGTCAACGAGAAGCGGGACTCCAACGTCAATATCAGGGTAATCTCGATAACTCGATAACTCGATAATCTCGATAACTCGATTATCTCGATAACTCGATAATCTCGATTCACGATTGATATTTCCATGGTGAAACCGTGAACGATCTTAGATATTCTTAGTCCCCGACCATTATGAGTCTGATTCTGCTGGTCAGTGTATTGTAGCCTTGAATTGTGTGTATATGTACGTATACATGTATGAAACTAGAGGAGATGAGTTGAATCGGTTTCTGATAACTTTTCATATCATCCATTCATTATATTCATTATTCATTCCACCTTTCTTCATCAGTAGTGACAGTCGTAGTGTTGACTACTTTCAACGGCATGAGGCAATTATGCTTGAGAGAGTAAGAAGTTAAGAAAGATTGATGAGGAATTCAAAGTTGTGAAATTTTCACCAATCTTTGTTCCATATTTCTCAGTTTGGTGGCAGAATACTATTGTAATCGTCATTGTATGATGCGCTGTGAAATGTGACTATCACATTCACCTATCACATACAAATCGATACCAGCCAGTACACCGATTCAAATAGAAAATTTCTGAATTTTGAGGTTTTAAAAAAAAATGTAACCAGGCACTTGGTTCGTGATTCCATTGAGACAATTATCTAGAAGAGGTTGAAGAAGAATTATGAAGATTAGAAGAATTCAAGATCCGGAGGAAAGATATGTTTCGAATCCATTGAATAGAAGCCATTTATTTCAGTCACAAATAACTTTCTCTCATTCATGAATTGGTATTCTTCACCAGAATAGGTACGAACATTTGTCTCGTAAGCACGGATGGTTCAAGTATAGTGACCGATCATTGGAAAATGAAACTGAATGTAGAATAAAAACATCACAATCAATTGCTTCCAACTGCTTTCAATGCCACAGAATGACTCACTCTGCTTCATTGGCATTTTCGATTTTGATACAGTGTTGCTTTTTGGTGTATCAGGTCAACACTAGAGGTCCACAAGAAGCGCAGACGGCTCACAAATGTGGCATCAGTGCTGAGACGAGGCAGCAGATTGAGTCCGAGGAGGCAGAGTACGATGACATCACATTCCCACCCAGTACCAGGTCAGTCATTTACAGTCATTCACTTGACACTAGGTTGATATCGCTTATCCATTAATGAATCGATCAATTGTAAAACAATCGATTATTGTTCGACCGTACTTCATGAAGATTTGTTCGATAGTTATCTCTGTGTAAGTTCGAATGGTCAATAATTTGACGTTTTCAAATTCCAAAGTCATAAATTCACCTAACAAAGACTCAAGACGGGGTTATACACTTGAATGAATCTAATGTTGACATGGACAACAGGTTGCACTTGCACTAGTGACGGTCACATTCTTGGTTACATTTTCGAATCGAGTTTGAAAAATTTGAGTAAACAAAACAAGTAACACTAGTGCTAAGTGCTGTCAAAATATGAAAATGAAAATGGAATGAATTTCATGTAAATTCAATTTTTTTTAATTTGATGCTTCTTCAAGGTGAAAACATTTGATGACGACCTTTATATTTCTCGTCAATATGAAACAACTGACAATACTCTCTTACTCTGTCTATTTTCCCAGGCAAGATGACACCGAAAGACAAAAAACTATTGAAGATGATCATGGTCATCTTTATGTCGTTCCTCATCTGCTATCTCCCAATCACCCTCAGCAAGACATTCCACACCACCATCGACATCCGCGGCCTCAACATCGCTGGATACATCCTCATCTATCTGACCACATGCATCAACCCCATCATCTACGTTGTCATGAGCTCCGAGTATAGGCAGGCTTACAAGAATCTGGTCATGTGTAGATCAGTACAGTAGGACGAGTAGGAAGTCATATCTGCCGCTTGAAATTCACCAATTTGAATGCAGAGGAGATTAAGATATACAAGAATTCGTTCAGTTAGACCCCGTTTACATTACTACCATCCTACTATAGTAGAGTTACTAGAGTAGTTGAGTAGTAACTAATATTGCGTTCACACGGAAAAAAAATAAGTTCTTGGTTACTAGACGTTTTAGTTACATAATTTACCGCGTGAGTGTGTTTCGAGCTTTACAGCCTTCTAGCCAACGACACTAAAATAATTTTTGAAGGCTGTTTGCACAGCTGATTAGGCAATATTTACAACTTTCGCCGACGCCATCTTGAAATTATACTACCAGGCTACGATCGTACCAACCTATGAGCGTTCATACGGGTACATCTACTAGAGTAACCTTACTAACGGTAGTAAGTTAACTCTAGTAGCTTTTGTTACTAGCGTAGCAACTGATTTACGTTCACACACGGTAAGTTACGATCGTAGGTGGGGTTACTAGAGTAGTTGAGTAGTAATGTAAACGGGGTCTTAGCGTATTCTGAACATGATAATCTAGATCAGACTGTGCAAACTGGAAACTCACGTCACGTCATCTATTTTATAACGATGAACTATGAACAAGATGGAACAGGGGTATGATTGTGTGGGGTTCGATGCTCAATGGCATAGCCTGGACCACTTGTATCAATATAATCCTCCGCATTGTTCCATGAGTTCCGAGTATAAGAAGTCTGACAATAACCTTGTGATATCTAGATCAGAGCAGTGAGATAGGTCGTTCTCACTCTATCATTCTCCCTTCCCATCCGAGGGTAATTACGGCTGATAATGTTGGACCATAAGATCACAAGATAATTCTGATAAGATCACAATTGTTATTAGGAGTGGAAGTTCATATTCTTTCCCTTTTGTAAGTGTTGAATCCTTCGCGATATCACGTGTTCGATCGGTTTAGCCACATAGTGAGAAGACTTTCATTCATGATTCACGCTCTACGTAGGTTCACTGTGCATCAGTCCGCTGAACGGAACTCTGGACACTTGGGAAGGCGGTAGTGATGTTATTTAAACGTTAGTAAGAGAACATCGAGTCAACTAAATATCGTGACGACTTTGAGCCTTCAAGGATCTTACGTTGACCTCTGGAATAAGATTGCAGTGCATTCATTGGAATGAACATACAATCAAAAAGCAACCACAGCAACATCAACATCAATGAACAACAATTTGTGTACGATTGTTCCAACGATCAACAATTGTGTTGATTATCGTGTGATATGTTTGGTGAAGGATGGTTCGAGCAAAGCGAATTTGAACGTGGAAGAACTTATATCATCAACCGGTAGTAACTGGATCCGTGGCTGTCTCCGGTATTCTTTTGAATATTACAATATCGAAAGTAAACGGATTTACAACCTAGCGAGACCTATCGTTGAATAATGGAAACAGCCTGACTTCTTGTTCTATCTCTGTCGGCCGGTTACATGACAAGACGTTCGACAGGATTTTTTTTTTTTTCAATCTCAACATTGAGAAACGAACAGAGATCCCAATTTCCTGTCGGTCATATTTTTAAATGTAATTAATTGAGATTCAAAATCGCTTCGATAACCTGACGACTAACTGAAAAAAGATGAGGAGAACTATTCTTGAAGCAAATATTCACTGTATCGCGAACTGAACTGTGAACAAGGAGTCATAGAAGGAACAGGTATGAAACGACTCGTAGAAAAGACTGAGACTTATTCGAAAGGAACGTTCTGAACTGGTATTGTTCAATAATGTGTGAATGCAATACAAATGTAAGTATTGAAGTGCGAAAGTGGCAATATAAACGGGGATTTAGACCAATATAATGCAATACCTGATAGTGCAGTCGTGACAATCCCCTCACTCACAACAATGAAGTCGGATAGTAGTAGTGTAATGAAAAAAGTTGAGGAAAAAGTTCGAAAGGAGTCACATGATTGCTACTATTCCGAGTAGTTTTCTTGATGAACTGTGGTCACTTTTATGAGATGTACCGTCCAAAGTCACGGAACTGGATACAGCTTCATGAGGTATGGCATTCCCCTGTGCGAAAACGCGTTAGGTTTGTGTAGTCTGAACTAATTATGAATCTGGTTGAACACTTACTGACCCCGTGAATTGGATCACAGTGGTAGCATTATAGTCAAGAAGTCGATGCAATACACTGCCAAGGTGAAATTACCAAAATCATCCTCAGGTCAAGATATTCTTGATACTAGTTTCGCCTAACATACCGTAGCTGTAGATCAATAAGTTTAGTTTCATTGTTTTATCATGAGTCATAGATTTTTGTTTATAATGAGATAATTAAATCGGACATGAAACGTTCCTCAACACTTCTGTTTATGAAATAAGTCAGTATGTAATATACATACAGTCATATACATACGGATATTATACTCTCACGACTGAGTTTTCCGTATAAACTTGTTCCATCGTCCGCCGTGTCATTTGTTTTCATGAACTAGAACTAGGACAACTGAGCCAAGCCACACAAATCCCATGGAGGACGGGAAAGACTTGAGAAGTGAGATCCGTTCACGAGGAACGGAAAGTCCTGAAACTTGAAGCGCTTCGATCTCACAACTGATGGACTAGGTTTGAAAACGCTACAGTGCATCTGCGCTAGAAGTATAACATTATAAAATAACAATTATGGACTTCAAATCAGATACCATTCTCACTCACGGCAAGAGAGTACAATAATTGGGTCATCCAGCGGTTGGCCTACACTACATTTAAAATGTATGTACAATGTATTGTGTATCGAAAAATGAATAATAATTTTTATTAAAGAACATCACAACCCTGGAACTATATTCCAATACATGATCAAGATATCTATTTCAATATCTTTAGAGAAAACTGGAAATCATCGTCTGAATTTCGAAAACTGGAATTGATTTTTCTGCCCTCTGGAGACCATAATGCTGGCCTTCCATGAACGCGATTTGCGTTTCGCATTCTCAATGCGCTGGGATTGAGGCGAGCTCAACAATCAAAAATTGCGTAACTTTCTTCACTGATTGGTCGTTTTTATCATCAAGGTGGCTTAAAAACCGCTCAGCGAATTCTCAATCTGAATAACGCATGTATGGAAACCCAGCATAAGTCATGACGTAGGCATCACCGATTTTGTATAGAAACATGAACAGAATGAAGTGATGTCAACGTCACGAGTCCTCGAAAAAGCCAGAACCTGGAGGGCAGATTAATTAATTACAATTTCTGAAATTGAGATGATTTCTAGTTTTCTCTAAGATTATGGAAAAGAATATCGGCATTGTTTGTTGAAATTCAGTTTCGGGGTTGTTATGTCCTTTATTGTTTTGTGACGAATATTCGGTAACATTATTCTTGCGGAGATCAACTTTTTGTAAACTCTGTGAGTTTGTCTGAAAATTGCGAAAAATCTACGAGAAAATCCACTCCAACCGACTGAATGCAACTCTCAGTTTTTTTATTCACCTGCTACAAATGTGTTGATGACGTGACTGATAGAAACAAATAAGTGTTCTGTCATTTTTTTCTAATCCATTTCGTGATTGTGCTTGTGAGAACAAATATGTGATGAGTTGAAACAATTTAAAAACAACTTCTCAGTGATGTGCATACACCACACATGTAAATAAAACATTATTGCCATGATTTGAAGACTTTGGAAGACATAGCCGGGCGATTAATTAATCAAGAAGACTGATTCAGAGTCAATGTAACAGTTTATATGGTGATGAAATTCTATATAGATATGACTTCTTTCAAGTATGAATTTCTTCTTTCTTCTGACAGTGCCAAATAAGTCAGTCAGTTTGCTTCAGTTTACATTCCTGGATTTCAAAAATGAGTGCTTTAGTCGATCCATTGTAATGTCAACCTTGCTGATAGATGACGGAACTGTTTTTTAAACAATGATCACAACTGAAAACTGATGAATATTGTCTACAATGAAGTCACACTAGTATCAAAGACGACAGATCTACTTCAAGACATGTCTAGAAATGTTGGAAGAAATTTACGCCCACTCAATTACCCCGTGTACTTTATCATCACTTTCTTATCACTGACCTGTCATTATGTGGCACCTGTAGTACCTCTGCAGACCGCTAGAGAGCGAGCTGGATCGTACCACTACTGAAGCAGGGCCACGCTTGGTCTGCTTAGGTACTAATTGCAGACGTAGACGAGGATAATGTAAGTGTGCACGTTATTTGATTCCATTCGGTCATAAGAGTCTGGTCGTGTCTGGTTAGTATATCTTTCGTCGATGCTAGTGCCATCTAGGGGTATTTATTTGTTTTGATCACATGTATATGTGTTTATCTGTAATAATCAAACAAACGTAATGACAAAATATAATGTGATTCTAGTTTAGTATTCTTACGTTACCAATTTTTCCCCAAACCATGTGAGAATGATGTTTTTTGTTGGAAATGCACTAGTCATCAATGTATTTTCACCAAAGAATTAAATGTGAGTTACTCTAGGTGTGTCTGTGAACTGTACATGCAAGTTAATTGCTTGACGTCCGAAATGAGGCTCTAATTATAAAGAAGAAAATGCAGACTGGTTTTCGTTCTTATTTCTACTTGTGATTGATAGTCCACAACAGTGACTTGGACGGAATGTTTGGTATTTCTGATTCACTTAGGAACAGAAAACGTGAACTGGAAGAAATGGAAAATGGGTGGGAAAAAATCACATTGGAGTATGTTCACTCCTTGGTATCGACCAGATTGCAAGCCTAAAATTGTTGAAACAAATCTTTTATATACGTTAGTTTGTGCAGAGTATCTTCCACCACTTTCACCAACCGGGCATGATCTGTCTGCGATGAATACGGGAATATTCTCCTGATTTCCAACGTCTTTGTTTTGAAAACTATGAAATATGGTGATAAACATGTCAAAGAGTGAATATGAAAAGGCTGGAGTAATTGTGAATTAAATTTGCCAAATTATTCCGGTACTGCAAGTAATTGATGAAAATTTTCGAAAACCAAACGATTCAAATAAATCTGTCAAAATATGAATTCTGAAGTCACTGATTGATTGGTACATTATCTGAATCTGATTCAATTTTCAAGATCATGAGAGTACCTGATTACAATTGTATCCATGGAAGAAAAATGTCATCTACCATCATTATAAACATCAACCTATGATGTCAGAAGTTACACAGACTGATTCTTGTGGTTGTTATTCTATTCGTTATTTCAACTTTTGGTTTATTGAATGGTTCACTTTCTCATATGTGACCTAAGGTGGAAGAAAGGTCAGCTAACTGAACCTCGCCCTTCTTGAATGTATCGACGTTGTTATACATGATCAATAAAGACTTTTTGTGATTATTATAAGAGAAACGCGGGATATGAGTTGTGAGATGAGCTTAGAAGTATGGAAATCCAGAATACAAAATAAATTTTCAGCTCAATATACATCTACAGATCTTGGATTGTTTCAAACGTTTGAAATTCCCAATGTTTCATACTTCACTGATTTTAATCGTTCTGAATTAATTGGTGACACTTGTTGCTGTAGATTCATTTAGTTGCGTTTTTAATGCGTTTTCTTCGTTATTTCCGATCCGATTGTTACAAAAATCACTGAAAATGTGAATAATGGTGTTCTCCATTTTGAGTAAAATTTGAGAGCTTCAGAAAAATGTTAGATTTTCAAGTATTTTTCCTCTGGGTTATTCTTATGGGGATTTTACAAACTCTGTAAAAAAAACGTACGTTCGTTTTGTGTCAAGAACTGTTCCAACCCATTCTGGTGTGACACCAATGTGTAGAAAAAGTTTCAAACTGATTGCGTCTTTCTCCTAACCTGTATGCCACGCACAAAATCACAACAAAAAAAACATAAGAATGAAGCCCATTTTTTACAGTGTATGAAATTGAATCTTTGCCACGCTCATCTAATTATTATATATTTTTTTTAATAACATCAAAACTTGATACGAAATCATTGTTCCCCAATTAAGGCTATTATACCACTTTTTTGTAACATATGCATGGTAGTGGTATTTTGAAGGTTCTGTGATCTTTCATTACCAAGGTTGTTTGTGAACGCGACTGCGTCTTTCAAATCCGGTAAATATTCGAAGTTTGCAGCGAGATCGTGCAATTACCGAAGTTGTTACAATTGCGTAGTTGGTGGACGACATTCTTCTCTCCTCAGATACAAGTGTACCATCGTAATTGTATCAGACAGATTCAGCATTTCTTTGCCTCAAGAAGTCTGTGAGTGAGTTGGTTGGATATAAGGGATTAAGCGGGAAAAATTCCAGAATACAAAGAAAGCATCTGTGTTAAAACGCATATAAAGCGAGAAGAGTTAGTGGAAGAGGAAAAGATCAGTGTTTGTAAGAATTGTGATAGACTTGAAGATGGTGCTAGAAAGCAATAGAATGTTATATTATTATGTGCGCAATGTTGATTCTATCCTCTCACTCCGTGACGTGCACATAATCACAGATTAGAGTGAGAGAACAGACTCAATGTCGCCTTCAAGAAAGTTCTATATATGCGTGTTTGAATGCTCAACAATACAGCTTCTCTATGTTAATAATAATAATAATAATGATTGTTGAATAATATTGTGAAACCAAATGATTATATTGTCGATTGTGTTGTTTCTGAACTGTTTTATGTAAATTTATATGAGCCAAATGAACTGCCAATGTGTTTGCCAAATGGATACCTCAACTTGTCCCGTTACCATATTAACATAATGTATACTGTAAGGCAAACGCGCATAATGTCTACCCTTGTCTCCCTCTCCGCCGAAACCATTTACTCTCACTCATACCAATACATGGTGGACATTGTAAACTCACAGTGTGTTCACTAGGTGACAATCTATTGAAAAGGAGAGTCTGGGAAAGTTAAATGATAGTGATTGAAAAGAAGCAGAGTAACATCTTTGGAGTAGGGGGGATTATAGCCTCTCATACTTTTCATGATCTGTTATTTTTCACAGCAATGTTTACCATCTTCTTTGTTTCCACATTTTCAATACAAACCCAGTTTGAGATTGTGTGAAAGTGATAGTGCACCCGAACCAGCATTTTCTGTGAGTAACTTTTGAGTAATTTTTGTTGTCATATTTGAACATTTGCATTCAATCTTTTTCATTGGGAACAGAACAAAGTTGCCCGCCCTTCCCTATAGACGCCAGGACACTCATTAAAAAAACAGTCCCAGCTAATCTGGGATGAATGGTCACTCCGGTCAGATATACTCATTTTCCCTTTCTTTGCTTCCTCTTTTTTTCTGGATGTCTACTGATATGGATACCGTATTTCCTTCTGTCTCCTATATCAATACCGCGATGTGGTGTATACTCATCACATCTCTTTGTCTCTTTTCTGTCTCTTCACCCCTCTGATGCAACCCTGCGCAATAGGATAGGTCACTAAAATGTTGTTATACGTCAATTCTATTGTTGGAACTATTGCAGACTGTATCTCGATCGCGAAGATTGAAATCCATCTCGTATAAACATGGATTTCATTCGAATTGTGCGAATAACTGAATGACAAATAATCGTTGTATCCCCATGATGGCATATGATTGATTGACCACGGATTATCGGCAAACCATGGAGGCGTAAATATTCTTCTGGCTCTGAACAATGTAGCACTATTCCTTTGATTTCACTCCTCGTGTTGCTTAGTGTTCAGTATCTATGGAGACCAACTTAGAGAGGAATAAACTATCTTTTATTTCAAAGATGTACAACTTGGGAAACTACAAAAAACGTTTTTGAACGTGTTCGATTTATAATACTTGAACAGAAAGTAAAATACCGTTTCCTATTTGTTTGATACCTGCAAAGGTCGAATGGTCATGCTGGCTGGGTAGATGACTTTTCACTTTTGGTCCAAGTCATATGCTTAGTAAGTAGTACGTACCTCCACAATTACGTTACTTTTCTAGAGAAATATGACATTTCTGATTAGCTTCTTGAAAATGAGTTACCTAATTTGACCGAAAAATTCTCAGAACATACAGTTTCTAATGCAAGAACTGTCAACAAACTCGTCGAATACAGCAATGTTTCGTCTCATTTTCAAATTTGATTCTTCCACAATAATAATAATTTCATGGAAATGTCTCATGAGTTCAATTTTTAAAATTCTTGGTGGTTCTCAAAAACTGTTCAGTTCGATCATGATCTCAGACTTCAACTGTACAGTCAATGTGTACGACCTGTGGAGTGAATTCAAAATATTCACTTGTACGTGCAAACGACCAGAAGATGCCGTAAGAGCCGAATTGAGTTTTCACTCACGTTCACCATTTAACGTAACTCATTCCACTAGATGTGAGAATATTTCAACATTTTCTGAAGATTGTTGTCATCAAACTCTATGAATTGTATCTTGTTAGCCATTCAGAAGTGTTTTTGTATATATATACAGCTACTCTCTGGGGCCTCATTCTTGTATACGTTGTGATCTTTGTAAGTTCGACTCAGATTGAATGTCATATCTTCAGTTTTCTTCATCAAAATATATGAGAGAGTGAAAATCAATTTGCAGTATTTGGTGAAGTAATTTTATGGTATATAAAAATACAAACCCATACATTTCAATCGCCAGAATATTAATGAATGGGAAAATGAAAATGAACTTACGTTGGCTGATCACTCACGCCAGTGACGTTATTTCAAGTGACAGTCGTGGTGAGGCCCTAGTTTCTTGACTTTATTTTCAACCGAGACATTTTTTTAAGCTGTTGTCGAGGTCAGGGTCTCGTATTTCCAATCCACCAAACGAATTATTGGTCTCCGTATGATGACTGTTTTCCTGTGAACGTGTTAGTCGTACCGAACAAGTGCACTTACCAGCCATAGTGACTCGACATATCCTGATTACTCGGCGTTGAAAATGCGTTATGTATTACGTGTAATTCGGAAGAACCAATATAATTGTTGTCTTTTGTAAATCATTAAATGTTGATCGTTCCGGTGACTGGCCGAGTTGAATATTGTAATAATCGTGATTAATTGTTTCAATAAAAATAAATGTAAAATGTTGACATTCATGTAGATGAGGAGAGTATTTTTTAAGTATAGGACCTTTGATGATTTAATCATATTCCCTGTTGTTCCTTGATTAGGCTCATTCATTCTTGAAATTGGTCGACAATATCATCAGCCTGATAAATAACCCTATGTTACTTCATATCGCAGTTTTCAGATTGCTGTGGCAGCACGAATGCAGGCATGGCTTCTATCATAAATGGTTGGTATGCCCCAAATCGAGATTATCATGTGAACCTTTCCAGAAACTACAACCGCAATAGACAATACCACACCAGAGTATAGAAAACAACCATTGGGCAGGTTCTGGACGGTCCTAATACTTCTACATCAAGATTCCAATGTGAATTGAAAAAAGGCTACAATGTACGTTCAGAGGTTTTCAAGTGAAGATATACCAGTAATAGAGAAAAAAATATATATTCACATGTGGTTGACAGGGAATCATGATAGTATTCCAAGTGATAATTAAAGAAGGTTACTTATTGAGCTGTAAGAATACTGATTAAATTTCCTGAGTTTTTTTGTTCACCATCTACATAGAATTAATAGCTTCATTTCAGTACATCATGTTGCAGTTGGAAATATTCTCATTCAAAACAATTAAAATGACTATTTCTTCCGTTATTATCTCAGATAGGGTGATGATCGAAGAGATGGACCTGGAATTTGGTTTGATCGATAGCAGTATGGGCTGTTCTCACTATTCATCATCATTAAATATCAATAAATATAATAATCATATACATATTCAATTGTATTCCGAAAAAAAAACAGGTAAGTGTGTTGGTTCTTTGTTTGTTGATTGTTTAGTCTTGTTGAATTCGATTGGAGAATATTCTTGAAAAATTACTCAATTTCAAATCTGTAGCCAAAACATCATTTGAAAACCTGTTATGATAAATCTTCATGAAAAATACAATTCCAGCTCTGACATTTATTCATTTGTATGATCTATTACGTTTTGAAAAGAAGGTGCACAATACCACTATTTAATTGGTGACATCGCACAGATCTTCAGCAGAAATACGGTACACGCATCACTGCAGTTCTGATTTTAGACTTTGTCTTTAAATGTGCCAAAGAGGCCATCACACGGTTTTTGAGATATATTTGAATTACATTCCACTCGCGTTTCTCAAGCGAATTGAATTTTTTTTAATCGATCTCTATTTGTCGGGGTGAACATTTTTGGAAAGAATATGTTTTAAACGCAGGTAATAATTCTGGACAAAATAGATCTGAAAAAAAAATCAAAACCTCATGAAAATTGAAAACTCAATATGAAGGCAATGACTATGATATGGCTATGACGGGAATCGAACCATTCAATTCATTCCTTTTTTTGTAAATCAGATATAAAATTAGATTTGGTTTTATACAATGAAACGGATTCAACTCAAAATGTGTCGGTAATGTGAAGTTCTGTTTGATCGGCCATGGAAGTTCCAAACGCAGCTACTAGATGGCAGACACTACAAGTGGCGAATCGTCCGTCGTAAATGTTGCTTCATCGACTCCTGATACTTGTATCGTGCCTAGAAATAAAGTTATTCGACAACAGTTTCAAATTCATCATCTCCATCAGGCAGACTGGGATGTTGCCTGGGTCCTGGGACGCCTATTTCAATACGTATTCTTTCATATCCAAGTTCAGACTCGATGATACTATCTAATAAAATAAAGCCTGGAAGCGTGAAGACAAGGCTACTGAAATAATATGTGCCACATGCATACAATAAAATATCATGGCGATGTAGATTCATGATTCCCCCCCCCCCCCCCCCAAAAAAAAGGAAAATTGACAAGAAATGAGATTAATCAGTTCAAATATGAAATCTGCCACCGCCCTCCGTAGTTCAGTCAGCCAAGGCACCGCATTAGAAACTGATAAATCACAGTTAGGCGTGGATGCGTATCGTCACTTCATAGTTCCATTATACGCCAATAGATCTCAATTATCATTTTAGTGAGTGTCAAAACCCCAACATGGTTTCATCATCGACCTGTCAATTCGTATCCCTACCTGATATTGGGGGGTCGTTCAGCAAACAATAAACATTATGAGAACTTGTTGAAAAGGTGTATCAGTACGATCAAGTATATATATATATATATATATATATATATATATATATATATATATATATATATATATATATATATATATATATATATATATATATATATAAATATATATATATACATATATATATATATATATATATATATATATATATATATATATATATATATATATATATATATATGAATATATCTATATATCTATATATATATATCTATATATATCTATATATATATATATATATATATATATATATATATATATATATATATATATATATATATATATATATATATATATATATATATATATATATATATGTCTATATATATATATATATATATATATATACCGGCACAGTAGCTGAGTGGTTAGCGCACTTGCTTCATGTGACCCGGGAGGTGAAGGGACATATCGGACCCGGCTCGATCCCCGCCACCGTCCATCTTCACAGAGGTTTTTCGTGGTTTCCCTCTGTAGTCTAGGCTAATGCCGGGATGGTTTCCACAATATAGACCACGACCGCTTCCTTCCCACTATCCTTTCCATTACCCATAAAACCTTCATCTCATCATCCCATCATCTCATTAATCATTCATCCGACGCCAATAGATCTTGGTAATCATTACAGTGCGTCGTTAAAAACCAATATATATATATATATGAATATTTTTATAAAGTTGTACCCCCTACTGACGTCACTGTTAGGCAAGTGCATGGATCGTTTCCAGCGTGTCAGTGACTCAGCGAGTGAAGGTAGTTTGCGTATTGTCGGTGAGGGTTAATTTTTAACTCTCAATCATACATTTTCCATTCGTATGTTCATGAAAGTTACACGTTCAGTAAGTGCAGGAATCACTAACGTGGGAGTAGCTCTGACCGGGAGTTGAGTTAATTGCTATCACCATTGTTATCAACACCATTTGTTCTCACTAACTCTCAGTTAAAGGCTAACAAGACTTAGTAATATCAAGCCTTCAAGTGTTCGAATGTTCCTGTATAAGTGTGTAGAGATTTGTTTTGTTATTCAGTTTCGGAAGTCCTTCCAATCATTTCGCTAGTCATGTTTGTACACTTGCGGCTACATGGAGTGATCGATCAATAATCATTCAAATGTATTCTAAAGCAAATTTACTGACATGGATACGTACTCAAACTAGGAGGACAGTATTCGTACTCGCGTCCAGTCAATAAAAAAAAATCAATTGAATATGTGCAAATTTTGTTTACATTCATATTTGAATGTAAGAACACGTAATGTGTGACCTTCTGACTTGTGAGCTCATATGACTATTATCTATGTTGCTGGAATTATTATTTGTGAGTTTATATGTTATTTGAAAGTGTTTAAGTGGTCAGGTCTATACTCTGGTCAGTAGTGTACTGCGTATATTGACAATATTTAGATTCGTCTTTCTCGTTCGATCGGTGGTTGTATAACGTATAGGGACATTCTTTCGTCCATGGTGGACGTCGTTTCACACTGTAAATTGAGTATTACATCCTTTGTATGACGTATTGTTGAAATGGTTTACTGGTATAACACGTACTTTCTCACCAAAATCGTACCTCACACAATATATAGGCCCATATCATAGTCTAAATATATTCTTGAGAATATATTTGTACTATGGGCCCATGTAGTATATTTACATGTTTACTAATACTCCTTGTATCCACGAGATATGAAGGTTCCGAACATTCGTCTCCCCTATCTCACAGCACTAACGCATGGTTGGTTCAGTTCACGAGTGTATACCATAATATATGTGAGCGTTGAAGAGCGTATACCGCAATAAAGACGACTTGGTCGTGTGACATGGGCTTCGCGCTACTTCTTAATGGAACATAGTTAGGGTTCAGGTAAGGTTGGACATCAAAACCCATATAACACAACCGAGTTGACACCATTACAGTATACGCTCTTCAGTCACCTTGAACGTTTTGTGTTTCAGCTGTTATTTCTAAAAAATGTAATACAATATAGATTAAATCACGTCACTTAAATAAAGTCACGTGACGTTGACGATCAAGACACATCATAATACATCCTAAATGAACGTTACTTGCATGTATACATGCATCGAGACTAGCGAATAATGTAAGTAACTTAATACGTGAGCATCTGATGAAAAATCTAATGACAAAATATTATCATGCATAAAATGTAGGCCTATTGAAATTGAAATTCAAGTTCAAGATGGAAACATTTCGACCGCACGTGCGGTCCAAGAAATTTTGAAGGTATAGTAAAATTATGTGTTTCTAGATTATCAAAATTTTAATAACAGTATTTCACCGATTCAAAGCCATCATCAGAATGATAATGTTCCACTAAGCCGAGCACTATGCGCTCTTGAGAGTCCGCATCATAGACAGATTTACAGCGTGCACTTTAGCCACATATATCTCAAGAACTACAAACACTATATGAACTTGCGGTGAAATGCAATGAATAAACAATACTCTCATAATTAGATATGCCTAATCGAAAATTAAAGATTGATTTTATTTTGGAGCAATAATTTAATCAGAATGGGCACAATTTGATGGTTTTCATTGCTTAATTCCCGGTTATCGAATGATAGTAGAAATAAATTACAAACACACATCCTTGAGTTCAACTTTGCTTATCAATATTTGAATTTCTGATTTGCCTTCTATTCCATAGTTTTCCCAATTTCCATGACCAAAATGTGTATTGTAACTAGATTTTGTCCAAATTATGAAGTGAAAAACTCCCCCATCTAGCGGTAGTTACTGGGTCTCTTCCAATATTATCCTTTTGCCATTTTTCAACCCACAACCAAACTTATGGAAGAACATCAGACTTGGGTAGAGCATTTTGAAGAGAAACATGATCAGCCAAGATGCGGGCTCTTAATACGAGTTCACATTTTTCTTCACCAGAATGCGGCGTGTCATTTTTGTTTTCTCCACTAATATTTCCAAAGTCTATTTGATATTCGTGACAAATAAGCACAGTTATAAGCCACTCCAAGATGAGTAGGCCTATATGAAGCTGCTATCAGAGTTTGCCTCAATATGCAGGTGGAGGAACCGTAGAGTTATTGGAGTGTTAGTCTTAAGCTAATATTGTCTTAGTGACTCAATAAGTTGAACTTTTAATTCAAGTGGTTCACAATGTTAATGTTATGTGCAGCCACGTTTCATAAACACTTTACTGATCCCTCCAACTTCTTGAAGATAGCGCTGGTTAGACAAACACTTGACTTGAGATTCGGTCCATGAATTATAATCATCCATTCAGAAATTAGAGGACAATTAGAAGAAATTCCAAACATTTCAAAGTATTATTATGTAGGGCTTGTAGGCCCGAATGCCAGCCGAATAAATACTCTCACAGCTACACCAAATATGATACAATTTGCAATGTAGTCCTATACGTATCGGTCTATCAGAGAGAAGAACGTTGACTTTTTCATATTTTTTCATGAAACAAATTATTGTCGATAATAGCTGTGGGCCTACGCTCTTTGCAATACAACAGTGATGGGTCAAAACTTCAAATATACTGACTTGAGACTCGATATAATTTTAATCCATGTGATTGTAATGAGAATTATGGTTCATGAGCTTATACAATTATTTTCAGCATATTTCAGATGCAATTTGATTCATCGGTGGGCTGAATTGTTTTGGTGATTGAGTGTAGTTGAGTCAAGTGATCATCAGATTTGTGGGTAATTCTCTCAGAATTTGGATCTGGCGTTTCACTTCCAATCATAATGAACTTTATGAGACATTTCAAATTTACAGCCATATGCACGATTCACAACATTTCAGCATTTTTCAGTATATAGGGTGAATCGATCAAATATCAGGTTATTCTAGTTCTAAAAGAGGAAAATGCGTATTGTAAAATATAATTTTGTTCATTAATTCTTTCAGCAATTACGGAGTGCACGACGAATTAACGAAAAATATGAGATTTTCATAGATATCAATGTTCAGACCTATGGAGTTCGTCATATTTCAATTAAATCGAGTTGAAAATAGTTATCAATCATTTTTGTTCAGCCACTTGTTTCAGTTTTTTATTTAGTAACTGTGAGCCCATATCTGGAGTATCCTTTGAGCTCCGTACAAAACCATTAATTCAAGGTTATGCGAGATCCACTATTCAAATTTAGTCCTAGAATGATTTAGATATTATTTCGATCTCGATATGATGTGGTTATTATCACTCAATTACTTTGTAATTAATACCTTCATTCTTCAACTCATACCCATTACCATAGACTAAAAATGAACTATATTGTTCATTTATGACATCTCTGCTCGTGAGACATTATATTTTGAAAGGAACTCAACAAACCAAGGAGAACGTTTTTATATCATGACTTCCGTTCTCTGCTCACTTTTTTGCGACGACAAAGTTGTGAAACTGAAACGGAAGTTATTGATATAACCAGAGTTGATAAAGTAGAGCATAGCTTCTAGAGGTAGAAATATTTCATCGACTCTGATATTACAAAAACTAGTTGAAACTTCTTTACTTGTATTCAGGTCGTCTACCAAAATGACAAACACAAATGCCATCGTATTTATACATTTATATCGCTGTTGTATTTGGATGATATTGGGATGTTTCAGGATGAGGCTTACAGTGAAAAACGCAAATGCATATTTCAAAAGCAATCTTCATATTTGCAACTTAGATAATTGGTCGGCTAAGGGGCTAGCACATTGAACCATCATTCAGTAAACCTGGGTTTGATTACCACCATGGTTGACCATCCTGTCAGAGAGAGAGAGAGAGAGAGAGAGAGAGAGAGAGAGAGAGAGAGAGAGAGAGAGAGAGAGAGAGAGAGAGAGAGAGAGAGAGAGAGAGAGAGGGAGATAGAGAGAGAGAAAGAGAGAGAGAGAGAGAGAGAGAGAGAGAGGGTTTTTTCATGATTTTCATTTGTCGTTCAGGACAATACTAGGATGGTGTCATAACACAACTGGCCACGACCGACTACTTCCTCACTACCCAAAAACACAACCTCTCATATCATCATCTCATATATCATTCACCGACGCTAATATATCTCAGTCATCATTACAGTGCGTTGTTTAACCCAATATAAATGAATGAATGAATCTATAGTTGCACTGAGATCATGATTATAGTCGCCTCAATTTCGAGAAGTATATATACTACTCATTCTTTCGTGAAGACAAGCGCAGTAGCTTCGCTAGAATGAAAAACTATAAAAGAGGTAATTGATCAATTGTGAATCATTAATTATCAATCAATCTATTCAATTATCAATCAATTACCGAGTCACTTCTGTCCACAGGGTGGGTAACTATTGTTTGTATAACCTCATTGTCTCAACCGATACAGCAAAAATGAGTGAGTTCAATTACCTACCAATGTTAGTTGCTATACCAAGTTGATGGGATGGCGCCACTAGTCGCTCCCAAAGCAGTCTCTCAAACAACGTGCATGAAATATTTGAATTATTTCATGTAGTAACAAGAAACTGGAATTCAATTATTTTTTAAAATTTCCAATTGAGATTGCATTTTCAAAATAGACATGATCCGGCCTCGCATAAAATCATCGTGATATGTTATAAGTCAGAGCTGTGTCTCTCTGCTTGATTTTTTTTCTCATTTTCTTTCATTAATCCAAGAGAAAGAATAACAAATACATAAACATTCGCAAAAAGATCTACAAAGTCTTCAAAAAGCTTGTTTGTAGGGTAATAAAATGATACCCTGAATCTTATGGGTTGTGAACGGCGATCGTTATCAATTGACGACTAGTGATTGACCCGCCCACAAACGTCATAAAACAAAACATCCAATCAAATGGGCTGTTTGTTATGTGGGAAAATTGACATTGCCTATCAGAGTATCTCTAAATGCCCACATGAAGTATAGATGAAGGTGGCTTGCCGATAAGCCACACCTATCACTAGTGGTCGATTGACAGAGCCTTCCATGAGCACATGTTTCAATCAAATCAACAGGTTTCGAATTAGTTTCATTTGCCCTTAGTTTTATTGCCATTTTGAGTCCACTTTGGCTGTTAATTTGTTTCAACTTTTGGATGCCATAAATGAGATCCGCTTAGAATATGATTAGTTTCAAGTGGATGTTAATATAGAATGCATGCGTTGCCTATAACATGTTGATACCCTCCAGTTTCACATTTTAAGCGAAGCTACTAGTTTTTGAAACTATTTCAATCACGCTCTATCTAGACCAAGGTTTATAGCGGGGCTAATCTGAATGCACAAGCTTCACTATAGACGCAATGTAGCAGGGAGCTAACAGGGTTGGTGAGAGGGGATGTAAAGAAAATACTCTATTGATGTTTAATATATGAGGAATGAGAATAAGACTTGGATAAGGAGGTGGAGGTTGTGGTAGCATATTATCCATCCTGCTCTATATGTAACTGTAAGAATAAGGGCCGATATAAATAGAGGAATAAGCTGGTTGGTATGCAGTATATGGTTTGTTAGCCTCCAGTCAGCTGTATACTAATACGACCCTTAATACCTTATAGGGAGACATATGACGTCATTTCACACCTGAACACCTCCCTTAAATCTGGGCTTATAGCAGGGCTTTGTGTCGACATAACACCTTGGCATTGTCACGTCGATATATTGTAACACTAGATGTACAGCTGACCAGAAAGAAGTATGTCGAAAACGAGACAAGAGACCGGCACATGTGGCTGAGTGGTTAACGCACTCGCTTCATGTGATCCGGCAGGTGAAGGGGCTTATCGGACCTGGTTTCATCACCACCACCATCCATCTTTACAGAGGTTTTCCGTGGTTTCTCTCTGTAGCCTAGGCACACGACCAAGCAGCTATAACGACCAAGCTGATACAGACGCATACAGTTCATTTCCAGTTTTGTTCATATATGAATTGATACTTTGAAGACGTCCATTGATGTTAACTGAGATATATCAGCTTCGATGAATAATGAATGAAATAATTTGAAGATGAGATAAAATTTTATTTTGTTATGTATATTTTAATTGAATTGATATTGGTTTTAACAGCACAGGCAGTGTACTGATGACTAAGATCTACTGGTGTTGGTTTTTGTTGAGTGATTTGAGCACTGGTGAGGAAAGATGTTTTTTTATTTTTGAGATGTTCACCTGCTTTCCCAGTATTCACTCAATCTCGAGGCAAAAGTCAGGGCGAAAAGACGAATGAAGTCAGGATGGTGGATTTCAAGGTCCAGTTTCGTGATTGACGATTCAGTGTGCTATACCTACTGATATTACTCTCGATTACTTTCCAAACATTTGATTCGATTATTGAAAATCTAATTGAATTGAGCCTAACTTGACCATATCAAATGTCATACACATATATACCATGGAATTTGAACAAATAATGAAGCTGGACCTGAATATGACGTATTTAAAATGAGTCGATATATTTACATCAGTCTGTATTATATAGTCTGTATATACCAGAGACACGACAATCTTCTTTCTCTACATTTTGGAACTTTAAATTTTTTTTCTGTGATTGCGTTTCTCACCAGAAGAAATTTGAGCTCTCTGAAAGTAACTTTCCACTATGAAATTCACAGAACTCACCTTCGATAACTTATCATACAAACTTTATATAGCTCATTGAATCAGTTGATTATATATTATGGGAAGAAAACCCAATTTCCCAAAATCTCAGTGACTAAGCCTGTTGTGCGCAGGTGAACAATGACATGTTTAATGATATTTAATGTGATGTAATGAAGAATAATAATCATATAATTAGGTAGCATTATGTGTGATGAGTCATGTCACAATAATGGACAGTGATAGAAAAAGAAGTATGGTGGAGTGACACTGAACGTGCGAGAGACGAATAAAGAAGAGAGAGGGAGAGAGAAACTAATCGCCCATGCTCATTCAAACAATTCATTTCAAAATTTGCTATACCTTCATTAATATCTTCACCCTGAAATCAACTACTGTAATAATAACACCTCAACCTAAAACCTCTATAAATATAACCTCAAATGAAACCTAATGATTGCGGTCATATAAAATGGTAGATCAGGCTCAATCAAAATTGAACCTGGAGAAGATGACATTGAACGACCAAAACTAGGAGACAATATGTATATATATGCACTCCAAGCATAGTTTATGAGAAATAGCTGTTGAATGTGCGGAATGTTATTCAAATTTCCATTCCATTTTTTATCTAAGCATTTTATGTGACAGCAAATGTACCGGTATCGAGAAAAATACGCTCTCAATAATCAAATTCCATAACTTGAATAGTGAATGTACTGAAGATTTTTCCCACATAAACGACTGTTCCTCATTTTTCTCCGTTCCCATTCTGTTCAGCTCGTCATTGATATGAAACTGATTCCCAAACTGAATTTAATAACCAAATGTCATGTAATATATCAATACTGAATAGGTTCGGTAGGTTCTGACTCTTGTTATAGGCAATGCACTCATTGTGTGAGCAATCACAAGAGAGCTCGATCAAAAACGAGTCACCGGAAAATACAAGTGGTGATTTTCATGGCTATCTTACTTTTCACGAGTTATTGTGTTGAAAGGATGTTTTGGTTTGCAAGAAAAATCTTCCATCCATTGGCCAAGCTTTGCACACGAATCACACTCTTTAATCTATTATGCAACGATCAAGTACAAGTGATGAACTCAAGTCAACGATCGCACTTCCCGTGTATTATCTAGCCACAACGAGCCCCCAATGTTGAGCACCTTATATATACAAAATGTATCAGTGACATCGGACAGAGAATGAGTGAATGACATTCCACAGAAGAACTTCCTGTATCGACCCAGCTGGCGTATCGGATTTGTTACCGGGTTGTTTGTAACGAATGGTAAGGGTGGTTTATTCTCACCTACATACAATGAAACCACCCCCTGATGGCGGTCTCTTATAGAACTAGGCCAAGTGGTCTTCTCACGGCAATAACTTATCGGGAGATGGTAAGAAGAGAAGGGTGGCATATTATCGACACCACTTGTTAGTGAAATTCTTCGCTCATCGATTAATCGTTTTAATGCTATATAGACATTGCAGAGTGGGCTAGGGAGGGGATCCTTCCCTCTTTCCTCTTCCACCTGGATTTATCGAAATACAAGTTTTATTTCAACATTTTGAATTACAATGAACCAAGTGGAAATAATTAAATGATAGAACGATTAAAATGTGTGGTGAATGAAACAAAAAAGCAGTGACATAATTTATCTAAACTCATGGTGCATAGGCCTATAGCTTTCCATCACATTTCATATAAATGAACCTATATTACTCATCTGACAACGCATATGTTGCGTTTTCCAATTTATCACTATACCATCATTATTATCAGTTATTAGTAGTAGTTATTAGTAGGCTACTATTGTCATTTTCTCCTCGACTTCATCCTCAACACCTTCCCAAGATCCTGCGTCTACTCTTTATAAACAAATCTTGTGACGTGATTGAACATAGTACCGGCTCAAATTCCTCGTCGTCGAAATGTCGTAAAACAAAAGCCATTCCATTTCAACAAGATCCGACGCCAATATACCTAAACTGACGCTTTATCCAATTTAACTGTCGAATTGTCTTGTTGTCGTGGCAACTAGAGCAGTATCGGGATGTTGTTTACTGAGTCAAACAAGCATCGAGGAATAGCATCGAAATCAGTTTGTGGGAAACATTCATCTTCTGTATGAATTGGACATGGTTAATCCCCATATGGTTACCATAATTGTATTTGGGTGAGTGTTAGAAAAGATTTGGGGCCAACATTTTTTTCGAATCGAGTTTCTTTGATTTTTTCTCTTTGTATGCGCTACCTCTATTGCGAATCAAACTCAATCCACATGAAACTTTCTCTAGAATTTTCAAATTTGAAAATGTTCGGTTTTTTGAGAGAGAATCGGTCTTGAAGATTCGGAGGAATTAACGATTCAAATTTTGATAATATCTGTGGAAAAACAAAGCAGAGATAAAAAGGGGATGATTTTTACCGAAACAAAATAATGGCAAGATGTTAACGCTCAGTGGAAAACAATGAATGACATTATTATTCGACCAATCTATGGAAGAAATGTGATGATCAGTTTTATAACCAAGATACCCTCCTTGGTTTTAGGAATTGTATTTTTTTTTGTATGAATATATCACTCGTCTCACAACGCATGCGCTCTGTGGTATCCCAATATGTTTCGTATTGAAAATTGCAGTAGACCTCTAAATTCAATGTATTTCTTCAAAGTAGAATATAATGTGAGCTCAAAAAAGAAACCGCGCTTGAAAATATATGAATGAAACTCGACATCCGACACTATGTTAGTGGATTACAAATCTATATTATTTCGTTCGATTTGTAAACGTTGGTAGGCGTGTATAGAGCAAGAAAATCATTGTGTGAGATATCCCATACATCTTCTATATAATCCTGGTTGTTATTTGTCGTCTTTAGTAATTGTTTGAGGTTATAATGACAGGGTGTGAAGGCTTTATACCTGAACATGGTATACAGGAGGCTGTGAATGTAGGATCCAATCCTTAGTTGGCTGTGGACCTTATTTCATGGCATTATATCATTGCATTATGCTGATTGAGCTGATATCCGGTAGAGTACGGTGCATGAATACAGAGTTAAATGCAACATGGATTGTTGAATTATTTTATTTTGAAATTTGACTTTTTTATGAAAAAAACTTAATGCATCGAGAACTCGAACATTTATGACTGATGGAGAATGAAATCCAAAAATGTTGAGCTCAATTTCAATTCAGATGAATTCGTGGATGAAAATGAATGATGGATTACGTTTAATTCTCAATTATCATCATCAAAATCGCATACTTAACAAACATTCATGATTCATGGTTCCCAAATTGATGCTGCTAAGGATGACAAGATAGGACCGCCCATTTAAAAGAAACAACACCACGAAGGCGAAAGCCCCAAAAAGAATTGTAAGATGCCACTGCTGCAACATAATCTAACAAACTACAAACAAACGAGAGAAGAAACCGACGAATGAAATTGTATTCAAAAGTTGGAGGGATATTTTGTGTTTACCAAGTGAAATCAATATGCTCTTAGATGAAACAAATACAATGGTAGTAGACCTGCACCGATTCGGGATATGATGAATAAAGGAATGTTAACTCATTCATCTCTCTTCTTCTTTCTCAATATTATTTGGTCGTTGTCGATTGAATTTGTGAGCCCTAGTGCATGCTGGTGGAATAATTACATATGAATTTGTATATATTGATATCAATGATAAGGTCGATATTGGGATGGTTCCTTGACAACAGGGCACTTCTGACTCCTTCCCACTACCCCAAAACAATTGATGAAAGATCCTTCCATCTCACCATCCCATCATCTCATACATCATTTAACGACGCCAATAGATCTCAGTGATCAGTACAGTACGTCGTTGAACTCAATAAAAATGAAATGAATGAACGAAACATTGATAATATAACGACTGTCATGTATCATAATTTGAATCAGGGAAACCTCATAGTCTACTTCTTCGTTCCATGGGGAAATGCAACTGATTTATGAATTATGGTGACGAATACGATTGTGGGCAAAATCAGTTCACTTGAAGAATGACATTTAGTATTTGTTCTTTAATTTGCTCAACAGGAAGTTCAATTTTTTTTCATATTGGGTTTCAACGACGCACTATACTGATGGCTCAGATCTATTGGCGTCGGTGGATGATGAATGAGATGATGGGATGATGAGATGAAAGGTTATTTTATTGGGTGTTTTGGATCGTGGGAAGGAGTCAGTCGTGGCCTGTTATTAAGGAATCATCCCAGTATTACCCTGAACGACAGAGGGAAACCACGAAAAACCCCTGTCAGGATGTCGACCATGGCGGGAATCGAACCCCGGTCTCCCGAATGACGGTTCAAGTGTGTTACCACTTGGCCACGCGGCTCGGTTCAGGAAGTTCAATACGAACATTAAACTTCAACTCGCTTCATCAATCATTGAAATTATCATTCAATAATGTATATATTCATTGATTTATTCATTCATTCATCCATTCATTCATTCATTATGTGTTATTCACATTGGCGAAGTTCGATCGTACATGACCGCTCTTCCAATTAACTTATAAAATAAAGAGAATTTACAAATGAATTGCCTCTCATAGATCCAATATTGATTTCGCATAAAATTCCACACCATTTTATCAGTCAACGAATATCTACATTCCATTCTGATACCTCAGTCACCTATAATAATAGGAGTAGATGAGCCCTGCTCATAATACAAGCCGCGGCTACTCGCTGCTCCCACCTGTTGCTTTCCGCATCCTAGTTCACCACACAGAACGTAAACGTTACGGTAACGTTTAATTATCGGGTGAAACATCAAGAGGGCCATGGTTAAATGAAGTGTTATGTTTTAATTACTCTTCAAGTATCGATAGTATCATTAATAATAGAGAGCACGAACCATACAAGTGAGACGAACTTGCAGGTCATGAGATTTACTTTGTCTCACTTTTATTCAAATATCATCGCGAAATTATTCTACAAGTGATTTGAAACGAACCCATTCGAACAGATCCAGTTATTTTTCGAAACAATTGTGTTGGATATTTTGTTCATTATGGAATGAGTGATTATTTTCCCCACTCCTTCACCCCTCCCCCCCCCCCTAAAAAAAAAAAATCGAACTTTTCTGGGATCCAATTCTTTCTTTGGTTCATACATTTAGTGATATATTTCATACTTTGGAATTCAAATTTTCGCTTTGGAATTTTCAGTCGAGTCTTTGGGTTTTGGCTGTAGTCTGAAATCACATAAAATTACGCTCATTCAATGTATGATTGTGGATGGTACGAGTAACATGGGTTATACTATAGCATAAAATCTAGTTTGTCGATATACACAATCATTCCAACTTTAATTAATCGAACTGAATTCAATTCGATCAAACCTAAATTCAATCAATATTGTGTACAAACTTCATTATGCTTGAAAGAGCTATGAATTTCCTATTCAATTTTTGGGAAATTGCTCCATACAAATGTTATACTTTGGGGGTAGTCGACTATTTAGGAGGATGGTACATGATATATCCTCACTTTACCCCGAACCCTTTCCCTTCTAATCACGAATTTGACCACTCAGCAGTATAGATCCAGTCGAGCAGTCACTAATTGCATGAGTGATTCGAAGCGAATAGGCCTACACTTTGATAATTAACTTGAAAATAAAAAGATTAAAGTCTGATCCTGAATACGTTGCGTCCGGGTTCAGCTGAACACGAATATATTTTATTAATTACTTTTTAATTATAAGCTTGTGAAACATTATAAAAAACATAACCAATAAGATGAGAATTATGACTGAATTAATGTGGGGGTCCTCTCAAATAACTTCAGGAGAACGATCTGAATGTGGTTTATGACTTCGAAAGAGCGGGAATAAAGTAGAATTGATAATGATATTCTCATCTATCTCATCCCAGTATGGAGTGTTGCAGCAGAGAACAGGTTGAAGAACTTGAACTTATCCAAACCAGAGCCATCTGTGATGGTTTGGTTATCCCATAAATTCGCATACCGGTAGGTAAACCGACAAATTCTTCCGATTGAACTGATTCGAATTTCGAATACAACTGACCGTTGGCTTCGTCCATCATTTAATGACCAAGAAAACATTCTCAAATCTGAAAATTGTATGCAATAACCAAATTCACTCTCACGTCATAAGAATTGCTACAAAACTACATATACTAACAGCATCAATAGCACAAACATATTGAAAAAATTTGAGTTCTAATAACCTATCCGAAACAATGAAGAACCTATGTCGGCAAAATTCAAAAGGAAAATTCAGAAGTTAATACCATCAAATGCCCATGTCAAAACCTTTTTTAAAAAAATGTTCATCACTTCTTATATTCCGTTTTGAATCTTATCATGTTGAATAAATTCAGATATGTCATTTTCCTGGTGAGAGCGTTTAGTGACTCAAGGAATTATGAATTCAATTGATTCAATGAACAATTGAATTAATTGATCAATTGATTGATTAATTTATATTTTCTCAGTGAAGTAATGTTTTGACCTTGTTGCTGGGGTATGAAATTTGTGTATTTTTCAAAATAACACAGTT
>OZ023331.1:35820333-35925333 GCA_964007535.1 Brachyptera risi | reverse complement strand
TTCGAAAATTGTGTAGATACTTCTTCAGAATATGAATCGCTCATAGATGTTTGACTTAAGAATATACATTTGCCATACATTTCTGTTCTATCTCACGAGATTACGCTTCGAATATTAACTCATGATGTCTATGTATTATAATGGTGCTGAACGACCCCACCAACACCAGCAGCTAGGTTAGGTTTCAGCTGGGTTTGAGGGTAATATTGGATTCCAAGATCAATAACTTGTAATAACTTTGTTACTTTGTAACTTTCTAATCAATGACTTGATGTCCATGATTATGAGTAAATTTCATTTGTTACGTTGATGCCACTGGTGATAGTATATGCCATCCCAATTGGAGTGAAAATTCCACATTGCCATATTGGTATGGCTTGTGATAGTAGCTGCTATACCTTGACTTTTGGGTAAATTCCACGCTGCCATGTGTGTGTGGTTTGGGATAGGTCACCTCTGACTGGAAAGTAATTTCACATTACTACCTTGAAGCTAACTGGAATGGGAAGTAAATACCATCCATTACATCAGTATGACCTAGGTGGCAAGCCTGAATGTAGGAGAAATTTCATTCTGATAATTTGGTATGAACAATGACGTTTGGTGGCTATATTGGTTGTAGTATAGCTGTCTAGGTGTGTTTAACATAAATAAAACATGACCCTACAGCCATGCAAGTCGGTGAAATAGATAATATATGCCAATTTGTAGTCATAAACATGACTGTTTATATTGTATTATATTGTTTATATTGCTGACAAGATAGGAAATGTGTGTTTTACAACTGTGACGTGTGGGTTGCATAACCCGGGCACAGTGGATCCACTTGTTGAACATGATAACGCTGCCTAGAGCAGATAAGAGATGGAGACGCGTGACATTTCACAAAAACATAATCACTTGTATGTATATTTGTGTTATGAAAATAAGGGACTTTTATGAGTTCTTAGTACTAGCATAACCATAAAATGTGTGGAGAAAAGTGACTGTAGATATTTACGTACAGATTAAACGATCAAGTCGACATCACTATTCAAAATACTATCAAGATTTATTTGTTCAACAAAGCTCACAATAGTATGAATTGGCTCAGTCCCGTGGCTCAGTCAACTATCGCATTGAGTTAGGTCAAGTTAGAAGCGGGTTCGGGTCCCGTACAAGGTATGTGTTTTTTGTGAACGTTCTTTCACATATCACCTCATCGTTTCATTATCGTCCGGTATTTCGTACTCCCGTTTAACCCGGTTGTTAGTGAAGTCGTTAAGCGGCATTCAGGAAAATTGGGTGATTATTCAAATTGCTGACTTCAATTAAACAATAGTTCCTCATTTCGAATTCGACTCGGTTCAAATAGGACTACATGTTGAACATGTTTCCTATATGACAATCGTGAATGCGAGTGAAAAAATTTTTTTATATAGATATCAGGAGGATGTATGGATGTCAGTATATCAGAATATTAGTACATTAGGATATGAGTTGTTAGATGAATAACATATTTTTATCGAAAAGACTTGAAAGATACACACTTTGGTTTTCACTATCATCCTCCATCACTTACTCAGTCTTGCCACTCTTCTCTCATCTCCTCACATTTCCGACATTGCATACTCTGCTCCATTCTTCTCGTATGTCCGCGCCAACTGTCTCTCTTCCTATCTTGAACAATAACCGTTCTACACCAACGTCTGGCCTCAAATTGACTGAATTTCTTCCCAATTCATAAGTCTCATCTCTGCTGTCTATATCACATTCTTTCTTTCATCCCCAAGTCCTGGTATAAGCTGCGTAAGTTATGGGCGAAAAAATATGTTTTGTATATGATATAAAAATTTGATCTTCGTTCCATAAAATTCTTAAATCTTTTGATACATTTCGTTCGCTTTGATAACACGCATACTAGCCCACTCTTTAAACACCTTTCCATGAATCGTTACGATGATCCATGAATTTAATAACTCCTCACTGCCCACCAATTCTTTACCTCGCAATGTTACCTTCTTCCATCTCACCTTCTGTCTCTGTTCATCACTAATGTTCCACTCTTCACTCTGATTATGTACATCTAATCATATTTATCAATCACTTCGATCCATTCATTCGATTTTCCCTGTACCAGCTCCGCCGTTATTGTTCCCCAATATCAATATGTCATCCACATACACTACTAATGTTCTCGAACACGAGCTCTTCACTCTACCTTTTGCTAACCTTAGGATTCGATCCATCGCGATAATTATCGATCGAACACAAGGTTTCTTTCTTGTACTGAGTATTGTATTTCCTATTCAACTAGTATTGTATAGTATTGTATTGTATTTTTTACGAGGTTGATTTACAAGGTTATTGTGTGAATCACATCAAATGATGGAATAAAAATTAGAACTGTAAACTAGAGTTATCATGGTTGTGGATTTATAAAAAATATGTACCGTATTCATAACATTGTGTTAAAACTTGAAAATAAGACAATAAAAAAAAAATAATAATAATAATAATAAATGATTGTTGAATGGAAGATGCCGGAACAGACTCAATTTACATCACCGTAGTTCCTTTAGAATATATTTTTCAAGAGTCTTGTCTTTTTATAGTCTTTCCGAATATTATTGATTGATATACCGACCGTCATTTTCATGATAAGTCAATAAATTTCAGTGCTCACGAGTTCAATATACCGCTGCTTCATGTTTCGATCGACCGTCTTTTCTATCTACCAATCTGAACGATGGGAAGAGTCGATCCACCAAATGAATCTGTCTTCATAAAATTCTCGAGTCAGAAACAAATTATTTTTCCTCAAATTTTATTCAAATTAAGTATCTCCTCTTTGACCCAAGGCATGTGGACAAGTTTGTTGATGTATATAGTGACTCGGAAATAATTTACGCTACTTTTGAGAGCGTATTTGACTGGAGTTGGTTTATCTGTAATGAGTGCCAGTCGGGTTGGTAATGACTTTCCAATGGAATGGGAAATTATAAATTCATATACAATAGGAAGATGGATTTGTTACAAAACTATGCAAGAATCTGATTGTATTGGCTTGTGACTCCATTAATTCAATAGTAATTGTGCATCCGAGTTACAGATATTTGATCTTTTCAACATTTTCGCGTTTTATAATTCACAAAATATCAGCTCCATACGTTGAAGTACGGTTGCAGTCACACGAGATGTTAAATAAGCTATATTAAAATGCATCTTGAAACTAATATACGTATATTTTAACCGCCAAGATAGAAGACAATTGTGTTCACCCACTTCACGTAGAGTATATATGAAAGAATTAGAGGTTGAATGTGCTTAGATTTTATCAGAATGAAAATTTTAATTTATGAAGATACCATTTTATATGTTACCGCAAATGTCTACGTTGGTTACTGTATCTCTTCTGTTTCTAATGGTTAAAAGTACTTTTTTTTTTCTTAGTCGTCATTACAGTGCGTCGTTAAAATCCAATATAAGTACTTTTAAGAAAAATACATCTCTATGGAAACCTTCATACATTTGAGATCTTATACATAGAGAATTTTAAGGTTAGATTTGCTGACACACTTGCATCAGAAAATGTTCAATTTCCTCCATGGCCTACTTGAAAATACAATAAAATGAATCGCGCTCCTCAGATCCAACGAAAATACGGCTATAGTTTTATAAAACGAACATTCGTCTTTATCTAGCTTCTGACTTTATAGTTATAGGGCCAAATCGGTTTTATCACGTCTAAGTGAAACCACAACACAATTTTGAAAATTTCAATCAGAAGTACGATGCAAGAGTCGAAAAAATAGTTTTTTTCGGAAACATTTACCTCTTACTGAATTTGATCACAGCAATGAGTTATCCATCATCACATAGTTTCACATTTGAATAGGATGCGCTATTGTGAATACAAAACTGACTGTCAAATCTGTCAAATTGTATATATCAATTCATAACGAATTGACCAACACATACAATCAATTACAACTTGAAACGTGGACACATGAGTGACTATAGGCTTGATAGTTTAAAATCCAATATTTGTAGCTCTGTCAAGTGCATTCTATATAAATATCTCATTCATCTCACAATGCACATGCTGCGTTTTCCTAGTCCTAATACATGCAGTAACTTATTCATTCCAGCATAGCTTTAAGCAGAAAGAGCTATGTTTTCATGCTTGCCTGATAGTTATTTGTTTCTCACGGGTTAATGAATGTATTATATTTGTATTATGTAAATAAGTTGGCTCTTGCAAAGTGGGCATAAATATCAGCCAGTCATGATGGCATTCCATATACCTTGGTTTATACACACGGCCTGTGTGATATTAGGCCCTGCTGACTAGAGACATAAACAACCCAACTGGCTGGGAGGCAGTGTTACACAACACATCTAGAAGACTTAGGGTCGAAACTCGAAACCTCTTACTGTTGGTGCTATGAGGTAGAGAGAGACGGCCGATCGGGATCAAGAGTATGAACAATGATGAGATATAATGCAGTATTGTTGTCAAGTCAAGCAACAATAGGTGAAGTTGGTGAATAAAGCTGGATTCACAATGCGAACTTATGATTAGTGACTAATACTAAATACTAAAATTAAGAAACTGAGCATTCACGTAGACTTGAAATGATAATTAATTTTGACGGAAATGACGTACTTTTCATGAGTCGTAGCTGTCTTAAGATGACAGATTTAAATTGAAATCCACATGTTAGAAGGCTGTAAACGAGCGGTTCATCGAGCCATCTCTATGATCGAGCGGAAAAGATTCCTTTTGCATTGACTTCCTGTCGTTTCGAATTCACGACTTCTGATTGGTCAGTCTAATGATAAAAACTAATGATTGATACTGAAGTTGAAAGTTAGTTGACTTTCAAGGTCAGTCACTAATATTAAACACAATGTGAATGTCAACACTGATTCCATATCTGCCAACTTTAGTTAATCATTAATCACTTATCATTAGTTCGCATTGTGAATCCAGCCAAATCAATTGTAGATATGGGAAGACACTGTCTGTTGTCACAAGCCAAGTGGTGGGGGCGGCACTAATATAGACCCAAAGTCATGGGGGCACCAAGAACGTATCCGACTCACCATACTCCAACCATAAGAAGAAGAGTACATTTGACTTACATGTTTTCTGTATATCTTTGTCAGACTTTGATCAGGCATCTTCCGGCATCAGACCGGGTTCGAATACTTTCATTGTCAATTCATCTAGGTTTTGAATATTATAAGAGCTTTCAGAGATAGATTATGAGCGGTTTTTTTCTATCCTCAGACATTTGGAGTTTGCACTAACATCAGAGTCGATTCTTTCCGACAAAATATTTGTACGGCCATACGACTACACTTCGGCCCTACCGTTTGGCTTGTGACATCACGCGCACCCGTTTAGATGATGACACGTTGCAAGGTTGGATAACTTGTGATAGAAGTTAAAATACTCCTGAAAATTTAACTTTCTGAAATTCGAATGCATGTCATGCTTCATACGCACCGTTCAACGTATATCTCAGAATAAGGTTAGAGTTTACTCAATTACAGTATAGCTTGTACGCCTGGCTTTTTCAAAGTGAACAAACAAATTGTTGACAAAACAACTCAATACGACGAAGGAGACCGACTCAAATTTTGATCGGGTGACCCCGATTGGTTACATTGTTGTCTACCTCTTTCAACAATGAGTAACATCACTTGGAAGCTACTTATAGCCAGAACAGTTTGCGTTATGGCTATTCGTCTGTGAAAATAACAACAGAATAGGCTTCTGAATGCAATATGGCCGGCGATATGAGGATACAAACTGACAATAATATCAAATTTGAAGTGAATGTTATTTTTGTAGGTTATGCGAGCTATTTTGAATTACTTGTTTCAAGCTCTTCAGATTAGGCCTACCGCTCAGCTTATAACTGCAACTTTGACTGCCGAATAAAGACCAAAATGGAAATATCTTTACTGGCAGTTGATTATTGTTATCATTTTTCATACTCATTGCTCTAAGAGTTAAGTGTTCTCACTTCGGACTTTCTAATAAAAGGCGGGACTCACTAAAAAAAAATTGAAATTTTTGACCTAATGGTACTATAATTTTTTCAAATCCATTAAATATTGTTTTTGTCGTACACTATTGACTTTTCAACATCACGATTTTTTCTCATATCCCCAATTTCAGTTTTTCTGATGAGCATATTTCTAGCAAGCTCCTCGAGTATGCCTATATGAACACATACCAAATGTCATTTTCAGCAGAAAAATTATGGAAAATATATGCTCAGTCACAATGTTACCTTCAACCTCAGAATTATTTCATGCAAAATGATTTAAAAAAATGAAGTATTCGGAAATCATTTACAATAATTGATAATTTTGAATATAATGAAAAATGTAATGAGGAATAATGAAAATAAATTATGAATAATAATAGAAGTTCTATACCCATCATTATAGACATGAATAATATTCAATTTTGGCCCATTTGTAGGCCCATTCAACTCAAACTGGAATTGTTCAACTGATTTTCGGTGAATTATTGAAGGAAATAAAATCAATGAGAAACCTTATTGATCGTTATACTATTGTAGTCCGTGTCGTGAGACAATGAAACAACACATGTTTATGTTGTAGTGTAACACGTGCTACCTCTACCCCCCGTGGTTGCCATGACAATAGTTATCATGTAGTAACGTGACAAATCAGATGTCCACCTTTATCACCTCACCCCTTCCCCTGGACCAACTATCACTTCACCCAAGCCCCACCACACCCCTTGCCATGATTTATTCACAAGCTAATAGTTGGCGAGCTAAAAGCCAGATACAAAACTGCATGCGACTATTGGATGCAGGTGACAATAAAGAGAGAGAGAGAGAGAGAGAGAGATAGAGAGAGAGAGAGAGGGAGGGGGGGAGAGAGAGAGAGAGGAGAAGGGCAGAAATAGAGGTGCACAGATGTATAAAGAGCACTTCTCTACTTCTTTTCATTGGCAATTCTTGCTTCCTGACCATTTAAAATGACTGAAAGAATGAAAAATATTTGCTAATATCGACTTGAAGTGGAAGATTTTTGGGAGATAGCAAATTTTTCAACATTTGCTTGTCCCGTTTCATATGAATGTTATGTATTTTTTCTCCTTCTCGCTTATCAAGAATTGACTGATTCATCACCAATACGCGAGTCAAGACTTAGGCCTATATTGAATAATATCAAAATATGTTCATGCTCTGACCGTGAGCGTGAATAGAATTTTCGACGAAACGCCTCAAAACTATACTTATTGACTGATTGATGGTTGTGTTTCGAGGAAAATTCATTCATTCATGATGGTGTTAATCTTCACGATGAATCATGAATGACCTTGAAGGTCCAACTTACCATGCATTTGGAATCATAATTGCCGGAAGTAAAAATGAGTTACACAATTATGGTAATAAAATGAAGAACTTATATAATTAGTGATATTAAAATGGAAAGAACAATCGGAATAGAATTTTGAATCGATCAAGAAACATGTGGCGATTCACGTGAAATTGTGAACCAGTTTATTGCAGAAATATATGCTTTTTTACTGTCGAAATATTTCGTACTGCCATTTCAATCGGAAAGAAAATGAAATTCATCCATTTTTACGATTCATTTACACTACTGACTTTAAACGTACGTGTTGAAAAAAAACTGATCCTCCGTAGAACGATAATGTTCCAGTATTGCCTTAGTATTCAAGATAAGGTGTAGCCACGTCAAAGTATACCAAACCTAAATACAGCCATATGAGATAGAAACAACATTTTCTTATGAAAAAATACACATTTCCTCAGATTGAACTGTGACCTTGTAGAAATAAGTTTAAAAAGAGCATAATATTTGTAAGCGAGCATCAATATTTCACTCATGTACGACGTTTGTATGCTCAAGAGATTATTTTATACTGCTTTGTCTTTTGTTTTTATGTTCGTATCAAGGTAGCTGTAAGACAGGTTATCTAGATGCCAGTGGAGTGAACTCACGTTGTTGGTGCGCTATACGAGTGACCTGACACTGGTGGCTATATTTGGAAGCTCAATTTTTATCAACACTTATGAGACAAAATGTATAAATATCAAACAATATCATACTGTTGTCGAGAGAATTTAAATTTTGTGAGATGACTGGTCAGCACTATCACACATTCATGTATGAATGCATGAATACATACAGGTATATCAAATCATTCATTGCTGAATGGTTATTTCTTGATTAACTATGTTTCTATGAATATTTGATAACATCACTTTCGTTATCATTAAACTCGATGAAGTGCAATATTCATTTCTACGAAGTACGAAATGATAGAAATAATCACATACCATGGATTAAATGAATGATTGGATGGTAATTTGCACATTGAGTTTGTCGATGCGATTTGGAGTTTAGGCATCGTCAAATTTAACCGCCGTGATCCTGACATAAGATCGATAATCGAAGGGGTTTGCATTCCCAATAATATACTATTTCACACAATTATGTATGTGAGATGGATATAAATGGAACCTGATATGGATTGTTATATGGGCGGAATGTTTTTCAATTCCAAATGGATGTTGATTTCTACAAATTATTAGCATCATATGAATTAGTCTGTAAATTGATTATAACTTTCCTTTCCTCTTCACCACTCCAGTACTCTAGTCTTCAATTCACCTCGTTCAGAATTGCCTGCCAGAATGACACATTGTGAACACCCGTCCGCCCATGCTACCAGCATAGAACGAGACGCACGCTCGTCCAAGAGCCCATTACCCCAAATAAAAACATGCCCCATACGTGTTCAGCGTTGCTCGTTGACCCCCCGCGGCATTTCATTGGACGGAGTCAGCGACCAATCACGTCACGCCGCTGGCAGAGTGGCACAACGGGGGTTCATGGCACTACTAATAACATACAGCCGGTTCTTAAATAAATAACCAATAAATAACTCACACGGCCTTCTATAATGAGTTCTAATTAGTACCGGGATCCAGACATCGAGGAGGCAGTGAGTGAAACACACGGCTTTATGGAATGTTTGCATAGCGATTGGTTCATTACGTGTATGATGGATGTTCTTGCTTCCGCGACCCATTGTTGCTTGAACTTCAAATAGGGCTTGATCCCCACCATATGGTGGTTAATCGATCGCAATTCCCACCCCATGGGTTATTGTTGTTACTGTGTAATTTTTTATATCGTTCAAGTTGGCAGTGTAATATTTCTTGAAATCTTAATATAGACGTGGGGCTCACTTCTCTGAAGTATAATGTACCTCATTGTTGAAAGATACAGATGAAAAAATGTCCACTCAATTATTATAATCGATTCTAATTATCACTTATAACAATCCCCATTCGTCTCAATTGCTGTGATAACGGATATTGGTTATTTTTTACTTGAACGGGGTCAACTTCAACTTGATTTTATATATATATATATATATATATATATATATATATATATATATATATATATATATATTCTCCCTATAGCCATCAACATCTCGACCATATCTACTTGAATCTACTTACGGGTCTTCATAAGTTTTACAACTTCTATTTATTTATTTATCCATCTCTGATAATTGGCTTTGTACGACTCCAGTGATCATAATAGTTATGAAGATACGTGACTATGTTCGTGTGATTATGAATGAAAATACAATTGAATTGAAGAACACATGTCGAGACAATCGAGTTCAACTTCTGAACGAACTTTTCATATATTATGATGAATGGAAAGATACTCATTCAATGACCGTTTCAGAGTGGTTGAACGATCACACGTGTGTGTATTATTGAATCAGATGGAGGTGCCATATAAAGTCGGGTGGAGGTGCCAGGTCTTTAGATCGACAGCAAGTTTTACAACATGAGCCAAACAATTCAACCACCTGTTGCATCACACTTGAATGAAGGAGAACGATCGCATATTCTAGTGCGTGTGAGTGAACGATCGCATGTATTGTCATCTGGTAGAAGTGCCGGGTCAGAAGTTGTAAAAAACAAGTGTTGGCACGCAAGAGAACATGCCGGGAATTGAATATGCTCTGACATGATACCAACATGATCCATGTTTTTGAACGATCATATAAGCTGGTTCGTGAAGAAAATGCATCAAACATGAGACACGCTATATTTTGGTGGAAGTGCCATGTATCTAGTAAAGGTGCCGGTTCAAAGTACGTCCACGCGAACCAACAATTGATTTGTTGCGTGATGCCGACAGAAACACGATGCGTTCAGCTGAACGACCGTACAGCCAATTCTTGTCCGCGAACAATGCTGATATACAATGATGAACAACGGGCCGTGGAGGTACCATATTATTTCCGATGGAGGTGCCGAGTTAGTGGACGTGACAACGTGCTACCACGCAAGCTAAAAAGACGAGAATTGGATCTCATCTTTCATGATAGAAACCTGATGTGTCTATCTGAACAACAGCATGAGCCAGTCCGTGTGGCTGAACGATCGCACGCATTTGCAATGACACATTTAGTAGTGTCATATATGTCGTGTGGTGGAGGTGCCGACGCAGTGGATTGAAAACGAGTGATTATCACGCAGACAATTCACCAATTGACTACTCGCAGTCTCCACCCCCCTTGACGTCACAATCATACCGTCCAATCAACAGGGCTGTTAGAATTGTAGTGAAATTCAAATATCCAATTGGGGTATCTTCAAATGACCACAAATTATGAAGATCCAATTAGCCGAATGGTGAAACCACGCCTATTTTGAGTCGTCAATTAAACCTGCTGTTGCATGATGAGACAACATGATGCGTGCGTGTAACTGAACGACCGCATGAGATAGTGCGTGCGCGTGAACGATCGCAAGCGTGTCTACTGTACATCTGGACATACATTATCACCCTCCAGCCATAATCTATGGGGACTATTAAACAGATATCAACCTAGAAACTATTCTAATTTCCAACACTGAGTCGAGTTCAAAATAATAGTTTTTTTCATTGATGGATGTTTATATGAGACTTTTATTCACGAAAGAAGAAGGTCGAATACCAACATAACAGAAACAACGATCGTCATTATCTTCTCATTTGTATCATTGGGTTTTTTCTGGTAGCCGAGGTTTACGACATTAAACGCAAATGAATCTTCTGAACGTATCAAATACTTTAGTTTGCGGTGAGATTGTTTCTAATTGTGTGTGTGAGATTGTGTGATGTTTTAAAGCTGTTCATTTGGCATACAAACTTCTTCTCTCTTGAATGCGAGTATAGGAAAACTACCTCCTTATACACTCGCGTGATTGTTTATGTGCTGCTATTAGAAGAGCGTGTGACGGCTATGAAGGAGTCTATGTAACAAAACAATAAAAGACGTTCATATATGTTTGAGAGATTCATGTGATTATTGCGTTATGCTTCGAAGATCGTATACAATATATCCATCTGTATAGCTGTATGTATATGATCAAGATATAGTAGTAGTAGTAATAGATGTAGTAGTAGTAGTATAGTAGGGAGTAGTAGTGTTCATTCCTTGAACTCTCTTTCGAGGAAATCGGTTCACAATTTACATATTTCACAATATAACTTACGAATAGCAGCACAATTGAGTATGGCAGTGAACCATCATTTTTGAATTATCAACGAATTAGTCATTATAGTTGAATAAAAGGGTTTCAGGACAAGTAAACGACGAAGTAATTATTATGTGGGAATTATTTTCTGAACAATTGATTGTTACCTATTTTATTTGAACCCATGTGAAGTTTCGATAGAAATAGCCTAATAAATGAGACTTCAACTCAATAATTATTGAGAGAATTGATCACTATAGCTTACTGAAATCAGAACAAGTTTGAGGTGTAGAAGAATAGACCTATACTGATACACAATTATTCTTATGAATAATATAATTCTGTTCTCACTCAAATTGGAACGAAGACAAGATAAACCATAACATGCATGTTGGAATATGGTTCAATTCAAACTATTGATGTTATCGGACATGAAACATCAACATCAACATCAACAATCAACAATCAGTATCAAATGACGAATAACAACAAACTGGAACATGATGATTGCATAACAAACGCCATCTTGATCAGGCATGAAGAAGGCCTCGGCATGTAAGTCAGTTTTGAGGAGAGCATGTGCAAGAAGATTTAACTTGTAAATGTGACCAGCTTTAGGAAAATTCTGTACCGAATCCTGGTGATATGTTTTGATGAGGTTTTTTTGTATGTCATATCGCACAGTGTATGTTCATATGATCCTCCAGGATAATTTAGATTGTGTTCATATTCAGTGACCAATGATTTTTTCATTAGTGGTAAATTTTGATGTCTATTTTAACAACATTTTTCAGTACTGTTACGACATATACTTCCTTTTGAAACCATATAGGAGATCCTAGATGATTATTTAGATTAATTCAGAATCAAAAAAAAAAAAATCAATAACATCGAAACTTGATTTTAAAAAATCATTGTTTTCCAGTTAAGGCAATGGATAAAAATATGCTGAAAGTTCCATAGAAATCACTCCAATGGGTTCTGAGATATATGTTATTGGCGGAACAGAAAATATTCATAAATAACGAGCCTTGAAGTTTAAGATAGGTTCAAAGATGATGTTTGAACTGGGATATTCGAATGGGTATTGTTGTTATCAACTCTGTGAAAAGAATTGAAATATTTCTCTTGAGAACTGAACAATGTGATAGTATCAGGAGTGCGAATGTAGACCTATTTATATTCTCAACATATTGAATCAAATTAATCCCATTTTTTCACTTGTTGCACTGGTTTCCTTAACAATGATACCGATAACGTTGACAGATAATAATTATACCAGAGAGAGCACATAAAATCAGCACAGATTTTCATTACCAAACTGAGATTTGAAAAATATTTAACTAGTCAAACGCGAAATATGCGTTGTAAGATGAGCGAGATATCCTAATAAGGTATAAAAGTCGTTGAAGTAGTTCTACTCTTGCTACTTTATCGACTCTGGTATTCTACACACCTTGATATCTGAATAAGCTATAAAAGTCGTTAAAGTAGTTTTAATCTTGCCACTTTATTGACTCTGGTAATCTACACACCTTGACGCATATAAAAAATACTTCATTGTTGGTCAACTCTTGAATCTAGAAAGCAGTGAATCTCAACAACTTAATTCTGTCACAATTTGTATGATATATTTGATGAATATTATCAGTTATTTTTATTTTTTTCTTCAAAACGACTGATCAGAATTGCTTCAAAAATCGTAATAATGTGTAAAGTCCATGTTTACACATTTAGAGAAAATTTCATCCCATTTGGAGAGATTTTATTTTTCAACATTTTCCGCCCAGCCAAATCTTATGGGGTTTTTAGAAACTTTGAGATGATTTTTCTCAAAATCGGTCTGACCGATTCATTCCAAAAACTATACAGTTCTAAGTTGGATGAGTTTGCGTGTAAAAAAAAAGTTTCATGTTGATCAGTCAACCCTTGCGACCTGTGGAGTGCTTACAAACAAAAAAAAAAAAAAAAAAAAAAAAAAAACACACAGACAAAGCCCTATAAGAGTGGGATGGAGACGTCGCTACGCTCATCAATCAGGATCTGATCGAATCTCTAAGAACTCAATCCGGCTCACGTAAAATACAACGTTGATCTCCGAGCATTTCAAGTATACGATCAATTCGGTTCAATATTCTTGAAGACATTGTCATAACGTTCCTATCGTTTCAAAGTGATTTCCCAATATCTTCGGGACGATCTCTGAAAATGTTCCATCGTAATATGTGAAACGGTTCCAATGCACTCCTAATCGATTACTCGCATATTAGACTCTCTCTCTCGCTTTCTCTCTCAATCATTATGTTTCTCTCTCCCTCTTTCTTTCTTTCTTTGGATGAAATCTATTTTCTTGTATATATCAAACCTTAACAATAACAGTCATAGACAGGTACACATATGCATGTACGAGGAAGCACAGAATCATGTAAGAAGTTTTCGTCTTCTCTTTATGCCAATAACGCCTGGTCTACATATCCGACCGTTCATGCTTGTGTGTAGTGGAGACTGACGATCGACACCTGCAGTTTCACTTGGGATGAACTACAATAGTCGGGATTCGAACACGTACACGCTGGAGTACGAAGTCTGTGGATGAAAGTATGGTCGTATAAATGAATAGGCGAATAAAGTAGTCAATGAGGAAAGAAGTTTCGAAACTGTTTTATAGTTTTTACTAGCATATAATTTTACAGTTAGTACGTATCGAGTTTTTCTCTGTACATATTACGGTTGAGTAGCTGCTGATAACTTCGTATTGAAATTAAAAATACGGTTTGGAGTCCATATCATTATCACTGACACAATACATGTACGGATATATTAGATGGATGATGGAGATATTTGCAATATCATCGAATGAATAAAAGTGAAGCAAAGACAATTTTTTTTTTTCGGTATTAATAGGGTCTATAGATATAGTACACGCATGCAGATTAGCGTATGTAAATCGATGTGTTATGAACTGAATCTTCGAGAGATCAATCATCCGATTCAGAACTATATGAGAGACTTAATTATCTTGTTTTTAGTGATTTGATGCTAGCTAACGGTTGACTTCTAAAACGACCAATAAGAATGCTAAATTTCACAGACTTGTAGTATATCCTTTTATTTTTAGAGATGAAACACCTTCTAGAAAAGTTAGGTGGAGTATATTGAAAATAAAAGTAGTTTTTTTCGTTGTGAGCTGGAAAAATAAGGCTTGAAATAATCAGGCTCGTGTGAAAATAATAATTTCGATCAGAATTCTAAAATTTCAAATCATCGAAATAATAGATATATAACATTTACATAATATAATGTTCAACATTCCTATTCAATACTTTATGGAAGAGAAATTTGCATATTCGTATCATGCATCATCTGCATGATTTTTCATTTGCTCATTTTCATTTTCATTCATTTTCATTTGCATGAATTGTCGTCATTTGCATTTTCTCTTGAAAACGAGACTGACAACCATTTTAAAATCATTTTTGTTTGATTCAGTCTAGCACTAGCAGTCGGTGTATACAATACTCTGAAAAAATATACGCAATTGATTTTTGAGGTTATTCCTGAACCACTTTGAATAGAATTTTATTTTCACTTGCTTGCAGTCCCACCAACATGAGCCCAGAATCCAGACCAAGATGGGTATCAAATCTAAAATCTGAACATCCATCCGACAAACACAGAGATCAATTAACTGTTCCATTCAGCCGTAAATCCACCTTGCATTACCATAGAACCCGAACTAGCACGGGTCTCGAACCCCATGCACAACACACACCTGCCGTCTAGTAAACCACGGTCATCTGGCAGACACGGCATGGGATAGATCAGCCGTGACGTGAATCCACCTTGCAGTGTATTGTGCTCTAATAGCCGAGCTTGTTCTTATTGTAAACCGCAACATCCAAACCATTTCCGCTGCTATGGAACGTGGCAACGCCATAACTGTGGGTACGTAGGCGTGAGTGAGCGGACACAAATGCTGGACTATCTGCTAGGTTACCATGGAAACTAGAGAAGTTGGAGATTATTAAATCAGTATTTTACTGAAGTTGCGTTTGGAAAATAGAAATGTGAAGGGGCATGGTGTCATTGTTAGCTCAACAATATGTTACACTTGAAATGATTCAACCGTCATTTATAATAGGTTATATGTATCGCAGAAGAAATGCACATCTTATGGTGGTCCACTATATATTGGAACTGTGAAATCAAAATTGATGCATTCATTTGATACTTGATTAGATTCATGATATTATAAACATATTAATTAATTCGACGAATCAAAAATATGTACCGGTAGTCTTATATGTACTGCCAGGATAATCCTGAGTTAGGTTATATTCCATATATGTATTGAACTTTGGGAAGTATGTTCTATCATATCTAATTATAGAGGGTGAATAATATATTATATATCGATAGAAAATTGATTAATTTTCTGGCACCTACTCGATCAGCTAAACAAATTCCATAGGATAATTACAGGATCACTGCAATGAGATATCTTGTTGTGAGGATCAGATGAATCTTCATCCTTCAGAAATATTCAATAGGACGAATCTGAATGTTATTCAATCTGTCTCCACGATAGCAACAGCAACTACAACAATAATAATAACTGGTAATATATACCGAGCAACTCAAAAGACCGAGTCGTCTTCAGACAAAGAAGGCTTATTATTATTCTATTGCTGTCATGGAGACCGTTTAGCGTAGGACTGTATGTTATTATTCCGTCCTTGTGTCGCCCTGATCTCGATCTCTCTTGGAGGAGTGAGAGAGAAATGGAGAGAGCGTGAGAGATGGTGTGTGAGTGAGAAAGAAAATAGCAGATGATTGAGACGTCTGTCACCCACCAGTTGCAGTAGATGCGACGTCGTGATACGCGACGCCATACAACAACAAGCATGCGAGGAATACATCAGCGATGAGAGATGTCGTTGCTGACATTCAGGTTCAAGAGCACCGCGGTAGAAGATGAAGAAGAAGAGAGCGAGGGGAATTAGAAGACGTGTCAGGAGGAAGTAATAGAATGGAAGAAGTGAAGAATGATGCGAGAAGTATATATATATATATATATATATATATATATATATATATATATATATATATATATATATATATATATATTTATATATATGTTTTTTTTTTTATTATTATTATTTATTTTATTTTTTTATTCAACATTTATCATTTTAACGGAGCACTTATTAACAGAATGACAAATAGTATCTAAAACTAAACAAGGAAGATTCTTCAATCACATTGACACTCAAATGAAATGAAAAGAACAATGAGCGTGAATAATGAAAAATGATAAGTTGTAATAATGAGAATAAAATAAGTTGTTTATTTGATATTTGAAAAAAAAAATGATACCCACATAAGACGAAGCTTGTGTGTGGGAAACGAGAATGAATAACATATATACCGGTACATATGAATTTAAAAGTTGGAGCTCAAGATATGGATATAATACCAAGACGGTTTCCACTTATGACAGAACAGAACTCAATTTCCCTTACACACTTTCAATCTCTTCGCTCATGTCTGAGAAGAGTTTGACGTTCTGAACGTTGGAACCGCTACAGTAATTTTGTCGATACTTTTCCCAGATCATACCACTATACTTTCCACTACCGATATAATTATGTGTGATTCATGCACAAATATATATATATATATATATATATATATATATATATATATATATATATATATATATATATATATACATATATATATATATATATATATATATATATATATATATATATGGATATATATATATATATATATAAATATATATATATATATATATATATATATATATATATATATATATATATATTTATATATATATATATATATATAGATAGATATACATGTTTTGTAGAAAGCTTTCACTACTCATTATGTAATCAATAATCAAATCTTTATGGATAATTTATGGATATTTTTAGCCCTCAAAAATGACCACTATATTGTAGTCGAAACGTCGGGCAATTAAATAAATGGATCTTTGTAAACGCGACTTTTAATTATCCATGAAGATTTTATTATTGATTATATATATATATATATATATATATATATATATATATATATATATCGTGCATGTTCTGCATTCATTTATAGAGAGAGAATAATAGGCCTATGAACATGCAGTTGAAATGGAAAATGAGTCTAAGAGAAAGAATTGAGAGTATATGAGTGACTCGTACAGTATAACTATAACAAAGAGTAGATATAACTACTATTATAAGAAAGAGTAGATAAAGCAGTTATAATAGTTGAATATAACTAATTGAACATACATGCACATAAATCTAAGAAGATGATTTATGTAATAATATAATTACGGCATTTGAAAGAAACATCGTGTCTCTATCTTCTTCGTCCGTTGTTTCAAACCCATCCTCTTCCACTCACTGCAAACATGACCAGAATAACAATCATATATTAATATTTACCATACGACATATGTTAATAGGAGATCGTCAGATGCTATAGTTGAGTGATAGATCATATACAGTCATTTGCATAGCTGTTTTTATAAGCAATTTACATTTATTTGTCACACTATAATGCATCTTTATATATACTCGAACTATTATACATGTTTAATACCTGGATCGATCGACCGTCTTTTCCATCTGATAGTAATGACGTTCGGGCGTTCCGATCCACTAACCCACGTGTATGAAGGTGTACACAGGTGAAGTTTATAGAATATATATGGAAGTACACTCTCATCGAAGTAGTTGGACCGTTGTTTCAGAATATATTTATATTTTCATGTTTGGTGTAACGACTCAAATCGATGCTAACTGGAAGATCTATTGGCGTCGTTGAATTATATGAATATGGGGAATGATATACAAAGTTATTTGGTAAGTTGCTTTTGGACTATGAGTATGGATAACGGTCATCATAGTAAAAATCATCATAGTATCCACTTGGAAAAATCACGAAATATCTCTGTCAAGGTCAATATACCGGGAACAGAACCCCGGTCTATTTGATGACGATTCGGTGTGCTATATATTCATTCATATCGGGCTCAACGACGCACTGTACTGATGTATCCATATATATATATATATATATATATATATATATATATATATATATATATATATATATATATATATATATATATATATATATATATAAATATAGGCCTCAATGTATTTCAATGTATTTATTACCTGTTGTTTTTGATGTTGTATGTTGTGATTGTGTGTTGTTGTGTGTACGACATATTACAATTTTTTTTTTTTTGTTAATGTACACAGAAAAAACTGTCTTCCTAGCTATTTGATAAGATGAATTAAAATAATAATAATAATATATATATATATATATATATTAGTCTCATCTTCATGCCTATAATTGGAGCGTCTGCAACGCTATCCAAGACAGTTCAAGGTCTGGAACTCTTGCTCTTTATCAACATGAATATAAATTACCGCGTTATAATTCAATTGTTGATATTATCAAAACAAAACTGTTCCATATGAATACGTACTCTATAATATGTTCTACATGTTCAGTATCAGGATACTAGAAGCCTATATGCGGAGAAGGGTCAAAATATCATCCAATCACGCTATATATTCACCAATACTGACACTGATTTACAGATCCACCTGATATGAACCATCGGAGAGTCGAACCAACACACGACCCGGGCCTGAAACTTGTACCGAATATACCAGCTCTGATGCTCACTGGTGTAAATACTACCAGCATAATCAGTCTAGCAGTTGATTTATATTGTTTGTCATAAATCAAAAGCAATACGATCTACGTCATAACATTGTTGCGGACATTGTGCTCGTTCCACATTGGAAAAGTTGATATACTGAGACTGGTGGAAAAGAAATTTGACGAGTACGCCGAGCCGTCATTCAGGAGACCGGGATTCGATTTCCGCCATGGTCGATCAAATCCTGACCAAACTTTTTTTGTGGGTTTCTTTCTCTCGTTTTGAGGTAAATTGGTTTCAGGGGATGGCACATTTTCCCTTTCACTATTCAAAATATCTGATAAAATAACCATTCATCTTATTTTTCCATCAATCATTTCATCATTCACCGACTTCACTGGATCGTGAACGTCATCACGGTGCGTCGATCAACTCAATATATTGAAGCATAATCACTGTCAAGCTCTCCGTTAGAATGAGTATTTTTGTTATATCTCTCGAGTTTTAATATTTTGAGCCATCACATTTCCAACTTTATTTAGTAACACAGATCTAATTATACCTTCCACATGATCTGAATCAAGATGAATTGAGGGTTGTGTTGGTTTGCCGCTCCTTTATCAAACCGACAAAACCAACGCAACCCTCAATGCATCTTGATCCTGATCTATGGATACTACACTCTTTTTGCAGCCCAACTTTTTTACATTGTATATTCACCATTTTCTCATGTGTTCATTTGTATACTCGTAAAAATTACAAAATATAGTCGATATATTCATTTTTATACTCACCAACTTGGAGGTATTTGAATGATCTGTGCTTATGTCCATGATAATTTCGATATCTTAAATACCTTTTGCAAGTTACAAAGAAAAACGTATATTACGCTGAATCGCCAATCCAACCTTGTTTCTGTACAGGCCTACCACACAAATCTCTCCCATGCATGCTCTTGACAGCTCGACACACTCGATTGTTTGTGCTGGTGAATAGGGAAGACCGTCGATCGCAAGAAGTAATATACTGGTGATTCGATGTGGTAGGACAGTGAGAGCCAAGTTATGACGATTTGTATTTGCTTAACGCGAACAACAGCTAGATTATACGGGAGTACGAATGAGCAGGTGATTATGAAACTAAGAAATGATGATGAGTGAAAAGACGTTCACAATCCATGCTTCATTCGGTATTCGAACCCATGCCCAGTGGTTTACTCTATTTTCTGGAGCGGTGCCTCAGCTGACTGAGCTACTGTGTGCAGTAAGTTCTTGCTCTCTAATAGCGTATCGAGAGACTTTTCTTTAAGGTTATAAATGTAGTAGGTACCAGTCGTGAAGATCAAAATAATTCTTGAGCTTTGCAATTATTATTCCATGACTTTTGTTCGTATTCATTTGATCATCATCATCACTTGAATTACTCTTTTTCTTATGATGATTTTCTTATGATTTACTATATCTAGAGAGGTTTCGTTCTGAGGAGATGAAGAAATGTGAACCTCGTTCAAACTTGTCCACTTAAATAATTATATTAATTCCACGTAGACTTCGTTGTACACTTGTATTCACGAAAGAAGTAGGTACAGACGAATGACCATCTCCACTATTCTGCACTACTATCGAGCGGGTGTTTCTCCGAGCCTTCTTCTTACCTAAATACAAGTATACCTTCCTTCACAGTACAATGCTAATAATTCATTCTCACTAGTCTATCTCAAGTTCTCATCTTTTTATTGTTTTATTAATAATTATTTCTAATAACTATTTCTTATTTCTCTGAGTGTCTTCGTGCTTTTAATGTCTTCTGGTGGGTGGGGGGTAGAGGAGATGGTTATTCTTGACGACGGTTGGGAACATCCGGCCGACCGAGGGCTGGGATGACCACAAACATGTTTATTACCTATCAAAAAGCTGTTATTATTTGACTGGTTATTAAAACGAGTAATTAAAATATTTCGTTCGGCTCGTAATTCTGAAGTTCAGTAGACTGGTTTTTAAAGGCCTTCGGGTTCGAGACCCGGCCGAGACTGTGTAGAACGTGTTCAATGTCGGTTTTCATTGTTTTTAGTTGATAATTTATCTCCCTCTCACGATTCTTGTTGTAGGCTTATATTTGAAGTCGACCCCAAAACAAGATATTGACGGAGTGTGGAGGCGAGATACCTCAGGATAACGAAAGGCTTATAGGACAGAAGTTTGACTTTTGACCTGGACAGAATTAAAATGAAGCTGAAATGTTCAGAATAATTTCAGAAGACCCTCCCTAACATTCAAAGGGAGCTAAATTAAAATCAACGCAGCGATTCCCTATTTTCCATCTCTGAATAGAGGTGCAGTTGCTGACACTCTTTTGGAGGATAATGCTCTTTCTGGATCCAGATATGGAATTGAAGTGAGTATTGAAAAAACAAACAGGGACGTTCTTGTAGATCCAAAAAACAATGTTTCCTCACTGAAGCCTGGGAATAATAATATGCAATCCAAGCTGTGAAGTGTATACAGTACAATAATGTCATGAAATTGGTGATAAAATAACTTTCCAATTCACATTCTCTTCACTTAGTATATGTCCGGCTTGGACACCATTTCGAGATTGTACCTCCAGAGTTGGAGGAAATCATTAGAACTTCCGTTAGAGAATGACAAGATTGCACAGCACATTTAAAATGTACAACTCATCAGATGTCAATTCAGAATAAATCACTATCGTGAGAGAAATGTACTTGTCAACTAACTGTCATTGTTTGAAGTATATAAGAAAACGTTGGCTATACTTTCCATTAATTCAATATATATCTGGTTTTGTTACAAGCCTTAAGCGCTGCCGCCAAAATATACTATTTCAGAGTGTATCAACAGATTCAGCAATTGATAGGTGTTACATTGTTGGATGGAGTTGCAAAGGAGGAAAGATACATTTATGGTGTACTCTCCTCTACTTTCGGCTCCATGAGAACTGTTATCTGCAAGGCATCTTGGTCTGGCAAGTTCAGACGCTTCAGAGTTGACAAGTGATGTGTGTGATGGCACGACCTGCAACTACGCCATTGATGATGAAGGATTGTGTGAAATGTGATGAATTTTTTCTTCCCCCTGGAAATTTTGAGCTTGGTTTGAAACTGAGCTGAAGCTTCAAGTTTTCATATTTTCGGTTTGAGCGATCAAAATTTCAGCCTGATTTCAATTATGTCCAGGTCAGGGTCTTCTTGACTTTGAAATGTCTTCATTATTACTTAAGCGTTCAGCAAAAAGTCGGTGAAACTATAGACTAAAGGTCACCAAGCTGATCATCAACCAACCTCCATGACTTATTGTCATCTACAAAACTATCTGCTGCGGTTGCCTGTCGAGTAAAAACAACTGACAATTGTAACTATGACGATATAGCCCACTGGTGAACTATCAATGATTTCGATTGGTTGATAACAATGGTGAACATTGTTGGAAGATGCAGACAACAATGTTCACCATTGGTAGCAACTATAATCAAAGTCATTGATAGTTCACCAGTTTGCTTTATTGCCACGATTGTTGATCGTTTTTAATTGACAGGAACTTACAGAATACAAACTGTGGAGATACTTTGATTAATTAATTACTAGGAAAACGCTATATACGCGTTGTTAGACGAGCGGAAAGTAATGGTATGTCGACTTCTTTGCAAAACTTTTGCCTAAATTCGCCAATTGGGAGACATTTGAGTTATAAATGGGTAAAAACTGCTTCGATGTGGTACAAATTTAGCACATTTCATGTTTTTTCTTCAAAATGGCTGACCCGATCAAGCTGAGAATTTTCAGAAATGTGTATCAAAATGTAATTCAACTTCACACAAAATTTCATTTTTGGGGGAAAATAAAAATATTTTGTAATTTTTTTCCCGCCGTGTTACTTCAAAGGGTATTTTTGAAAATTCTAAAATTCATAAAAATTAAAGTTACCACCCGATAATGCCACAAAACTATAAAGATCTGAGTTAGATGAGTAACCATGATGACAAAAATTTTGAAACTGATAGCTGTAGCCGTTTGACCTGTGGAAACCGACAGAAAAACATATAAGAAAAAACATAAAAAAAACATAAAAACGAACACCAATTTTTTCAGTATGTCAAATTAAATCCTCGCTAAATCTCGTCTAACAAGGCTGGTATCAAGTGTGTAGTGAAATATGGGTGAGAAAAAAAACGCATCATTTTTCGATTCATTTATTACGTGCATATATTCAATGCAGCGACTAAACGACTGTTTTCCTCATTCATTAAACGGAAGAACTGTCAGTGTCGAACCTGATCAAGTTCACAATAATAATAACATTAATTTGGTCGATATCAAACTCATGACATTGATTGATTATCCGATAGTTCAAACGTCAGACACGGGTCTGGGCCAAGTTCGGCTCTGCCCTCTCCCTCTCACTCCCATGACAGCCAATGGAACAGAGAGAAAAGGATCAAACTCAATTGAGGAGAACATTAGATCAAGTCTATCAAAGTCTAAACATTGCTTTTATTCATAGGCTGAGCACAGATCGAATGTACCGCCCATCGGAGTCAATATGTATAAAAACAGACACAGAAATCAATGGACAGTGAAGCAGAAGCAGTGACAAAATATGAATAATAATTCAATTTTTAATAATATTCATCCAAGATCATGACCTTTCAGAATAATCGTATCATTCTCAATCTCCACAGATTGTGAAAATATGGGAAGTACATATAGACATATGAATGAATTTCTCATTCAACCAACTTTTCCCGTTTTCATTTACAATTCTGAAATATCAAAAATAATCATGTGTGATATGTTCTCATTGTACTGGCGAATCTATCAGAAGCGCTTGATACACTTTTGGAGATTGCTATAAAGAAGTAATTATATGATTAGGGGGAGGTTGCCATCTTCCACCTATCATGCAAGTTCCCAGATGATATTAAGTATCTTCATTGGTTTTCCGTTTCATTAGTGGGCCCTACAGATTCTTTCAAAACCTGATTTGAAAATTTGAAACAATTTCTTGCAAACCAAACATGATTATCAAATTGATCATCAAATTTGATGAAATTGATTATCATGATTGATTGATTATCAATCAATTCAATTCAATTTCATTCCATTTTATTCTGCATAATACAATAACTGATACATAATATGAGTGAGTATAGTAAAATCAAGAGAAGCCCGCGTAAGAACACAAATCCTTGAGTGCGGGCTGACGAAGAAAAACATTTATAAATATTGTAGCTCGTAGCAGAGACGGAATACATGAATAATATATGAGATTCAAGAGAAGACAAACAGAACAAAATGTAATTCCAAATTATCAACACTAAGTCATTGTGGAGAAATGGATTTGTCTAGATTATAGTATTTTGAATAGCATAGTGATACATACATTAGTATATATTTAATCACGTGGTAAATTCGATTATATTTTAAATAAATGGTAATGGTGTATGGTATTTAGTTTAATATTATATGGGACTGAAACAGGGTGAAAATATTCATGTATCTAATTAATTTGGTAGAGTATGTTGTGACAAAAAATTCTCCCAGACGACCTCAGCCAACGGTCGATTTGTGACTTTTGATGGTGAGTCTTGAGAAAACCATTTATGATTGGATTGAGATAGAAATATAATCTGAATCGGGTTGTAATTCCGAACAAATGGAACTGGATATCACTATTAAATTATGAGATGATTACATATTCGATGAGGTATTGTGAATAATTGATCAATATAATAATTGATTACATCACAGACCACAATGAAAACAAGTGAACGAATTTGTCCCATCGAATGACGAAGCTCGCAATTCCATAATTTATTTTAATTGTTTTTCCTCTCTACAGTATTTGTAGAATATCCAGACTCTATCGCAAGTAGAGAAAACAAATGGTTTTGTGGTGCTCTATTTTCTCACAAAGTTTTCTGATTATCAATTTCTGTTATCTTTATCGTAGAATTGTGCATAATTGAGAATAATCACAATACTATAAATGAGAGAGAGAGAATCAGAGAGAGAAAGAGATAACTTGTCAGGCTGATATTAAATGTGACGTTTTGAACAATCTACATCAAATGTAACTTGTTTCAAAATGACATACGGTAGCCCATTTTATAATTATAAAGCCGTGACGTATATTCATCATGAACGACAGCGTCATATAGCAATTATCATCGCACATAATTACAATCACCATTAGCTCTTCCCGATGATACATAACATAAGTAATCCAATCAATATATCATTAAGAGAGCACATGAGTACGAGTGGTGCACAATGCACTTAATGAGTTGGTTTCACGAGATATGAATAAGTGGTCTTGATAACTAATTGTTGACTTGTTGGATCACACTCGCTCACCAACGCTATATCATTGTGCATTTTGATCATTAATCAGAATTGAAATGTTTCTCGAAATGTTCATTGTATACCTGTTCCTGAAAATTGTGTTGCCTTAAAAATCACCGTAAATATAGATATGGATATTTTAATTTTTTTGTCTGCTGAGACACAAACTTCTTCTTAGGTGAATGAAAGTATATTTTCAATTTCATTATCTATTTGAAAAACTCATAACTCGATGCACTGCTTTCTAAATGACCAACCAATTTGAAGCAAGGTAGTCAGAATATTGATATTAGTGGATTGCGTAGAGGAATACTATAGGTATATGAAAATGTAGCACCATTCATGAACAACAAATAGCAATAAGCGTGACTTTTTAATAAGCTATCTAGATACATCTGATCAGGGATGCACTGATTGGTAGATTCAAGATCATCATAAAAACAATACGACGATTTCCATGAGAACGTTTGATTGTATGTTTTACGTCATGTGACGAACGAGGGGCGGAGAAACGGATGTGTCCAATTATTGAGGATCCATTCGGGCAAAACTGCAAAAATATTTCCCGATCTTTCGCACATATTGAAACATATTGAAAATGCGTTCATCCACGAAGGAAAAATTGCTCTCTACCAGCTAATTGTTATAGGTTTGGTAATTGCACAATCTCGCTGCTTTTTTCCGAAGAGTACACGCAATCGAAAGAAACAATTGCTTTTCTCATCGTCAACCTAAGCCATATTCAAGGGTGCTATTTAAAAACCACTACAATGTTAGTTTTTCACAAATATTAAAATGTTCGATCCATATATTTGAATATGTGAGCTCTTGAGCCAACGAGAGGAAAGTGTCGATAGGAATCGAATACACAGTATCGATTTTTTGAATACCTGATTGATAGTTAAATGCACTTAGTAATAATGTTGTCAGTCATTACTATGAATAGATGTTTGATTAGATAATACTGATGGCAATCCTACTGAGAGGTCGAAACTACAGATGGTTACATATACTAGATCGAAAACACCACCAGTCGGCAACATCAATTCTTGTTATTACATCAACGCCTTGCATTAGCTCTTCGATTATGATCAAACTTTACCCATTCAGTGACTCTGTTGGAACATAACATGAACGTTGCTTCAAATCAAATATAAGTGATAATCTGGATATTTCAATGATATGAAATACGAGTTCTAATCAAGAGTTTCTTATAATTGTTCAACAATGCAGATACTGCTATGTCTTTTCTATCTTCTTCTACAAAACATTGCAAATTCTGAATCATCCTCAACCATCTTATCACCCTCACCGGATATCGAACTAACTAGCTGTATATCTCTCATCATCCACCAATACTTCCCTGACTACCATTTCATCCTCGTCTTTTCTTCGAAGAACGAGCAACTTCATCATGTCCGACTTCACATGAAGTCTCATATAATTCTCCGAAACTGGACAAGCCACGGTCTTCTTAGCAACACACATCTAGGACTTGCACATTGCTTCATAGTGGCACTGGATGAGGAACCTGCCGTCAAAGATCTTGAAATACTGGTTAACAGAACTAAAGAAGCTGAACTATGGAATTCAAGAGGGAAGTTTTTGATACTTATCAATTCTGGAAGAAATCAAGGAGTGAATAGAGTTCTGGAAAAATTATGGAAGTATTATGTGTACCAGGCTGTAGTTCTGGTGCAAATAGGCTCCCGAATAGAGGTGTATACCTCGTCCCCGTATTCCAGAGAGAGTAAATGTGGTAAGATTGTCAATGCTGTTTTGGTTGACGTGTGGTCTGACGGCAAGTTCCTAAGGGACACGAATTTGTTTCCGAAAAAAATGAATAACCATCATGGATGTATGTTGAAAGCTTCGAGTGTTCGGGATATTCCGCCGTATGTGTTCATCAACTTCACTGACGGTATCGAGGTAAGCCTCTGTTTTGTCGAATTTAACTGAAAAGATTTGATATATCTAAAGTCTGGAAATATTCACTTCACTCATATTCCATAATAATTCATGAAAATGGAAATATTAGTGAAAGTAATATATTTTTGGTACTTGGATGAAGATGACTCTCCAAAATTCAATTCACTTCATAACATTCAAGTTTCCGAAGAAACTCTAGTTGTTATGTAAACTAGTAATTGTCGGATGGCATTTGTCATAATGGTGACAGCAAAGTTTTAGTTACTAGCAAACGAGTGGCTGTCACATGACAGTTGAAAATATGGTGAATATGTGTGCAGCTATCAACTATCAACAATGTATAGTTACTTCAAGAATGAGTGATACTGTTGATAGTTGTATAAACAATGTTATATGTCTGAATTAGTATTCAACGACAATGTTTCAGTCTATATGGGGATAGTTATCAGTCTCATATTATGATATTATGACAGTTGAAATGAAGATACATATCTAAATCAGACCTGATTTAGTAATCAGTAATCACGTCTTGTACCCATAGGTTCGATTGATGCGTGAAATTGCACGAGCTCTGAACGCTACCATCTTGTTCACCGAGCCTCTCGACGGCCAAGGCTATGGATCGCTCTCCGCCGACAACATCACATATAACGGTCTAATCGGCGACGTCTTCTACGGTCACGTCGACTTCGCCATCGCCAATTTCAAGATCTACAAGGCCTCCGCTATCGACGTCACCATTTCATATCTCACCAATCACTACTCGTGGGCCGTACCAAGCGCTCATCGTATTCCACATTGGAAGTCTCTCCATCTCCCTTTCTCTTCCGCACTCTGGATCCTCGTCGTAATCACTCACATACTTGCTAATACAGTCATCTATCTCCTGGCAAGCAAGAAGCCTGCCTCTTGCAAGGGTTCCTTCTCGGACCTCTCTTTCAGTTTCTTGTATGGGTTCTCTGTCTTACTTGGTATCTCTGTTCCCTCTCCGCCCCGCGCTAACCTCCTCAGAGCCTTCCTATACGTGTGGGTATTGTACTGTTACGTCATCAGTATCTCTTATCAGTCCTCGCTCGTCACAATATTGACATCACCGCAGTACGAGAAACAGGTGGATGACGTGCAAGGTACTATGATTTATGATATGGTACTGCAATGCCCTTTCGAGTTTCACTGTAGTTTTTGTGGACGTCCTTTCATCAGCCATCACTTCTCAAGTGCTATTTACACTGTCCAATTTCCTTTGATGCAAGACTTGTAACCAATAAATTACATACAAGATATTGGAAGGTCATTTAGAATATCCAATACATTTTATCACAATGATGACGTTTGTTTAGTATCTACGAGGCCGTGCATCATAGCTGTTTTCTCAATTCTCATAAAACCTTTGATGAAAATAGAACATGCTCTAAACGAAAAAAATGCTATTCAACCTTCTGAACGAAAATTGGAATCGCCAGTTCTGGTACAATTTCACGATTAGACTATCAAATAACCATGATAGAAGTCTTGAATCAGAGGAATTTGATGGGAAATTGGACAGTGTAAATGAGGCTTTAGTGATAATACCATTCGCTTATCATACTCCTTCATATAAACTAGCTGTGGGTGGAGACGTTGAGGAAGTGCATGCATGGTACTCATAAAATAGAGGGATTCATGTTCATCTTCATTTTCTAGGTTCACGAATCAGTGTGATTGAATGAAAAGTATGTTCACCCTATCAAGATGATTCCATGCTTTGTAACCAATATGAAATTCTATCTCTCTTGATTTAACTATAGTACGTGGATTAATTCAATTAAATTCTTGGTAAACATTGACGTATCATCTCAAAACAGATTGAGTGTACGGAAATAGAACGCCATATCAATTGGAGACCATATTGAGTTATTGTTTGATGACATTGCTCCATGAACATGGTAAAAAAATAGTAAAGACGAATTCCTATATTTGTATTAGCACTGTACATGCACCTCTTTGATTACCATGAAACATTCGAACCGATTTCGCTCACAAATGATGCAAAAATATTTTTCTCAGTGAGAAAATATTATAGAGGATAATGTCGATGAATTCCTGTCTATTTTTGCTACTTCTCCAGGAATGATAGACGCCGGAATAAACATCGGAGGACACCCGTCAAACAAGCCATTGTTCAGCCCGCGTTCTGATTGGACAGAGAAGTATATTTTCGATCATTACGCCGAATGTCGCCTATTTCCTCACGAATGTTATGCGCGCATCGCTCATGAAAGAGACTTTGCCTACTGGACAGCTGACAAGTTCTTCAATTATTTCAAACTATCCGAATATCAGGATAAAACAGGTAACTTCTTTATCACAGTATCATTACAGTTCATGATTGGGTGTGGATGTAACCGCATCCACATGATTGAGTGTGGATTGTTTGCTAAAAGTAAAACTTCACTAAATTCTGAGCCCATGATACCATACAGAATAATCCTGGAAAAATATCAAGTTTTGTAACCATCAGAGCTAAGCAAATATGATGGTAATATTTTTTCATTTGTCGAATTGGAATACGAGCTTTCTTATTCGTGGATACAAATGAATCATCTTCTCATAGTTCTGCCACTCTTCCCATTTTCTACCTCGAATGACCACTCCATGCTTCACTGCTACCAGCCATCCATCTTCTGGTGAATCCCCTCTCTTCTTCACTCTCCTTTTATTTTGATCTTATAATTATACTAGAAGAACCCGTCATCTAAAACATGACTGAATATGAATGAGAAGAAAATGAAAGTTATTGTTGCAAAGTGTGCGTCATTGAGATCAAGGACAGCTTAAGGTTAGATTGAGATCGCCTAGCTTGTGCGAGTGCGCACCCCGGCATTCCGGACACACTCACATAACTGGGTAACTCGAGGTATGATAGAATGTATTTTTATTGTGATGTGGTTTGTAATATTGATTGAATTGATTTACGAAGTGTTTAATATCATAAAAGTCGATAAAGTAGTACTGATAGAGTTAACATAGAACTGCTTTATCGACTTTCACATAATTCATCTCTACGTGTTTCAGGACACTCCTTAATCCACCATATGGACAGCAGGAATAGCATGATGTCTCACACGGTTGCCTACATGACCAAGTATCACCCTCTTCTTCACCGCGTCAACAAGATCATACGTCGACTAATCGAAGCTGGATTGGTCGATTACTTCGAGGTATCGATATCTGCGAGTATCAAGCTGAAAGCAATGTACGCGACGCCTTCAGTCCCTACCAATAGCGTGCTACAAATATTACATTTGCAAGGAGCATTTCAGATGCTGGTGTTTGGTCTGGCAATGGGGGTTATAGTGTTTGTAGGAGAGGTGGGATGGCACTGGCATAAGGGCAAAGAGAGAATATCGATATTTATCAATTGAAAAATCTGAATTCAATTCTGAATCCATGTTATTAGGTCATGTTCAATCATTCACAGCAGCCGTATTTCTCACTTCGAATATGTATTGAATATTATTGGATATTGGATATATTCATTGATGCCGTGTTCAAGAATGATATTCCAAATTTGAAAAAAAACAAATTCAATAAATACATAGAGGGAGATTTTCTCTCTGGCTTCAGGCTTTCACGACTCATTCTATGATCAATCTTTCAATTCTGTATAGAAACGTGAAAGGTATTATATATTTATACTTGAAAACATGTTTTTTCAGATGAAAACACACTTCTTGACTCTCCACGACAAAATCGTTATATTGTGAATTGATGATATTTTAATATAGGCCTATATGATATTGTATGATTAAATATATATATATATATATATATATATATATATATATATATATATTTATATATATATATATATATATATATATATATACATATATATATATATATATATATATATATATATATATATATATATATATATATATATATATATATTTATATATATATATATATATATATATATATTATTCGAAAGGCAAACAAAATGATTTCCTATCGAAACTTTCTTTCAATCAACACAAAATACAAGAGAAAAAATATTTCTCCAATCAATATATCGAACAATAACAATGTCGTGTGTGAAAGTCCAATCACTCTCGATGAAAAAGTAACTGCATGCTGGAGTGTCCGATCGATCGTCTTCCCATATGTTAACATTACCGGTCGGGAGTTTAGGTCTGATGAAATCTTTCCCCTTTGTTCTGAAAAAATAACTGTCATGTGATATCAGCTAATAGGCAAACAATGGTATCCAGGCACAACAATACGGTAGTCAAGACAACGTGCACGGGTGAGAGAGAGAGAGAGAGAGAGAGAGAGAGAGAGAGAAAAAAAAGCACCGCTTTCTAAGCGCTCGATCGCACATAATAAAAAACAGGTGAACGAATCGAAGTAAATTGATTTGGAGCTTCCTTGTGTTTTGTTCGTCACAGAAAATCAGTGACCGAACAACCAGTTCTTGCTACAGACTGGCTCATATAGCTCATATTTTCTCTGCAGAAGTATACACAGGGTGGGTGAGACGATCATTATAACTGGAGCATTTCCAACGAGTGGTAAATCCAGGTATCAATATAAGTATAGCTGTTAAATTCTACGTATACCGACGAATCGTATGAAAGTCTATTCAAAGCGAATTGCAATTATTTGTATCGATCTTCGGATCGGTGAGTTTCAAGCCCCCTATAGACCCATATAGAAACACATCATCTCTCGAAAACGTCCCATGTATTGATATTACCAACCGTGGATTTTGACATTTTCATCTGAAGAAATTATGTGTTTTTTGCATGTGAATATGATATCATAATGAAATATAAATAGTTCTATAGACTTCAGAGCAAATCATCGTGAAGATTATAGATATGTATGTTTCTGCGATGTCATGAATGTTGAAATGATAATCTGTGATAATTCATACATTAAAACAGTGATCGTTCAAGTAGTACTAGTGGAAAATGTGAACCCAAAAACTAGTCAATTATTCTACAACACGAGTGGAGGTGCCGTATCCCATTAAAATTCGAGTGCTTAGTTCTGTTCAAGGATACACTCTCTTTCCCTCTAGATCCCTCTTCCTTCATTCGTGGAAATATAAAACAGGGATATTCTGGATCTGAATGGATTAACCACTGAGTCTTCTATTTGACAGAGAGAGTTGGGCACTTCTGTGAAATCTGAAGGAAAACGCTTGCGGGTACAATTATCGTTACAGATAAAGCTTTCAGTCATTGTTTTTCCACTACATTTTCCACGTGAATCTTCCGATTCGAAAACCTCCATATAACCTATAGCAGTTGATGAGGTTTTCAGTTCCACCCCGAAAAATTAATTAAATGAACCGATGTTTTTTTTTAATTTATTCCAACAAGAATAATTTCATTTTAATGAATAAAATATTATATTCCAAGGTGATTTTTTTTTTGAGCCACAGACCATATCTTCCCTACTCCCATCTCTGTCTAATTCAATTCTGGTATATAGCTAGTATTGAGGGATATTTCTACATAGGGGGTCTACAGTTAATCATTTTCCACTTCTGACCCTTACAGAAAGAACAAGTACAAAAATACATTCGATTGAACACACACAAAAATAATGTTTTCCAACTTCTCATCTAGTACAAGTAATTGAGTTTTCACTCAAATGCTCATACAGTATAGAAACCAAGTAATCTCGATATTAAATTATCCAATTTTATGAGTGGTTATTTAAAAAAACATCTTCCCTAACCTCTCGCCGACAACTGGCTAGACACAATGCTTGAAAGTAATTGAATTAGTTCGTACAACAGAATAAACATCCGATGACAAACTCTCTCTCTCTCTCTCTCTCTCTCTCTCTCACTCAATCTCACTCACTCCCTCCATCACTCCCTATATATCTCTCTTTCTCTCGTCCTCTTTCTCGTTCTTCATCTCTCTTCATTGTTACTATGACCCAGAATATGGCGTCTCACAACAATAGGTAGTCAACAACAACTCAACAGGTAGTCCTATACAAATTACAAAGTAGTTAATTTCATGCGTGATTGCATGGCAATCTCTTTCATTCCCTCTCTAGATGGTTAGACCCAATATTGAGCCTGCACAGTTGTCAACTTGGAGTTAAACCATATCATTTCAAAATATGAAAGTCCTGCGATTGACGATTGTAAATGTTTGAGAATCTCAAACGTGGTCGTTTTTTTATGTTGCTTAGCGACCCCACCAACGGGAAGGTCATATGGAGGTGAGAATGATCAAGTGATAATGGAATGATGAAGTGGTGATAGGTAAGAGGAAGTTTCCATAAACTCATGCCTTATGCGAGACTCGAACCCACGCCCGATTTGACCTCAGTTTCACGTGGACGGCCAGAAAAGTCTGAAGTGGTACAGAAGAGACTTTTTATAAAGTGTGAAACATCGCTATAATATGATATATATTGGAGATGCTTCGATTTATTTGTAATTACGATATTAAATTAGCTCAGAAAGTTAAGACACTGCTTCGTATGTGAAAACTGACGGAAGAGGGTTCGAGTTCCGCATTGGCCATGGGTTATGGAGAACGTACTTTCACATGTCAACAGTTCATCGTCTTATTTTCATCCACTGATTCGTGCCAGGTCCCCGTTTGAACTGACTGTTGATGGGGTTGCTGAGCACCATAATAATAGAGAGAAAGCAACAATCAGTATATAACTTTTCCGTTTTTTTTTTTTTTTCATAGAAGTTTCCACAATAATTACATTATTTCATCATGGTGATTGAACATAGTGGAATTCCAACTTCTAACAAAGCTATATGAAATTATTCTCACAAGAATCGATGAATTAGTATAGCTATTGGAGGTAGAACGGATTTATCGACTCCGGATGCACTCTGCAGGTTTATGATGGTAATATAAATGTCAGACAAAATTATGACGTTGAGATGATTTGAAAAATATGAAGTCGATTTGTTGTGATTGTGAATTATGACTGATTATTTCGAACTAAGAGTAAACACCATGATTGGAAAGGAATAAAATCCATCTCCAGCAGGTCTAGACATATGCAATGGTATATTAGTTTCACAGTTTCATATTCATATTCGATGATTGGGACTATTTCCTCCCACAATCACTGAAATTTTTGATAATGCCCACATATCTTATACGTGTATGTTTTTTCAAATGTATGATTAAATAAGAGGTATAAAATATTCCATCCACCAAAGAATATAATTGTGATCTCAAATCAGTTGCTGTAGTGAGGCACAGATGCCAGGACCATCGTTCTGGAGACCGGGATTATTTTCCCGCCTTGGGGAGAGGAACGTGAGAGAGAAGAAGGAAGAGGAGATAGAAGGTAAAGCGAAATAGACAGGTTGCAGATGGACACATAATGAAGGTTGTTTGTGTTCTAGATTGTGTAAAATGAGGTAAATGGAGGAGTCGGTCGTGTGCTACCATGAGGTATAGACGCATGTCAGTGGGGAGGCGCCTAGATTGTATAACCATATACGGCTGCATAAGACTATAATAGATAAGCCTATTACTACCTGAAGGGCCTAATAGGTTAATAGGCTCAGGAATCCTAATGGGAGGCGCCTATAGCTTGTGGTGAGAAGGAAGGCTTCATATAGACTGTAATCAGCTGGAATTATGACAAATCCGCATATTCTTCTTGCTTCATTCGCAGTTTTGTGACTTCGTTACTCGTTTTACACCTCTTGTGATCTTCATGAGTTATATATTCGAATGAACTGGAATGTATTCCAGGTGATCGATGTTCGATATCTTCAAATACTGAAAACACATCGCAAAGTTTATTTATCAATTGAATTAATGGGACGTGAAGTATCCACTTCAACATCATTCAATTTCTGTGTCCGATTCCCAATCATCTGTCAAGTTGAATTGGCTTAAATTCAAGAAAAAAATACGACAAATTGAGATGTAGAGAGAATATATATATATATATATATATATATATATATATATATATATATATATATATATATATATATATATATATATATATATATATATATATATATATATAATCAGAGTAGATCAAAACAGTGCAAAGTGGAATAGGTCCTATAGTAGAAATTTTGAAAGTGAATTGGATATGTTCGAACTAATAGAGGTAATTGACAGAATTTCGTTGATTCTCAATATTTAACATAGGCTTACAACAAGTGCTTGATTCACTGATTTGTGAAATTTTTGTTAATTTCTTATCGTTCTCAAAATAATTAATATCACATACATATCAGGATTAGATCAATTGCAACTGAACGCTGTATTGTATTTTATTTCATCAATTTTTTTTAATTTTCAATTCATTTTTGTCAAATGCCTCTTTCGAATAACATACACAATATAGCAATGATTACGTGAATATCACGATTGGTGAACGAAATGAAAAATGGGGAGATGTCATTCAAGCTATGCGGACTAAATACTATAGCGTGTGGAATAAAAAAAAAAATGTGGAGCCCGAGTACAAACATAAGTGATTGTGTGCGGGCTGATTAATATTTGTGTGATTAATGATAAAAACAATCGCAAAGATATAAAATATTCAATTCTGAAATATTCATCTATTCTTGGTTTTAGAACCCCATATGAATAATCCACTGAGGAGAAATTCGAAAAAACTCCAAAATTATTTATACATCTACTTAGTTCAAATACAAGATTTGAATTCTACACACCTTTTTTTACTATTTGTACATAAACTGGACCAGCAGTTTTGGAGAAAGAATGAATATGAATTTATGTTCAAGATGTTCATGATCAATATATACATTCAAACAATCAACAGATAAAAAAAACTGATCGATTTTACCAACTGATGATTTAGTGAATCGAACCATAATCACCCATGATTATATATGTTATTCCGTACCTTAACCAGTAAATTCTTGAATAATACCAATTATGAATTGATACAAACGGTTGTAAGGTGTGTTAGTAGATTTAGACTCCAGTTCAAACAAACATCTAGCTCCTCGTAAAAGTGCGTTCGCCAAGTGAAGCCGTTTGAGTTTGATGCTAATGACACAGTGTTTGAAGTTTTGCTCTATTGTGTAGCCGAACCATCAGATCCTACTTGTGTGGCCCCAGTGCTACACTATGTGAGACGCTGGCAAGTCAGAGTCATTAGAAAGTCAGAAGCGAATCTCCGCCGCGACGATCACAGCCATCTCGATACACCGCAGCAATGTCACCGAGTTCATTCGTATACCGCAAGGAGGTTAGATACTACCTCCTTGGTATTCGCGATTAAAAGCAAAGTGGCTGACATCTGGTGACGTTTTAGTGAACTGGGCGGAGGCAGATACTTTCAAATTAAATACAAATCAATCAATGTGTAATTACAATATTAAATACAAAATTAAAAACACTAAAATTATTCATTATTAAAATTACAATATTAATTACAAATACAATGTGTGTAAGCATACAACAACATGACATCTAGGAGGCCTAACTGCCTCCGGACGGCCAATCGCCCACTTTGACAGTGCTGCCGCCTGGTTAGCTTTTAATCACGAATACCGAGACTCGTGGTTGTAGACGCGGATGATTCGTCATAATTTCATTTTTGTATTGCTTTAATAAATGCACATAAATTACAAATTCGACATTCACTTGTCAATTTCCACAAAGCCCCATAAGAGCTTAACTGTGGCGTTATAACTGATTATTATATAATAATTTTCAAGATTTTTATTTATTATGATAATGATGATAATAATAGTGATGACCGTATATTTTTTTTCATTTATTTCCATATAACCTGATTAATGAATATTTTGTCAGGATCGTAATTTTGTCATTCAGATCTATATAATATAATCATTCAATATTTTGTTGGGACGTACATTTACATGTTTGCAACAATGTAAAACAGTCGGAGTTGTGATGATATAATGCTGGCTTTCCATGATCGCGATTTGTGTTTCGCTTTATATATATATATATATATATATATATATATATATATATATATATATATATATATATATATATATATATATATATATACATGGATATATATACATATAGATTTTAAATCCTTCATGTGATATCACAATTTTGACTAGTTTCGAGAGGTAGGAAAAAAAAAGTTTTTACTTCGAAAAAGTCTCAAACGACTTTTGGTACAGTTGTACCATAGAAAAAGAACTCTCCATTCTATGGTTGTGCATACATCAGTAGGGGGGACTCATTGATATCGTGATTGCCGCGGTTGTTTGACCGGCGTAACCACCGTGACTGACACATGACTGTTCGACCGACATGAGTGGCGTATACTGTGACATATGGCATAACGTCAACTTCGATCACGCTCTCAACTCTAGCGTGAAAATGACGATATCGTTGCTACTGGTACTGCTCTCGTCACCTCATCCAGAACCCTTTTCTCTATTTATCTCCACATCTTTCTCTCAAATACACCCACACCCACACTTACAGAGAGAGAGAGAGAGAGAGAGAGAGAGAGAGAGAGAGAGAGAGAGAGAGAGAGAGAGAGAGAGAAAATATATATATATATATATATATATATATATATATATATATATATATATATATATATATATATATATATATGTATATATATATGAATATATTTAGAGGGATAGAGAGAAAGAGAGAGAGATACAGACAGGGTAAGAGACAGAGAGAGAGAGAGAGAGAGAGATATACAGACAGGGTAAGAGACAGAGAGAGAGAGAGATACAAGCAGACAGAGAGAGACAGACAGACAGAAAGAGAGAGAGAGAGATAGGAGTATGTTTTTATGCCGGATTCTGTATTTCAAACATCACAATTCAAGGGTTGGCATACATACATGTGACGTTTTGGCTAAGAATTAGGATGTAGATTAAAAGACCGACACAAGAAAACTATAAACAAAGAAACAGTGTTACCACTTCAAATTGCACTGCATGATGAGTCGAGTGCAAGCACTGCGCAAAAACCATATTTCACATACTGGCACGACTTGATGTTGGTGTAGATTCTAAATTCCACGCGCTCCACTACGATACATGATAGATATTTCAGTGTATGTATGAGAAATTTTCAGTTCGGAGAGTGAATCTTTCCTCGATAATATTTGTACAGATCACCACCTTCACAGCGGTCTTGTCATTTCTGTCATATATGGTCAAACAGTCATTCATTCCAACCATCTATGACATACTCAATCATCATATGAGATTATCGTTGACTACACCATCAGCTAAGTTGTTTGGAGAGCAAATGAGCAGGAAATAATAAAACTATGTTTCACGTCAACGGTATTTTATCAATTTGTTTCATTTTTCATCATCGTCAATATCATTTCATATGTGAATCATTCAAACCGATAAATCTGACCCATCATTTCGTGGAAACAAAATATCATCTATTAGTTTTCATAGATCAAAATTTAATCTATGGATTTGTGAACAGCCACCAGGTGAAAATGATTATTGGTGCTGTATAACGAAGGCAGTAAATGACTAACTAAGGTGTGTATATATATTTCGGATATATTTCATTTCATGAATTCATCTCATTCATCTTAACGCATAGAACACAAATAATTTGTTCGCCCATGGTATCTTCAGAATTGTCTTCCGGGCCGATTTGAATCATTTGGGCCACCCCTGTAACTCACATAACTTTCTGGCAAAAAAGAGTTATGAGAATATTTTTTTTCATATCGGTGCACAGATGAGACATGCGCAGTGGGTGGGATATGATGTCACATGTCACGTGTAATGGACCATAAAGGTTTGTTCAGCGGGACATCACCGTGACGTGTGGCGTCGCGCGGACGTCGCGGGCGTCGTAAACCGAGCCAATAAAAGAGAAGGTACAGCCAACAAGATTAATGATCAACGTCAGGAAGAAGATTAACATAATCAGCCAAATTAAGACAATTATTTTAAGAATGACAGTTATATATTAATTATGTTTGAATAAAACTCCATTGAGAAGCACAGAATCTAATTATATCATTTGGTTAGGTTGGGCGGCTGACACTGATCTATGGTTGCTAGGCAACGACTGGATTATGAAATGAAGAACCGAGTTGAGACTAATTTATATAATATACAAATGATGTGAGACGAACAGATTACATGTGTCCCAGAGTTCCGAGCGCATGACGGTAATAATAAATAACAAACATTGGGTAACAAATGGAATATTTACATTATATTTTTATCGTAGTCACGCAACAAACACAATTCCATATATGTCATGCAAAACGTGGTGAGAAACGGTCAGCCTCGAGGTGAGAAGAAAAATCATCCGTTACAAACAATTATAGGAAACAATGTGTGAAATATAATATTTTTGTTTTATTATTGTAACTGCTATAATGTTCTTTCTATACAAGCTATGGGTCAGTTCAGTAACTAATTCAGAAGAGCAAGGTTTGTTGGATGAAATAAAAAAGCTGATTAAAAAATATATATATGAATTATCATAGAAAATGTAATACTGATAAAAAATAACGACCGTGACCAATCATTATTCTTTCAGTTTTGGATATACTGTCCCGAGATTTGAAACACAAAACATGCATTTATCAAATTTCCACCCTAAGACTGCTTTTCACGTTTTACATCACATGAATACGTTTCTCTTTCAATTCCCAATGTGATCTAATTGATCAAGAAGCTATCAAAGACATTCCCTGTTTCAACCTGGGGATGGCTTGGTTTTCCATAAAGTTGCATAGGCTTAATTGTACCAAAGTCATGGTACTTTAAGACGGGAGCGTCTTCCTGTTTTAACTCATGTGCCTTGACAATCAAATCAATAGAGAAGTTCCTCTAAAGAACGTAATCTGTAGGAATCATCAATCAACAGGTTTCGAAAGATTTGCATATAGACAATGTGCTTATAAACCCATTGTTAGTTTTTGAAAGTTTCTGACTACCTTAATATCAAATCTGTTGAAAATATAATTCGTTTTATTTAGATCAAAACTCAATCTAGAATGCAATATTATACCAAATGCTATATAGTAAGAGAAGATGCATTTTGGACATGTATGTTTGATATTTGATATTTAATATTTTTATTCATCCATGGGAATTGGCATTACATATGCAATCAAATGGCAAGTCAATAATTGGATGAGCGTAGCAAAGATTGCATCCCACTCTTATGGAGCTTTGTCTGTGTGTTTATTTATTTATTTATTTATTTTTTGTGGGCACTGCACAGGTCGCATGGTTTGACTGATCAATATGAAACGTTTTTTGTACGGGCCAACTTGTACAACTTAGAACTGTATAGTTTTTGGAATGAATCGGTCGATTATATTTTGAGAAATATCATGTCAAAGTTTTTAAAAAAACCCATAAGATTAGGCTGGGTGAGAAAATTTGAAAAAATGAAACCTCTCCGAAAAAAATAAAATTCTCTCTGAGTGTTCAAACATGAATGATACACATAATCACCATTTTGTTAGCAATTTGAAACAGCAGTTTCGAAGAAAAAAATTCAAATAACTGTTTTTATACATCAAATATATGGAAATGAGCCAAGATTCACTGCTTCCTAGATTCGATATTTGCCCAAGCATTAAATATTCTTCATATTCGTCAAGGTGTGTAGAATACCAGAGAAGATAAAGTAGCAATTAAATTAATTTTTTTTTTTTTTAATAACATCGAAACTTGATACAAAATCATTGTTCCCCAATTAAGGCTAAGGATGAAAAGTAGGATCGTTTGGACGGGGCACCACAAGGGCGATCTTACCACCCCATTTTAAAAATTTAAAACCAATGAACTTTAACACCAGGACTGCGCTGTTGGTGACCATAACTTTCCGCCGCAGATAAAAGTCTTGCAGTTTCCGAAAGTCCGGAACACATTATAAGTAAAAACCGTTTCTGTGATATATATCCGGACATTATCAGCATTGGTATTAAGAGTAAACAAAACACACGAATGTTGATATCTTCCACTTTGAACTAAGTCTCTTGAGCAATGATCATTTCTTTCCATTAACAGCAGATGTAAAGTTTGTCATTATACAAAATGAAAAAAAAAAATGAGTGATAGGCCTATAATGTTATAATTCGGCCTTTCACTCTACTAATTAAAGGTCGTGGCCAATTAGTACTTCATCCAAGCATTTGCTTCGAGGACTGTGGGAAACCACGAAAAACCAAGTCAGGATGGATACACAAATGTTTGTTGGTCTTCTTTTTCTCTCAACTTCTTCTCTTCTCTTCTTCTTTTCTTGTGATATTTGATTTTCTTGAGATTATTATTAATCGTAAATTAGACAAGTCCAATGTTCAAAACAAAATTCCTTCTTTTTTTGAAACCTTGATAGTTGTTATGACATGCATGCAAGAAACACCAGTGGCAGTGAAAAGTCTTGTTGCTCCAGCCCTCTTGACGTTGATGACATCCTGATGGCCGTGCATACAAATTTTTCTTCCAAGGTTCTTGCATTCTATTGAGTGATTTTCAGACTTCTAGGACTCAAGTATCTTGAAAATCCTAAAAATAAGAAATGTGCTTACATAAATCTGCATAAATCTATGCCAAAATACAATTTAATTGAACAAAAAAAGTCAGAACTACACCTCAAAGTCATAAGAACTCTGCATGGTCATTAAATGTCATATTAGCTGGATGTCAGCCTTACTTCTGGCTAGACCAGAAGGCAAAATCTCGAATCGTAAGTATTTCACAAAATAACTAAAACTATTACTTCCCTTTATGTTCACTTGTACTATGTTGCTCGAAGATCATGTTGACATCACCGAAAATATAATTTGATCACATTAATCACTTCAAAACATGATTTATATATGGACAGATAAATCTCAGAAACTGTTGTTATCCATGGTTACCATGGTTCCAAAATGAAGGACAAAGTGTGTAGAATACCTGAGTCGATAAAGTAGCAAATGTAGGACTGTTATTATACCTTATTCAGATATCTCGCTCATCTTACAACGCATATCTCGCGTTTGCCTAGTAAATATATAAACAATACATACAAACATACCAAGCTTTTCCGACCTACGACAAACAATGATGTAATACAAAACTAGACAAACAACATTCTGCACCTGTATGCAAACACATTAAAATATTGTTCAATGAATAAAAAATGAATAAAAAATGGAAAATGAAGTTGGAATAGAAGTTATTGCATAGTGATTATTGTTGAGATGTGCAGCTAGATAAAAAATCGTGAATTGAGTAAAAAAGATCATCTAGAATGTACTGCTTTGATTTGGTCTTAAAAGCCTTAAAACTCTCAAGTGATTTCATCCTTATTGGCAACTTATTATACAGTTTTGAACCTTTATAAAAACAATCCTGCTCAATTGGTTTTGGTAACACTCTGAAACCTAACTCAGGAGGCTGGGCTCCGATTGACGCCTCTCTCTCATCCTGACTGACATTTTTCGTTACACTGAAATGGTTAACCACTGTCAAAGTGGAAATTAACTTTTCAATTGATCAGACAACATCATTTCTCACCGTATAAGCAATGTAAATGATCGTAAAGTAAAGTGAAGTATTGAAATTATCGTTAAGTAATCGGAAATGATCATGAACAAATTCAACAATTGGAAAATAATGCAGATGTTGAACATGCATGGGCCTAATCTGTTCAACGAAAAAGAATGAGGAAATGACAACTGCTAATTTATTTGTTCGTACACTTATTTTCATTATTTTTTTAATGACGATCATAGTTTTTATTGATTGTTTGATGTTTGTTTGTTGTTTGTTTGAATATATTCAATTTTGATTTGTATATAAATGCCATTCATTTCATTTCGAGACATGGTTTCTCGAACTCTCAGTTGAGTATTCACTATTCATTATTGTTAAAGATACGAAAATAAAATTCGTAACCGAGTGTGATAACACGTCAATCCTAACTATCGCTCAATCCATTTTAAATCAGTTCGTACACCGAATTTGATGAAAATGATGTCAATTCCAGGCTTGAAGTGAATCTAATGAAATTTCCATCAATACTAATAGATTCAGTGTGTGATCTAGTTGAGTTGGTGTTTAGCATTCACCAAAATGAACAAATATACCAAGTTTCAAGCTTTTAATGATGTTAACAAATTGGGAGAAGTCAAATCTCTCCCAGAGTCAGTGAAGAGATTAAAATAGATAATTATTCAAATAGAAAACACATACGAGATGGTGCGTATATTTCCAGATATTTTCCCATTCTATAACTGAAATAATCTAATTCGAAGTTTCTGAGTCAGTATATCGAGTTAACAGTTAACTGAAAAGACTGTTAAATTCACCAGAAAGGGCAACAATTATCTAGATGTGACCACAAATATCATTCAGTTCGGATAATAACTTCGGTGACCCTGGTGACTGTCAACAAAACCGATAGCCAATATTCAATATCACCAAACCCTGAACTTGTCATTTAGATACTGGAATGAGTATCTGAAAGCAGTGAATGCCAATTGAGAAGGTGAACAATTATCCAGAGGTCGATTGATTATGAAGTCCGGGTGAACTGACCGTATAGATCGGTGACCATAGTCAACTAATATTTGAAATAAATTTGAGCTTCAGTGTTGAGAAGTCGGTATCAAAACAATAGCTAACCTGACTGTAATGGGAAGCATTAAAAAAACGAGGGGGAAGCAACTTCATTAGATGAGCGTAAGCGAAGACACCTTTCCATTCTTATAGGGCTTTGACTGTGTTTTTTTTTTTTTTTTTTGTGGGCACCCAAGAAACTTTTTTGTACACGCAAACTTATCCAACTTAAAACTGTATAGGTTTTGGAATAAATCGGTCAGAACGATTTTGAAAAACATCATCACAAAATTTATAAAAACTCTATCTCATCGTAATCAAATCCTAATCAATCCCAAATAAATCCTATCCCATTCTAAAACCAGATATAGATATCTGAATGAGGTATAATGGTCGTTAAAGTAATTCTACCCTTGCTACTTCCTCGACTCTGATATTCTACACACCTTGATGCATATACTATAATTAAACTTATATAATAGCATTAGGCCTACCACAATTCTATTTTCAGATACATTCGGACAAGAAGTGTCCGAAAACGGTCTTCTTGATTATAATATGTCATTAAAATTCACATTAAAAAATCCTGAAATTCGATGTGGCTCTGATATTTGACGTCACCAAGTGGGTAATTGTGTTCAATGCTATTATACTATAATTATACATATACTTTATGACTATAAACAAGAATAAACCGCCATGCACACTTGCATTTCCCTAGCCCACGTCTGCAATTATTGTCCATACATGCTTGCCACTGAGGGAACGGCCAATGGTGACTGCTCGGTAGCATCGTAATTCAGCATGCCGCTAGCGCTCTAGTGGTCCGAATAGATACTACAGGTGTCACACATGAAGGGCCTAGAAGCGAGTGGTGAAAGTATTGGGGATAAAACTGAGGTTCAAGTTTCATTTCAACATCGCGTGATACTTATTGGTAGTATGTCGTTCGACTGTGTGTGTATTGTTGACAATAGGTTCAAGAGAAACAATGTTTATTCTACGTCGGTATGACTTCAAGGTCAGATAAAAATATTCTAGTTTCATATGTTCAAGCCCATATCACTCAGCTGTGGGCGGCAAACGAACGTACGTTTATCGCAATAATACTTGCTCATTATACATAAGAATTTATTGTCATAACGTGGTAAGGTTCTGTTGGACTTTGAGTTCTGTCTTGGACTTTTGGACTTGGGAACTTTTGGAGTCTAGGACTTTGAGTCTCTCAATGACGGGCATTTAGTTCGTTTCCCACGCGTGTCAGTAACTCAATAAAGATAATTTGATTATTCAGTGAGAGTATTTTCGATTTTATTCGTGATTATTTGATTCGAATATATAGTTTCTCGGTACGATAGCCTATAATTCATGAGAATTCACTTTTTTTTGCTTTCAGTGATCATTGACTCTTTGAGTACGAAATATTATTTGTCTTTCTCTTTCAGACGTTGTTTTATTCATTCCGCTAACAGTCTGGGTGTGCCTTGAACGAAGTATATTCCATATTATGGTTTATGGTGTGTGCACATCAATTATATCATGCTTGTTTGAGTTATAAATAATGCTTGTTTGATTGTTTTTAAATGTTGTTTGAATAATAGTGATGAGTGTGTATTGACAATATAGTGACTTCAATCCAATCGTGAATTGTATTGACAATATCGAGTGTATTCGTTTTCAAGAGGTATTTTTTAAACAAGAGGTGAACCTCAGTGTTTTTCACGCAGTCGTCGTTCTCTACTTTTTGGTAAGTTCTACATTATTTTCTATGACATAGCTATAAATGGTTCACCGGTTAGCAAGAAATGTTCTGCAACTCGGTTTTCAAATGTGACTAAAAGTGACCAATGGGACCGCTAAGATCTGTGACGTCATGCCTCAGTTACCGGCCCGTGCTACGATATAATATATATAAGCATTATGCAGAGTGTGACGTTTTGAAACTATGTTCAGTTGGTTCGACTTTCAATGCGATGTTGTTGTTTTTCAAACAAAATGATCATCAAATGTTGTCTCGGAGCTCGAGAGCATGGTTATGGTGAAGGTCATATTTTCTCAATTCGACCACAGAAACGAAAATATCCGCACAAATATCTACATTGAGTTCAACTATGGTTTTTAGTTCGATGTAGAAACCGACTTCCAGACAAATTCTTGCTACCGATACCGGTAAAGCAATTGTGAAGCAATATAGAGGTTATACTGAGATGGTTAACCAGTATCCACTATCCAGCATGCTGCACCATCATTCAAGAGATCGGGTGACGACTCCCGCCATCGACGACCTTCCTGAAAGAGGTTTTTCGTGATTCCTTTCAGCCGATTGAGTGAATTCCAGGATAGTTGCTTCACTTGCTTGAGATCTCGCTTGAGATCAGGCCATGACGTCATCTCCTTCTCATGATTCGAACAGACTAAAACATCTTTATTCACTATCACTACACTCGTCTATTTATACACGATGATAAAATGAATAATTCAATAGATAAATGGATCTGAAGCTCACACCACTATAGCTCGCAGGTGTTGAACTTCACACCCCCATCGTTCTTGTATAGGGGCACCTCAGATATCTGCAAAGAGGCGCAAGGTTAGCAAATACAGCCCTGAGCCTCGGTTCATTATCCCCTTGGTGTTATGAGATCAGTTTGCAATGTACTATATATAGAGTAATCGCAACCATCTCTCTCATTTCTCTTCCTCTCTCTCTCTCGCTCCTGTACATCCGTGTAATTTGTATCGCATTAGATCGCATCTCAACGCGCCGCAACTCGCGTCCAACGTGTAGTTTAATTAAAATATCCGCTATTATATCAACCTATAGCAAGCAACAGGTATATATATAATACTTGCAAGTCGGGTATGTAGCGTCGCACAAAGGCATTGATTAATTAGATATTAATGAACGACCACGATGAGGGGCAGGGGGTAGCAAGGTAAACAAGAAAGGGGTGGGGGGGAAAGAATTGTGACAAAAACTGTGTGAAAGGTAGCCGGGCTATTAATTACACGGCCGGGACCCACCACGGCGTTATTATACTTTGAGGTTCGAGCGGGTGTCTTGGGGTGTGTGTTAGTTAGAGCGAGCGAGGGTGTCGTACCTTAAGAGTGTGGGATAATTACCTGGATTGTTTGTATTGGAAGGTTCGAACGGGTGGATCGGTGTATTAATTAGTTAGGACGATGGGGAGTGTCGCGAGGGAAGTGCACTTTCTAGAGCAAGATCAACAAGTATAGAGAATGCATTTGACGCATATGTAATGTAGGTATAGACGTAAATATACCGGTCTTTATGAAGATGGAGAGCAGAGTGTTTGAGAATAGATTTGCTGAAACTATTTACTTGTTGAATAAATAAGAGTAAGATATTGCATCGGGCTGTCACGGATGGACTTGCTGAACTATCGATTCTTGGATTGAGGCATCCTTAGTCCTCACAGGATAAAGAGTTCACGTCAGAGGATTGTGACAGATATCATAAAAGATCAATATTGCAGTATACGAACTTGGCAAAATGTTTCATAAGGTGCTGATAATATTTGTCGAATATGCTAATGAGTGGAATTTTATAATAAAGAAGGTTGAAGGATTACTTGTATGTAAAAAAGTAACACTCGATATTGTTACCATCGATTTGTACCTCATCATGGACCTTTATATATATGCAAATAACAAGCAATATAATGTGAATCGTCAGTATATTAGACGATACACCTCTGAATGGTGTAAATTAGTATAGTTTCACCGCAATATATTCGAACGAAAAGTCACAACGATCGTCTATGCAGACTCTGCACCTGAGTCGAATGGATTTTTTGCTGAACTTGTTGAGTGTACAAATTCTCTTAGGCCCGGTATTACCAAGTCCAGTTAGCCTTTATCTGACAGTTCAAACTTGTTATCACCATGGTTACCCATGCTATTTGTTTTCACAAACTGTCAGATAAATACTAACTGGCCGTGGTAATACTTGGCCTTAGAGACTTCATCTGACTTACTGATGTTTTTTCTGGGAAACTATTCACCTCTTGTGTGAATGGATTATGATCGAAGACTCCAACGTCCAACTGACTCTCACGAAGGTTGGATATTTTTGGACTTGGATTTCATTTTCCGAAGATTTACATGTTACACAAATATGAGAAATATAGAAAGTCTTGAAAAAGCTGAAGACGAAAATTGAAAGTGAATAATAATTGAATAATCGATGATTGAAATCGATAGTGAAATGATAAATGACGATGAAAAAGAAGTCCATTGTGGCTCATTCAAGTAATTCATTCGAATTATGAGTTGAATTCTGAAGCAGTGAAGATTCAGGCTGTCAAATTGAAATCATATGCAATTATTGAATAAACTAAAATTGTATAGAGTGCATTTATAATATGTTCACAAAATGTGTCAATAAATACGTAGGGGCCCACTACATTTCTCGAGATATGAATTATAAAAACATTCCATTACACAAATAATGTTCTAGTCGAGAAAATGAACAAATTTGATGAACAACCCGGAGCGAAATGTGAAAATCCATTCTTTAATATATCAAATTCCTTCGTACTCAAGCGAGCTATTGCTGCAAAACAATTCAATTTCCATTTTCCGTACAAATCCAATGGTCATACACCCTATCCAATATCCATAGTATATAGCATACTTGCACTATCCAATTTTCTCATTTCTCCTAGTTTCTTGTAGAAGTGAGTATCCGCGGAGATAAACTAGAATGTTTATAATTATACGTAAATCAAGAAGCTAGCTGTTAGGGTGGTCCCAAGACTTGTTGCATCGGATCACTAGTAGGACGAGGTATAAGTAGAGTGGGAGGGATGTGGGAGGGGTGTGGGAGGGAGAAGAATTACACCCGGCCATTACTTCAACTAGTTCATTAGCAATAAGCTTAATTACTCGTTCGCTTGCTCCTATCCACATGTTCGCCGCACCGCACCGGTCGGACGGTGTAGTAGACTGTAATATCTATAGAGCTGAAGCAAGCACTTGATTATACGAACACACACACTATACATTAGCAGCTCGTTGTTCATTAAGCTATCTCAATCCATCTCTCATATCTCATTCCTCCATCTTTCTTTCACTCTTTCTCTCTCTCTCTCTCTCTCTCTCTCTCTCTCTCTCTCTCTCTCTCTCTCTGTGTCTCTCTCTCTCTCTCTCTCTCTCTCTCGCTTTCTCTCTCTCTCTCTCTCTCTCTCTCTTTCTCTCTCTCTCTGTCTCTGTCTCTCTGTAACTCTCTTCCCTCTTTGTCTCTCTTTCTCAGCACATCAGGTGAAGACCATGGCTTGCAAATGATGGTATTAAATAATAATGTTAGTATGATACTAATAATTGTTGGCAGATAGTACGCTGAGTACTTAACGTTATACTGAGGACCATGTATGTATTATTCATTATTGAGACCAACTGTATTCATGGATTAATCTATTTGTATCACATCCAACCATGATAATCATGGTAGTTATAGTCGTGTAACTATGATGATTTCTTTTCTTATCAAAACTATATATAAGTTTCCGGACTCTAGTTTCCAGTTTATGGACTATATATATATATATATATATATATATATATATATATATATATATATATATATATATATATATATATATATATATATATATAAATATATATATATATATATATATATATATATATATATATATATATATATATATATATATATATATATATATACCGACTCGACGATGACTGAATATGTATATATATATATATAGTGTACACAAAATTAATATATGAAGCCTATATTTCTAAACGACATCGTGATTCAATATGCAGATGATATTACGATAATTTGATTTCTCAAAGCTTCAAATAATCTATATGAATTGCTCCATTATTATGATTGTTATTTTTCACGTCTTCGTTTGCTGATTTTTATGAAACATTAGCAATGATATCTCTCCAATGGGTATCTCAGGATGTCTTTTCCACACTGATTGTTCTTTGCTCGTCTGTTTGTTCATATATTCACAAGTTTTTGGTTTTATTCGAAGAGTTCGAGGTGTTCTAATTCATCAATTGTGAGCAGGTTCCATTTTGGATATCAATTGAACATTGAACATTTTGGACTCTCATGGAGCTATTCTCATTTTGAATGGAGATTCAAGTGTGACGTTTAAAATACCATACTGAGCGACTGACGAATGAATATGAATATCATAAAAATCCACTAAAATAATTATCTGACTGCAAATATATGGGATCTTGGATCCATTTCAGTTCAGGTCTGTGTTTGATGTGGAAATGTATAATATATTTATATTGAGTTTACATTCATTACATTCCACTTATAGTATTCTTATGCTCAGTTTCACTGTTAAAATCCATATGAATCAATATATCATCAGAAATGAGAACTTCAAACCATATGTAAATGAGATATAGGCCTACAAACTGTAAAGAAATGAAGAACTTGACTCGACTGAGTGCTGTCTTGATTTGTTGTCAGTCACACGCATTCATATTTGTTTTCTCATTACCCAATTCCAGCTTGATAACTTCTTTGCCGATGCCTTCATGCTAGTCTTGATGACATTGTTCCTTCTTCTTGATGACTTTAAAAACAGTTTCAGCTGAAGCGAATTGTCCAAACAACAGCCATTAACAAACTTTCCCAAACACACCAAGTCGACTAATCCCAGTTCAAAGAACAACAGCAAAAAAACAACAGCAATAATTCTTCCTCCGGTCGCCTAACACTTGATTTAATTCAAACCCGCCACAAAAAGCTCGGTCACGACGACTTCTCTCTCTCTCTCTCTCTCTCTCTCTCTCTCTCTCTCTCCTTCTCTCTCTCTCTCTCTTTCTCTCTCTTTTTCTCTCTCGCTCACACAAAACGCGCCTGGGAATCAATTAAAGTGGCAAATTGAATGGCTTATTTGAATAAAGGAGTGAGCAGAAGAGAAGAATATACTTCTAGTTAATTAATAACATGGAGACAAAACAATCTTTGCTTTGCGTATAGAACGTGAAAAACCATCACGTTTCATGCGTTGTTTGGAGAACATGTCTTTCTTTTTGGCTGGATTTCTGCCAGTCTATTATAGTAGACTTGTTGGTTTAGTGCTGTACTGAACTATCAATTACTTTAGATTCTCTTTATTCAGAGTCTCTTTATCAATACGATTGTTGTTGGTTGAGAACAAAGAACAAGTGATTGGAATTGTGGAATACACAAGATTTATCAATTTGTTTCGAATTCCGTGTATATTTTTTTCAATTCTTCATTTATAAATTTCATACTAAGTATGAAATTTATAAATGAAGAATCAAAATAAATAAACTTAATTCATATAACTCAGACTGTGTTTTCCTATATCTACCTCTCATGATTCGGATGGAATTGTGACGTACTCTGTTCAGTGTAGAATATAATTTGATTGATACTATCGATACTGCATGTGCATGTGATGTGCATGATCATAAATATCAAACAACTTTGTGATATTATTCCATTGCACTTTCCATCCAACAATCACTAACTAGTGAGCAGTCAATTTGCTATTTGAAGAAGTTTGGGGTAGTCATATAGTTTGAGTGCAATTGTGTACATTTCATTCAATTTGTAGGTGAAGAAACAATCATTGGAATATGATCATCCAATAACCAATAACCATCCAATAATTATCCAATATTGGATAATCATCCAATATCACGTTCCATTCCAAATTCCATATGACACAATATTTTTGTTGTTTTGGTCATATGTATTTTCGGTTATCCTATATAGGTAATATTTTACTCTGATTTATTGGTATATACAATCGTCAAGAACAGTATTGAGTACTGTATGAAGTGGTCCACTAGGCGCGTGAGAAGGAGAGAGGGGCAAAGGGAGAAATTGACCCCCACCCACTAATCTCCTGACCCCTCACTTTATATGCCCAGACACCATCACAATCACTTGGATTGTCAGAATACACGATGACTTGGATTGCATTAGGCTTCCAAGATGGTCAAAGAACGTGGAAAATACTCGACATTTTTCGCCTTCAGCGGCCAGGACTCTGCTCCAAATTCCGTATGAACGAGAACCCCCGTAGATGAATATCAATTTTTGATTCACAATCATACACCCCCCCCCCCCCCCCTTCCTACTCAAACTGATATTCTCAAGCGCCTGCTGACCACAAAGTAATTACACAACAATGTCACAAAGAGCAGACGGTCAACATCGATATCACTTATGGCTATAACTATTTTATTATAAGTAATAAAACTGTAACCATTCCGACGTTTACCCCGTAATTAAGTGTTATTGGAATCAATTATATCACTAACGGCAGAAAACTCCAGACTAACGATTCGTGAAACGCCTATGTTTGCCAATATCAGAAATAATTACGAATAAATTCAATTAATTAATTATCCTTTTCTCAAGATGTGTGTGGTGAGCCTCTATGTATTGAATGAGAGACAGACAGAGAGAGAGAGAGAGATGAAATGATGGCAGTGCCTTTCTTTATCCTTATCTCTCTCTCTCTCTCTCTCTCTCTCTCTCTCTCTCTCTATCTCTCTCTCTCTCTCTCTCTCTCTCTCTCTAATTGGTCGTATAAAGTATTGGCCATGTCTAATTAAGCAGGGCTTCTGCCTCATCAAGTAAACACAGCTCTGTGTTCTGTTCTAATGAAGGCTCATTAGGAGATAAGTCAGCATTCCAACACCTAGCTTTTAGACTTGCTCGTGGGCCGCCCAATACGTCCTGTGATCAACAGGTCTGCTTGACTAGAGCAGACTACAGAGTCTCTAGTCACACAATAAGGCAATTGACGACTCACAGTCTCCGCCCCCTTGACGTCACAAATCATACCGTCCAATCGACAGGGCTGGTAAAACTGTGATCAAATTCAAATATCCAATCGGGGTATCTTCAAATGATTACAAATGATATGATCCAACTGGCCCACTGGAGAAGCCACGCCCATTTCGAGTCGTCAGTTGCACTGCAATATGATAGATTAGTGAATGAAACAATTCATAAATTAGGTTCAAGAGGGTCATATTATATTATTATATTTTTAATTGTGCTTAATGACTCCACCAACAGCTAGGTCATAGGGGTATGAGTGAGAATATGTGATAATGAAACTATATGGAGTGATTAGTGAGAGGAGTTTCATGAAAAAAAGAACATGCCTTATGCGGACTCGAACCCACGCTCAACGTGACTTATGTTTCTGGAGCGCTGCGGTCTTATTCTTCGCAATCACGTATTACCAACATATCTTTCAGTTTTTTTTTTTTTGGCATGCATCATGTTTTGTATTAAATATTTTGTCCGGGTTTGCTTTTGTCATCTCCTTATTAGTATGTATTGAACTATTTTTATATAATTCTCAGTTAGCTTGCATTCATGCTTCCATCTTGCATGTAGAAGAACTTTGTTTCTTCAAGTCTTCAACATTTTTCCACACACTCTGATACAATTTTGTTTTTTAATCATTCACGAAATTATATTCATCTTGAAATACTGTATTCGGAGATGAGAACCGTTTTGGTGTTAGTTTACTTGAACCATTATCCTGTCCGAGAATTCGCCATATTTTACAGAAAATATGATTTGGTCAAATATATGAAATATCATTCGCTGATATTGAACAAGCTATACATCGAATATATGTTCTGGATGTTGATTGATATGGCTTATTTCCAGTTCCCTTTTGAAGCTAGTAATTTGGAGAGGAATATAACAAGAACGAATTCTGAAACAAAATAACAAAAACAATCGAACCAATAAGAACAAATAAAAACAATCGAAATGAGACAATTATGGTATGTAGATGAATCTGACCAAAACTTCAAAGAAGCTGAACAATTTAGCAAGGGTTGATGGAGAACAATTGTGTATAATATGTCTAGCTGATGGCTGATAGTAGGCCTACATAATGATTCCTATAGTTGATTCAGACTCTATGCCGTTATTTTATGTTTCAACCAGGAATTCACCACTTTATTCGATCACATCACTCCTTCAATTCCTCACAATCACATCGGTTTTTCACTTGTTCTTGACCTTTTCGACTTATATGACATATTGTCATAAACAAATGAATTCACTTGGGAATGAAGATTGAGAATGGTGAATTTTTCCAATAGACCGTTTAGAAATTGATTGTGAACAACAATGGATACAATTATTGAGATATTTCGATTATACTTGTTTTTAGTTATTATTCACTCAATTTTTAGTATTGTATCTATGTTATCTTCAATTTTGTAATCTCATTTCATGTAGCAAAATCAATGTAATGACCACAGTTATTATACAACGTTTATATTTCATACTGAATTTTCAAAGGTTGTTCATATATTTTTATGTTCTTCCATTTTTATGTCTTGTACATCAAATTGATTTTAAAGACAATGAAAATACTTACTTACTTACTTACATTTATAATTTGGTATGTGATCTTTGAATTCGAGAGTGTATTCAGTATGAATAACTATATATTTCCTCCAGTCAGATAACTCTCAAAATGTTCATACTCATCTGCAGCATCGATGCATTTGGCGTTCTCCCCGTTAGATTTGATTAATCCTCAATTAATCATCCATCATCCTAATAAGTTACCCACACTGCAATGCTGACGTCGTAACGTGTTGAACAACTTGAAGGTAATTTCAATCGAACAATAACGGTTCCAGTCCAGCTTCATGCAGTAAGTAATGTTCCTCACAGCCCTCTTGTTTTAGCTACAGCCAGCTAGACAGGTAGACAGGCAGACAGGCAGGCAGTCTAACAGGCAGTGACCACCCATGCTCCGTGTTGCCATAGCAATATAACATCTATACACATGATGCACTAATAGCAGGCTTACAACATAACAATAACTCAACAACAACAACAATCACATGGTCAACTGCTTCTTTAATACGTTTCGTTTTGGTAATACTTATATCAATGCGCTACAACTGTAAATCAATGAGGTGAACGCCACGCGTTTGAATTTTTGGAATAAGAACAGAGAAATGAGTGAACGTTTCAATAAATCAAATTGAGGATTGAATTAAAATTGACGACTCACATTATCTGCCCCATTGACGTCACAAATCATAACATCCAATCGACGAGGCTGTTATAACTGAGGTGAAATTGAAATATCCAATCGGGAAATCGCCAAATGACCACACATGATTTAGATCTGAATGGCCGACGGTAAAGCCACGCCCATTTCGAGTCGTCAATTTCTTATTCACCTCGAGAATAGGCTTCTGTCACGTAACAAACGACAAACAATAGCTACCATAGCAATACAGTGAACTGGTGGACTACCAAATATTCTGGTTGATCAATTTTGAATGATGCATATTGTTGTCTGTCTATTTTTCAACAATGAGTGACGCCACTTGACTGAAGCCGATTGTAACTACTTGTTTTTGGAGAATATAGACTCACCTTTGTATACTTTCATTTGAATCGATCTCTATTTCGAAATTGGATTCAATTCGATGAATGGAGCACGGGTTTCAGTATATTTTATTCAGTCGAGATTGAACCGAATAATTGATTAACATCTTTTTCGTTTGTTTCTTGAGCAATCGCCTCATATATTCTCCCCAATTCTTATCAAGGCCTCATTGAAGTGATATGGTAGACACAGCAACATGGAAATTTGTGAACAAACTATCTCATTGGATTATTATCATGATTATGATTGTGATATTGGAGTTGTGATTGGACAGTGCATAGATGACTCGAAACAGGCGTGGCTTCTTCAATAGGCCAGTAGGATCCATATCATTTGTGGTCATTTGAGATACCTCAATTGGATATTTGGATTTCACCAGAGTTCTAACAGCCTTGTTGATTAGACGGTATGATTTGTGACGTCATGGAGGCGGAGACTGCGAGTCATCAATTGTAGCCCGCTCATTAGATGAGCGTAGCGAAGATTCCATTTCACAAACCGAAAAAAATGGGCTTCGTTTTCATGTTTTTCATTTATTTTTTTGCAATTTATTGCGCGGCATACAGGTCAGGAAAAAATACTTGCCTACTTGAAACTTTTTTTGGCATATTTCTGTCATACCAGAATAGATTAGGATTGTTTTTCAGAAAAAACGGTCGGAAGATTTTTCCGGAAAAAAATCGTCAAGTTTGAAAAATTCTTATAAGAATAACCCGTGAGAAAAATACTTGAAAACAAGAATTCTTCAAAAGCTCTCAAATTTTCACCGAATACTATAATACACCTTTTCAGAGATTTTTGCAACAATCGAATGAGAAATAACGAAGAAAACGCATTCAAAACGTATTTCCACTTCAAAGGAAACCAATTAACTCTATAGCAACAATTGTGTCATCAATTAAATTAAAACGAACGATCGAAATCAGCTATGAATGAACAGGGAGGCCGTGACTTAATCAATTCTGGTAGGGTTTTTGAGCGTTTGAAGTGATCCAATGTCTGTAGATGTATACTGAGCTGAGAAATTATTTTTCATTGTACATTTATATACTTCTAAGCTCATCTTACAACGCGAATCCCGCGTTTTCCTAGTTATAGCAATGCGTGTTATCAATGTACCTCGTGCATATATATGTATGCCTCATTAACCCATTTCACTGTTCTGGGAGACTCAGAGACGGTTGTACCAACTGATAGTCTGATTTTTATATTCGAACCATTTTTCATTCAAAATCCGGATGTGACTCACATATAAGCCTACTCATTAACCAATCTTCTCATTCACATTTCCCTTATCAGAATTATTGTGTTTTGTACAACATATTCGATCTCTTCCACACATTTTGATAAAATATCCCGTGTCGGGTTTTCAGTTGGTCGATAATACGGTATTGCATGGTGACGGTTTGTATATTGCCGGTGGGAACCATCAAGTTGACAGGATGGGACGCATCATTGACTGTCATACAGCGCATGACTGAACCCCAGCGATTCAATTGTTAAAAACAAGAGACAAACAACCTATATTATGCCTCAGTAATTTAACTAATAGCCAACAGTTTTCTATTTAACCGAAAATATGAAAAAAAACATGTGATTTCTTATTGTTTTCTTGATCAAACGTGAGTTCCGCCAGGACAACAATATTCTTGCATGCTGCCTTGTCATACTGATGGATGAGTGAGTGAGTGAGATGATAATAAGCTGATAAAATAGCTCTGCTCATTGGCTATATCGCTTTGATTACCGTTCTCTGTGACTTAGTCAGCTAAGGCATCACTTTCGAAATTGATGTCACGTCAAGGGTGGGTTCGAGTCTCTCACAAGGCATAATGTTTTTGAAACCATTTCACTCGTCATTGCTCCATCTTTACATGACCATCTGCTTATACGGGTCGTGTATACTCATATAACCTATGGTATCATCCCTGAATGAATGGATGAAATAAAAATTAGCCAGACTGATATGTTCTATTCACGAATATATATTCGTTCTGATACGTGCTCATCATACGGTTTGTCCGAAGATATGTTCGAAAAATTATATATATTATTCATTATGATATTATATATTATATATTATATATTATTATATATTAATGATCAATGAGATGATGGGATGATGAGATTACAGTTCTTAGGCATGGAAAGATATCAGAAAGGAGGCGGTCGTGGCCCAAATTTTAGGAATCATCCACTCCGTTAATAGACCATTGTATATAGAGGAATATACCAAGAAAACCGCTTCAAAGATGGACGACGGCGGGGATCGAACTGCGGTTCGAAATACCCCTCACCTTCAGAATCACATAAAACGACCGCGTCAGCAACTGAACTGCATGTGTCAGTAACTTCTTTTCATGACTGCCGGCCATGGCGGTAATAGAACAACGATCTGTACTGAATGACGGTTCAGTGCGATTATACAACGTGCGATAGCAAATTATGTAGATTAGATTCTAAAAAGTTCACCAAAACCTACAGTAAAATTGAAATCAATTCAGTATAGCGTACAATTACCAGGGAGGAATCAAGTACTATATATTGGAATTGTATAACTACTAGCTGGAACCGACACATGCAGCGCAGTGGTTAAGGCGCTCGCTTCATGTGATCTGAGAGGTGAAGAAATATATTGGACCTGGTTCGATCCCCGTCATCGTCCATCTTTGGAGGGGTTTTTCGTGGTTTCCCTCTGTAGTCCAGGCGAATGCTGGGATGGTTCCTACGATGTGGGCCACGACAGCTTCCCTCCCACTACCCTTCCCTTACCGAAGAAACCTTCATTTCATGATCTCACCGTCTAATAGATAATTTACACGACGCCAATAGATATCAGTTATCATTATATTGCGTCGCTGTACTTGATACAAAAAAGGCTGATGTGTGGGATGGAAACGCAATAAAAAAACGGCACCTCCACTAAAATGGTCGGACAACATTTTTCGACTGGTACGTTTGCTCCTCTCTTTCCTTGCCCCGGCCAGTCAAGACACCTCTATTGTTCTTGCTCTTCTAGCTTCTGTTCTTACTGCATCACAATATCATCTCTCGCTGCCGGCTCGAATCCTCCGACCGCCAACACTCCACTTGTGATCGTGGCAACCGAGACAGCCGTTAATCAAGCGCGACTAATCGAGCGTGCAACATGCAAGTGTTTTTACCTGTTGAAGCCGCGCATTGATTGGTGCATCACGCATTCGCTCTAGACCGGAGCAACAAAGGGCAGAAACCAATAATGGAATCAATCCTTGTGTGAAGACGAAGCGTTGCTAAACGGATCGACGAGCAAGGGTTTTAGCTTTGTGCGAGATAAATGTTGGGTGTGTGTTTCGACCTCATTGGATATCTTCGTTTTTTTGTCGATCAGAAGGTTATTTTGTTGCTCTGTCACACAATGGGTGAAGCCAGATCCGAACTCAGTACTAATTATTATATCCTGGAAATCCTTTATGATTCCAAGTTTCGTATTCGTGAGCCATCAATAAGTTGATACGTCCGATTGCAACAATTGGAATATTTCTCTAAAACAAGTCACTTGATTTAAACACACATACTCGAAAAATATATTTTCAGAGGTTTTGATCTACCAAGACCCGATTTTACGAAACTGGTTGAAGCAATAGTTAGTGGATTAACTTGTTATCACCATTGGTTACATATGTTATTTTCGTACCTTTAATTAATAGTTAGTGAATTAGCACCCTAACTAAGATTGGTAAAACCGGGCCCAAGTGCATCGAATTTTTTTTTCGTGATGATATTGTGGGAAAAAATCACTTCCGTACACTGCCATATGAATTTATGTAAAATAAAGTCACCAATTGTTTTCAGAGACGAACAACAATGTCCACTAATTATTACTAACAAATTACAATACTTGAATGCAACAGTTCGCTGGATTGCTGTGAAAAACGATCTTTAGTCATTCACTATAGACAGAAGCTAATTGATTGAACGTCTCGTTATCCTCTCTCTAATTTGGTGAATTCCGATCTTGGGAATGATTTGAATTTCTATTGAACTCACCAGCATGCGGTCAGTGCCCATGTATACGACATCTTTTAGAAATGGCAGAAATGTAATAATGAATCGGCACTGGTCGTTCGATCATCATGCTGCGACGGCAGTCGTACAGAATAGAGCACGAGAATATGGAATGCAATTATCTCCTCCAAAATTAAGCCTATTTTTTCAAAATGCGTATATAAAATGTCATATATGATGCAATCATGAATGTCATATTTATATATGTATATATAAATGTGATGAAACTATCAGAGCTGAGCCCATATTATGTTTCGAAAATGTATTAATAAAGAAACTATCAAAACTAATATCATGTTCCGATAATGTTTATGATGAAAATATCAAAATTAAGCCCATATTATGTTTCGGAGATATATATCATGGAACTAACTAAGTATATATTATATATTCCGAAAATGTAAATCACCAAAATATCAAAACTAAGCCTATTCTATGTTTTGAAAATGTATACTGTATCATAAAACTATATAAAAACTGAGCATAAATTATATTCCGAAAATGTAAATCATGGAACTATTAAAATAAGCCTATATTATGTTTCTAAAATTCATATCATTCTCTCATAGCAAATATGCATTTCAAATTGCAAATATGCAAATATGCATTTCAAATAGCAAATATTGCATAGCAAATATGCTCTCATAGCATTTCTCTCATCTTTCATAACAAATGTGCAATTCATAATTTATTCCCAATATTCTTCCCATCATTGTAAGACAACATGATACGTCCAAAGTCAGCCAACTTTCGAAAGAAGTCGAATAGTTGAATTGAGAATAAAATTCTAATTCTCGAATCTGAACATTTGAATCTCCATACAGTTGTGATGGGTGGAGGCTATGAATAATGAATAGACTTCAAATAATCTCACCAATTGGAATGATTGTCATTGAATTTGTCGATTGTTTATTGCTTTTGTTGATCAGGGTACAGATTAAACTTTATCAAATGAAATGTCCTATAATTTATACGAGCAATAAAACCAGAAGAAGCAAGTCTATGTTTCACATTCGTCGTTGGTAAAGTCGTTAAACGCGTGATTGTGACGTAGCACGCCTCTCTCTTTTTATTTTCCTCTCTTTCTCCCTCTCTCTCTCTCTCTCTCTCTCTCTCTCTCTCTCTCTCTCTCTCTCTCTCTCTCTCTCTCTCTCCATCTCTCATACACGACAATGTCTAACATTGCAAGTAAGAAGCTGTCGCGATAAGCAACAAGTATATAGGTGCCCAGTGGCGTATTGTCAGGTCAACAATTGTCATGGTTGTTTTGGACATTGGTTGACATCACGTAATCTCGCGTTGAATTAAGGGAACTGAGTGGTATTTTATGACTGATTTATTTTTTATTAATTTCTTAATGAAACGAGTAATTTAAATAGAATAATTCTTAGACTCCTCGAAGAAGGTTGTATGCCAAATGATAATTGGGCATTGAAATCAGTTGATTCATAGTCAAGGTATATGGAAATGGCAAAAGCAGTTTCACGAACTGTCAATTAATGATAACCATTATTGTTATCCCCCTTAGTTATTGTTTCCATTCTAACGTATGTAACATACGTACCCAAAGGCGATAACAATAATTGTTCCATTACTATAATGGATAATTGGTACGATCAACTATTGATAGGGTACAAACATGAGAGAGCTTACCAGGAAGTTAATGGTTGTTATCGCCATGGTTACCCACGCTATTTGTTCTCACAATACTTCTATAAAACAAGCTACTGAACTGGAATCTAACTGACTTGGGTTTATAATTTAACAAGATTAAATTGACATGAGACTCGGTATTACTAAGGCCCGGTATTACCAAGTCCAGTTAGTCTTTATCTGACAGTTGAAACTTGTTATCACTATGGTTACACTTGCTATTTGTTTTTACCATCTCTCAGATAAATACCAACTTGACTTGGTAATACCCTTAGTAATGCCGAGCCTCATGTCAATTTGATCTTGTTAAATTATCATTTCTGTATGAGAGAGAACGATGTAACCTTATACGTTACAAAATTTATAATGAGCAATGGATTGGCTCTGAACAGAAGTTGATCACAACTTTTGTGAATGGGCCTATGATAAGTGTATTCCCGAATCGATATGCAATCTAAAGTGACGAAATGACCACGGTGCGTCTGAGTCATCGTTGATGAGATGAACTCAATAGTTCGTATTGTCAATCACGAGCCTATTCTGGAGATTGTGCTCAGCGAAAACGTAGCATGATCCCTTTAGTAACGAAATTGACAGAAAATAATTTGATATTTTGAAAACTACGGTCGTGAAAATTGGCAGCGTGAAAGCTTGAACCTGTGACCTCTTGAACTTGTATCCACGAAAAGTCGCCTATCAACTTGAAGAAACACGAACATTACATTTGTTAGCTGTTTTTTTTTTTGAGTATTAGGTTAATTCAGATTGAGATTAAAGGACATCACAACCATTAAGTCAAAATTCAACATGTTGTTACGATATCTGCTTCTCTAATTGTGAAGAAAACTAGAAAACATCATCTTTCGAGACTTGAAATTGATTTGTCTGTTTTCCAGGACCAACCCGTCCAAGCCGTGACGTAGAGACAACTCGATTCTGTTCATGCTTCTATACAGAATCAGTACATTATGACTCATGGTCTCTGAAGGGAATAAAATCAATTTCAATTTCTAAAATTGAGATGGTGATTTCTAGTACTCTCTCAAATCATAGGGTGAAAAATGACGTCATTATCCACGAGAATGTGGTCTCAGGGTTCTGATGTCATCTAACGATAAGGATTGGAACTGTTTTTCGGAAGTGTATAAATGTCATTGAAGTTGTAGCGAAAAAAGAAATTACCGAATTTCCAAAAAGTGTTCGATAGTGTTTCTCATTATTTTGAATTTTCCACTCATTGTTTGTTAAATTTATATTAATCATTCACTTTCACTGTTTAACTCCACCTTGTTTATGTTCTAACATATTTAATTTAGTTTGTATTTCATTCGACAATTGTTATGCATACTTCTGTTTCAATTATCGCATTACACAGTAATCTTGCTATTATTTCTCTATATTTAATTCACAGTCAAGCTCTTCAGGGCTTCGTGAACATCACGTGACTGTTCATTCTTCATATGTATGTTCTATGCTCTTTTTTCAATAAAAAAATTTTTTCATACACGGCTTTCTTATTATACGTAGATACAGCTATATGTGAAGCCACACAAGCGAATATGTTCTGTAAAAATATCACCACCGATAGCTGAAGAATTAACAGGCTAATTTCCACGTTATCTGTTGTCGTGGTGTCTGCGCCACTGTTTGAGTAGCGCGCCACCCAAAAGCTGAGGTGTTGCTATCTTAGATCTTTCAGCGGATAACTTGTCTAAAGGCAGTGTCTTGCAGTGGTTTATAGACACTGCTTGGGCATAGCTCATGATGGCATAGCTGGCACACTCACATTTACTATAGTATAAAGTCGCACAAAATCGGGTAAATAAAATTAAGTATACATATTCGTTCACACTGTATATGAAATGAATATATGATGAGGTTGTGATTTATATTTGTTGTTATCTGACATATGAATGCAATAATATGTTGCTATCATTATATACACTTGTTTGCAAGTTTCAAGTATCGGTATTATGAAAGTGGGTATTATAATTTGAACATTTTTAAGGATTTTCAATTCTGTTTTGGCCTTCATCCTCTGACCTTTCTCACACATGAAACACATTTTCAGATTTTCTGGTTTATAGTTTGGATGAAAATGAGAACTTCACTTCTTCGTATCTGTTTCAACTGCGTGTGAAACAGTGAATAACACTCACACGAAATTCTAAGTGAAAATAGAACTGTATCTCTCATAAGAGGCAGAAATATCCAATAAAATATGAATCGAATATATTTAATATTCATATTCTCCATCCAACTAAAGCTGTGGGGGAAAAAATGTGATCTAAAACCCACTCCGACTTTGTCTTGATAACAAAATTTCACGATCATAACAACAATCTCTTTGGGTAGACAAAGATATATTTATATTGTGCATTTAATCCGAGAAATTGAATGAAAGACGATATAGTCGGAGTAGGTATATAGATTAAATTTCTTTCCCCACAATTTAAGTCAGACGGACTTCTGACTTGAAGAAGAAGAATTCAGAAAGCAAAACAGTAAGTTGCATTGAACGAATATATTAGTATAGCATCAAGATTCTTGTCTGACTGTGAGTGAGCATGTAGGGCCTACTGTACAACCAAGGTATTCGCATTTACTTTCGTATTTATTTTCCATATCGAATGAGAATGAAAGGGCAATTTCAAGTCCTATTTATCTATCCGATGTATTGGATTGCTTTATATCCGTAATTTGAGGCATCAAGAAATTCACTTATGGTGATGTATGAAATGATCATATTCTTGAAGTATAGCTATATATGACTTCAGAACTTTGCTAACATTTCATTCTCTAACACTCAGTATTTTATTTTCACAGGTATAATTTTCAAATTATCTCTCGAAATTTCATTGAAACTGAAACGAATAATTATCTTCAATTTACTGTTAATAGTAGTTATTATAACCATTCAATGTGGGGACAAGAAGTTTTTTAATGAATTATAATTTGAGTCGATAGTATTTATATGATAAAGATGCGATCATACGTCTATAACAAAATACTCAGAAAAGAATGGGTTTATGTATTTTCAGTTGATAAACTGAAAGCTTTCAGTAGCGTGTTTCTCTCATTATCGCATGAATTGATTGTACGTTTTGTCAGAAAATGACAGTCACACTTTCACAGACTCCCAGGTTGACTGTCGTTCACATTGATGACAACAATATATCAGTTTAATGAACAATTAAGGTCCTATTCAGAATCACAGGACATCACAACCCTGAAACTAGATTTCAACGAATAATAGCGATATTAAATTTTCCTGATTCACAGAAAACAAGAAATCATCATCTCAATCTCAGAAATTATAATTACTTCATTCGTCCTCCAGGATCTGGTCTTTTTTGTGAGTCGTGACGTAGACATTACTTTGTTCTGTTCATGTTGCTATACATAATCAGTGATGTCTACGTCATGACTTACGATCCCCGGAGGACAGAATAAAACTAAAATTTCCGAAATTGAGAAACTTATTATACTACTTCTCTCCAAAATTGGGAGAGTAAATATCGGCATTATTCTTTCAAATTCGGTCTCGCAGAGTTGTGATGCCTTTCAGCTTCAGGTTATTTGATCTTACTGCGGATAGAATATGATTTTCGACGATATGATCAGATGTTCCGTACCATATATGATAGATGATTATGAAAACTCGAGTGATTACAAAATCGCACCCCAACCTTCAAAGGTAGTTGCAATTTCCCTAAAAATACCAAAACTGTACTAATACAACAGAGATAATCCATTTATATCTGCTATGTTGGTAAACGTTCTTCTTCTTCTTCCCAGGAACACAAATTTATCATTGTTTTCATATATCAAGCTTTAACAACATTGCAGTCCCAAGTCTAATCCCGTGTAATCTGATCCCCACTGACACATGTATCAAGATGGCGGTGCTATCAGGCGACCATCTTGGATCTGCCTATTGGTCAATCACACGTGGTGTTGTAAGGATTCACACATACAAGTCACGACTGTTATCTTGTTGAAACAATGTGAAGCCGTGTTAACGTGCTACGATCGCTCGTCTTTCACTCATCTACTAGCGATAACAGCAGGAGGTTTCGGCCTGCTAACATGGTGCGAGGCTTAGGAGGGTGTAGTTACGATATGTTAGCACAGTATTAAGGGGATTCTAGCGCGGGATTATGGGATGGACGCTGTGACTTGAAAATAATATTGAAGCTTGTTGGAATCGATTTGAAGAAATGCCTGTTTGAGTTATATTCTTATATTTACGGAAGAACGAGAGTGCCGTTCAAGTACCAACATAACAAACATAAATATAGAAGTCATATGTTTTTTCTTTTTAGTTTTTCAGTTGTGGTACTGATGAGTGAATAGTTCTCATAATTCAAATATGTAGTGAATTCCTTCAAACATTGAAATATTAGAAAATCTACATTAGAAAATGTATCTTTATATTGAATACATAATTATGATATTATCAGCAGTAACTTTGTATGCTTTGAATAATATTCAATTGATGAGCACAATAATTACGAACTGAACCCAAATGAGTCTATTTTGTGTATAGGTTCTAGGGAGTTGGCAGGTTTGTCATACCATGTGCAACTGAAAATGTTGAGGGGTAAACAAACTATATACTGAAGATGTGCTCGGAGAGGACAATTCGATGGTCATTTTTGTCCACTTGAGATTTCTACAATTTCTTGTGTTATATCATTTCAATTTCGAAACCTATATACAATTCTCATTTTCAGAATACATTCTCTATAGGCACGTATATACGGGAAAGTTTGACTCCAGTAGTCGATGGTTGAGCCGCCTTAAGCCGCGCTTATATAGAATCCTTACAACATTCAGAAAAGTTTCGCTGTCCTCAGCATTAACGGACAAGAAGGAGAATTAACTTGTTGTGTGAGAAAGAAGAGGAAGGAAGATGATGAGAGACAACGAAGCGAATTAAGGGCAACGATGTGAAAAAAGAGGGCGGGGACTTGTATTGACGACAAGTCTGAAGATTGAATGTGACAGAAATCTGAAACGGAAATGGACAAAGATGTTAAGATGGTGGTATGGCAACCAGGGACGGAGTGAAGTTTTATTGGAGGACGACAAAAATTGGGCATTCTTCACATATTTTCTTATGAATGATAACAGGCAACACGTGAAGATACGTGGAAATATATATACGATGAAAATATATGAATATGTGTATATATATATATGAATGGATATTAGAGTTTTAAGGCGCATCGACAGCGAGGTCATTTAGCGCCTAATGTATATATATATATATATATATATATATATATATATATATATATATATATATATATATATATATATACATATATATATATATATATATATATATATATATATATATATATATATATATATATATATATATATATATATATGTATATATATATTTTCATATATTCGATATATCCTTAATATATCGTGATGTACAGAAAATGTATATACATCCTGACGAAATGATAATCAATTGGTATGTTATGTGGATCTGAATGACGGAATGAAATATATATATATATATATATATATATATATATATATATATATATATATATATATATATATTTATAGAGAGAGAGAGAGAGTGGACGTCTGTAAGAAATAAGTTACAAAAGTATCTTATCATGTTTTCCATATATTTCTCACTCTTCGATCATGAAAATGCCATGAATTGAATGCAAAAGTTGTACCTCATGAGCCTTATGCCTCTTCTATAGTGACCCATTACATGATAATGCATGGCACGTACAGTTAATATATCATTTCGAAATTCATTGAACCGTCAATCGAAAAATCCAATCCATTACGATATGATAATTTCTCCAGAATCGGCATTGTTACATGATGAGGAACATAATCTCCATGTCATTATCATTGTCACGTTACAAATTTTTGTAACGGATGATTGGGAACCATTTATTTGTGTGCCAAGTATAAGTTACCATGCGCTGTATCAAAGATAGACTTATATTTTGTGGCTTTAAATCCTTTAACTTCATCAATGATTTAAGGGCAAATCATGATCCCGATTTTTTTCTCAAAGACAAACTCCGTATATCATACTCTTGAAGTCTTGCTACATAGACTTCGAGGGTGAAAATGTTCGGAATAAGCGCATGGTTTTTCATATCATTCCTATATAATAACATCATTTGTTTGAACAACGTCAACAAAAACTCGGAAAGATTTTATTTCTCATCATCTCCGACCTTATTAGATTATAATTTTTCCCCGGACGGAGTTTTTTTTGTTGATATTTTTTGTCTTCTCCAGTCAATTAGGTCAACAATGCGGTAAAATTAAAAGGCCAACCACAAACTAAACTAAATGAAAGACGACCCGAAGCGAGAAGGAAGATGAGTGAAAATCTACGAGAACATTAGAGGTGGGTAAATTATCTCGATATATTTTTACGTGCTTAGCATGTCGATAAAAGTCGATTAAACTCGAGTTATGCGATTCTCATCTCGCACGTAAACTTCCTGTTTATAATAGCACGGCACTGCTGGATACAGAACTGTTACAAAAGGTAATCAAAAATAGATCAAAAAATCGTTTATTCCCCATTTAATTATACCGAGTAATACGGCGTTATGTTGACGAACAATTCTTCAGTCTCGACCGACCTTCTCTCTTATCTTCTGTAACACTGAAATGTGTACGTTTCGAGCGTTTATAGATTATGGGTGTACGAAGATGATTATTGATATTAAATATGTGTTAAGATGACGGTATTTTAAACGACCTGTGATTGGTCTCTCGAAGTCACGAGGTTATATCCACCATCTGTTTTCAGTGTACAAGTCTCCGGTTCAGTTGTTAATTCTCTGAGACACGGATTCGAAACCTTCCATCCAATATATAGAGCATGTGAATTAATACAAAATGTATTATATCATTTTAGGTTAAAATTTTTGGAAGTTGGGCCTAGGGGACATCGCAAATATAATCGTATGGAATGCTGAAACATTTTCATTGAGTTAGTGAAGCGAGCAATTCAAATTGGGATCTTACTCTTTTGGAACTTGTGTATATTTTTGGTTACCCGTTTTGTGACTCTCCGCATAGATCAGATGGTATACGTACTTGTGTATCGCTGAGTACTATGTGTATGTACTGCAAATATAGCTATAGACGTTCTCATAACTACATTTTTTTTCTTCATAAGATAACTATAACATATGGTTAATGACCGTCTCCTTCGGAAAAGCAATTGACTATATTTAATGATTAAAATGTAATTTTGCATACCATTGTGGAATGCAAGGAAAATTAAATAAACCTGAAACAACTTGCCTTCCGATCTCGATTTTCTTCTCATCCGATATTTTCAAATCGATTTTTTTATATTCAATTCGATATCTATAAATAATTCGATATTTCTGTTCATCCCGATCAAAATCAGATCGATATTGCAGTTTCGATATCGATTGCAATTTTCATATGCCATCTAACAGCAGACCCTGATTATTACCTTGAAAAATTATCAACTATATCCAGCTCTTTGTTTGAACATGTTTTCAATGTTGAGAGCCTCTGCAGTCCAGTTGCAATTCTCATGATGATACAATCATGTCTACCTTCTGAGAGCTCGAGTAATCACTCTCATGACAAATGAAGGGTAATTAGGCTATAGAAACAGAAGTCAGTAGCTCCGGAAATTGCGTAATATGACGTGATGTAATTAAGAGCTCTATCAATTTACCTGACGTATAAGATTAATTCATAGTTTCGTTCGAATTATTTATCGGAACGGACATTCATCTAACCGGAAGAATATAATCATGCTGACAAAGCAGCGGTTTTAGGCGTGTTTTAGGTTATACATGAAGTTTGAAGTTGGTGAAAAGCCTGCTTGATTGTTACACGGTAGTCAGGTTTTCTCAGTCCCTGATACTTCAGACCTGATAACCAGGTCCAGTGAGACTTCATTGAAAGTTGGTGCAAGCAAAAACCACGATGATGAAAATTTCGAACTGCTATGCTGGGTGGAGCTACTCCCAAGTTGGTAATTCCGACGCTATAAAAAGTCACGTAAACCAGTTGAAAACTTTACGGAAAGTTTTTGATTGGTTCACTATATAGATTTAGATTTATCGGTACGGAAGAATCGCCGCAACCGTGTTACTATATATGATGCGAGCTTTAGATATTTTTATATTTTGGCTATAGGTTGATCATATGCGAGTTAGATTGGATTGATTCGGGTTGATTTCGGGTGCGCGCAAGAATCACGACCGCATGGGATGGCATAGTTCGATGGTCCAGAGAAAAGATACTGTCATTATTTATAGCACCTCAAATATGATTTGATGTTTTTTCTTCAAAATAACAGAACTCAATAGGCAACATGTGAACGCATTTTGGTTGTATAGCTACAATAACGTGTATCCTGAATAGAATATACTGATGATAGGTCCTGATGATTATTGTTTACTTAACGACCCTACCAAAAGCTAGGTTATACGGGGGTACGAATGAGCAGGTGATTATGAATGTATGAAGTGATGATTTGTGAGAGGAGGACATTGACACAAACCCATGAATTATTTGTGACTCGCATCCTCACCCAACGATGACTTCGGTTACCGAAGCGTTCCTCAGCTGACCGAGCTATACCGTTCTTTTCTTCTTGAATCGTAGGCCTTCTGTGTATCATATTGTATTGTATACATTCGGTCTGGGACGGACGGTACACGAGGTAGCAGGTGTGTGTGTGTAGGTGGCGGTAGCTCGCGTGCGACGCATCATGAGTTAATTAAACCATAGAACAAGATTAAACCAATTTGCAGTCTGATGCAATTCTGCGACAAACGCGCGTAAGCGAAACACGTTACCCGATTGGTCAGCGTGCTTGGAACACACTCGGAGAAATGTAGCACATTTTCTGTTATTCATCGATATATCAATGTTGAAATGGTACATTGGAAATTTCAAAAGAGAAAACAAGTTGACAATTTCGGTGAAATTTATGAAAAACTGGTTGAAAAATACGTTGCACCGTCGAATACAACAAAACCAGTGGACATTTATGGTCATAGACAGCGCAGTCTATTTGTCATTTTTTTCAAAACGATTAGAAGTGGGTGGTTAGATCGCCTTTGTGGTGCTCCGTCCAAATGCTCTCACTTTCATCCATAGCCTCAATTGGGGAACAATGATTTTGTATCAAGTTTCCATGTTAATTGAAAGATTGAATTGAACAAAATATATAATACAAATAAAAAATATAAGTATTCAATTATATATAATTGCAGTTCAAGTATCAATAAACTTGCAGTCAATTTGAATAATGTTCAGTTTTCCCACAGGGCACAATAACATATTAATTTGATGCGTATCATGATCTGATGTGATTCATACTTTCAACAATGTGTTTGAAGAAACAAAAGTATGAATCCACATCTTCATCATGAATCTCCGAGCCTCACAGATGTGAGATAACACGTATAACGAGCACAAGTTTATCACTTGATGCACGATAATTCCACACATAATTATTATTCCACGCAACTTCATTAGCAACGGTCGAGCGCGAGTCTTATCTCGCACAGGAAGTAACCTCTGATTGGCTAACTAAGAACCAATCAGCGTACAGCTAGCCGGCAGCCATTGTTGGTGGCCAGTGAAGCGAAAGTGAGACCGGAAGTGCAAGGTGGGGCTTGTCAAGTAATGTGAGAAGATTAGTAGTTTAATTAACTCATCATCCGGACTTCTATTGTTAGTCTAATTACCCTTGTTTGTCGTGTACGAATGATGGCTTCCATGACCCATTACAATCACACGAAGAATACGGTCAAACATGTAGGGCCCACACTTGCGGTCAAACAGAATGTAGTTTTCTCGAGAGTCAAAGTTTGATTCATATAAAATCTATACGCACATCTCACATAACATTTTCCATTAGTCTATGGGTGGAGTGCGTTTGCACATTGTCATCTAATTTTAGAACGTTTTTTTATATTGAGTTTTAACGACGCACTATAATGATACCTAAGATCTATTGGCGTCGAATGAATGATTGATGAGATGATGGGATGATGAGATGAAGGTTTCTAAGGTATCGAGAAGGATAGTGGGAAGGAAGCGGTCGTGACCTATATTGTGGGAACCATCCCGGCATTAGCCTAGACTACAGAGGGAAACCACGGAAAAACCCTGTAAAGATGGACGGTGGCGGGGATCGAACCGGGTCCGATATGCCTCTTCACCTCCTGGATCACATGGAGCAAGTGCGTTTACCACTCAGCTACATGTGATGGTAATTTTAGAACGAGTAGGACCTATCAGCCGCCCTCGGTAGCTCGGTCAGCTGAGGCACCGCTTCAGAAACTGAAGGCACCGTTGGGCGTGGGTTCGAGTCCCGCATAAGGCATGGGTTTTTGTCAATGTCCTCCTCTCACAAATCATCACTTCATACATTCATAATCACCTGCTCATTCGTACCCCCGTATAACCTAGCTTTTGGTAGGGTCGTTAAGCAAACAATAATCATCAGGACCTATCATCAGTATATTCTATTCAGGATACACGTTATTGTAGCTTGATATTTTTATTATTGTAGCTTGATCGACCAATCTTCCTCTATGTGACCGTTAAAGACGTCCACCAGACAATGTTGAAACTTGAAAGATTTCCACATGAATTATCAGAAGAACGTATAACTTTAGATGTATTTTCAAACACCAAGATTCAAGAATCTTCTGAGTTGCTCTTGTGACATTCTGGTTCAATCCGGCTGTCTTAAAATGCTGAACATCCTGATCTAAATACGAGAATTGAATTTTGAACGATAATACTAAAAGAACTGATTTCTAAAGAACTGAAATAGTGAAAAAAACTGTGATATATTTTTTTGTGATGATAGGGGAGAGAAACTTTTCTCAAAAACCTGGAATCAATTGGAAAACTATATATTCTGAAGAAAAAATTAGATTTTTCCAAAAATGGAAAGTAGAATATGATACTTTTCCTTGCAGAATTGAACAAATGGTTGCTAGCCCAATGGCCATACAGTTTGATGAGTGAGAATTACGTTATTGATGAGCGTAGCGAAGTCTCCATCCTACTCTTATGGGGCTTTGTCTGTGTTTTTTTTTTTTTTGTTTGTTTGTAAGCACTCCACAGGTCGCAAGGGTTGACTGATCAACATGAAAAGTAGTAGTGAAATAGTAGTGTTGGTCATGGCTTCTACCGTTTGATTAATAGCTGAAAATAAATCCAATTTGAAATGTTTGAGTATATTCTCATTATAGTCAATTAGATAAACGTGGCAATAGCTACCTCACGTTACGAAACCAGAGCTAAATTTTGAAACACCGGCACATGTGACTCAGTTGCTAACGCGCTTGCTTCATGTGACGAGGGAAATGAGAACCATACCTAACCTGGGTTCGATCCCCGCAACCGTCCATCTTCACATTTGCGTGTGGTTTCTCTCTGCATGTAGTCTATAGCGCAGGTTAATGCCGGGATGATTCCAGCAATATATTTCACAACCGCTCCCTTCCCATTATCCTTCTCATCATTTAAGACACCCTCATCTCATCATACCATCTTCTCGTCAATCATTCGTCCGCGACGTCGATAAATTCCATCGCTTATGATATCGATGTTTTCGTAAAACAATTGCCTATGGGCTGAATTAAAGGAACGGTTCAACCATATGTGCCTGACATACAAAACCAGAGAAATGTTATTTGTTGTGAATCTAAAAACAGAAACTATTCATTTGTTTCAAAAAAACTATGAGTATGACAATGAAATTCAGTTTATCTGATGGTGAAAGGTTCACTCGACCAGTGTGTCAACTGTCATCTCATATACTGGTTTCTTTGCATGTTAACGGTTCAATTTATTTTTCAGATGCTTTTTCCAAAATTTTCTCGGAATTTTCACCTTTCTTTTCATTCCTAATTAGATGCTATACTATTTCAACATCGATACGTTAATTAATAACAAAAATGTGACACATGTCCGAGATTGAGTTCTCCTTAAACGCGTGCGATTCAATGAGTGCAATTGTATACTGGATCGAGTGTCGCATGATGCACCAAACCCGACCAACGCGACGCGAAAGCAGTGAGTATAAGCACTTGACACTTTTCTGAATGGTCATTCTATTGAAATACATCACCAGATGGATCCCACATTGAACGGCACATACACATGATATTTTGTACTGACTGAAATGTCAGCATTCCTCAATCGTTCCCATTACTTCAATGATGAAGCTGACTTTACACTCTATATCAAAATCCAATGACGTGTACATGTATTATTCACACTTAAATTCACTCCACATACATCTATATATCACAGATGATCGCTCTCATTGAACTGGTATAACCACGATCTAGGGAAGATGCAAGGATGTGCGAATTCATGTGAGGTTTTTTTTTATATTGGGTTTTAACGACGCACTGTAATGATCACTGAGATCTATTGGCGTCGGATGAATGATTAATGAGATGATGGGATGATGAGATGGAGGTTTTTATGGGTAGTGGGATGGATAGTGGGAATAAAGCGGTCGTGGCCTATATTGTGGGAACCATCCCGGCATTAGCCTAGACTACAGAGGGAAACCACGAAAAACCCCTGTAAAGATGGACGGTGGCGGAGATCGAACCGAGTCCGATATGCCCCTTCACCTCCCGGGTCACATGAAGCAAGTGAGCTAACCACTCTGCTAATGTGCCGGTTCATGTGAGTTTATTATTTCAGTGAAAATAATAGTTTAAACTCTGGTTGAGCCGTTGGTTATATTATGTCAAGCATGGCCTTCCATGAAAGTGATTCGCGTTTCGTTTTCGCAAGGCGGTGGAATTGAGGCAAGCTCAACAATCGGAAATCGCGTTGCTCGTATCACTGATTGGTCGTTTAATCATCATGGTGGCTTAAAAAAATGCTTAGCGAATAACGCGTTCATGGAAGGCCAGCTTTATACAGTCTATCCAAATCCTTTTCCTATAGGCTTCTGTCAAGTGACGTCACTCATTGTTGAAAGAGACAGACAACAATGTCCACCAGTTGAAATTGACAAATCAGAATATTTGGTAGTCCACCAGTTCGCTGTTTTGCTCTGGTAACGATTGTTTGTCATTAGTTACGTGACAGAAGCCTATTGTCAGGAATCATGAATCTTGGAATCAAAATTTTGTGGTGGCTGTGAGATCTTTGCAACAAGGAGATGGCCCAGTGAGTTTCGTAACTATTCGAAACTATTGAATACTATTGTGACACGATTATTGGTTTTGGAACTGATGTGCTACGAAACATTATACAGTGAGTGATGTAACATCACGAGATAAGTATAAGGACCATTTTCGAGGAATTTCTCATTTTTCATGTGTTTTATTCCCAGATGAGTATTTCACTAGTGAATAGATTATTTCGTATAGTTATAACTACAATACACGTGATTTCAGAAGGAGTAAGTAAAATAGGAGTGGTTTAGGAGAGAGTTCGTGCATGTTCGTGATTTTGTTAACGTTTGGTTTCAATGGTCGAGATAATGTGACTGTATATAGCTACATTCGGACAGTTTTTAGTAATTTATGGTTTATCCATGAATCACGGTAGCTTCTATGTCAATCCCATCTGTCGAACTGATGCGATAAGAGGGTTATGTAATGGATAGTTTTCAAAATGAATGTTCATGGATTTCTTGGAGTTTTTTGGAGTTTAAATGTTAACTATACGGTATTTTGAAATGGAACAGGAGTTTATTTGCGAGTTAATAATCTGAAAAGTTATTAATTTCGGTCAAAACACAACTCGGTTCGAAAATCGTTGAGGATGAGCAATTATTTTGTGTGTTAATGTCAAAAACGATCTTATTGGCTTATGACCATTCTTTCCAGGAAAAATGTTCGAATATATTTCAAAATGAATATATATATTTATGATTATTTTATTGATGACTATATATTCCGGTATACTTCCAGCTTCGTGTGTACTACTCTCTATTCTGTAGACTTCGGAATGGAATATTAATCAGTCCTGAAAATCTTATTCATGTGTGTCATAGGAGATATAGAACGTATATATGTAAACTTGAAGATTCACATTTGTATTCATCAAGCAATAAATTAAATTACTGACGCCAAATTAGAATATGTGTTTGTGAGAGAATGAGATATGTCTTCAGATTGAATCAACTTATATTTCAAGTATTTTGCTGTTTAAATTCTCATCACTCAAAACTAAATCGAAGTCACATATGACGACGACGAAATGAAGACGGATATTATAAGACGATTGATGAATATAGACCCATAAGTTGAAACGTTTTCTAAACATTATGTTATCTTCACAAATTATCATGGAAATCATCAATTGATGAACATAAATTTGTGATCAATCTACGGCCAAGTGAGAGTAATGTGATGAATTGTACAACTGCACATCCAGTCTTCTTGTCCATTGATATACTAGTATATATGGAGTACAAAAAGCTGTGATTTCCTCACCAAAAAACAAAAACTTGTGAAAACAGAGAGTCAAGCACTTGCTATTTCGACACTTTGGCATATAAAAGTGGTGATATAGAAAGTGTTGGTCAAGTTAACTCTCTGAAAGAGGGAAAATGCATATGTGTGGTTGAATATCAGACATACAGTACAAGTGTTTGATAACCAATCATAACTATGGGCTCAACAACTTTTTGTATACTGGCATGAAAGAACTGGAAAAAGAAGAAGCTGAACTGGAAAAAGTGTATGATTTTTTTTCCTTTCAGTGTATAATATAGGTACGTTGCTTATTCAAAATTCCTCTTCCTTGATTGAATCGAACTGTATAATCTGAGGCTCTTACATGTAGACACAGAAATAATATATTGAATAGATTTACATAGCGAAGAATAAGAAACTCGCATTAAAAAAAGAAGTGAGCTAAATAGTATATAATATGTTGAATATACGATTAGCCAGTGAAAAACTAATTACGGTCATCTCACAAAATAACTATCTCTCTATTCATCTCATTCGTTATGCTTCTCTTATAAGAAGTTTGTAATACTGAATATACTAAAACATAATAATCAGTAATTAGGTTCGAATTCATGAGACGAAAGTTTAGCAAGTTTGAAGAAATCTACGAATTAGGGCAGACCAACGTTTAAATAAATTACAGAGGGCAGTGAATATATTAGTGATTGTTGGATATTGGGAGGTTTCGTTGCTACGGTAACGAATATAGAAGTTTCCCATGGATTTCAAATCACATGTTTTAAACGAAGATGGACGCCCAAATGGCACGATATGATAGGTTAATGTATGGATGAGGTAATAGCAGGTGAAACTGTTTTATGGATCCTTGTAATAATTTTGACAAACATATGATGGAGAATCATACATGGTACAGGAGATCGTTAGAATAGGCACTTTGGACTCCAGAGAATCAAGTTTATCCGCGAAAATGATAAATACATATAAATATGAGAGTAATTAGTTTCTCCAAGTGAATTTGCTGATAGTGGTGCAAGTTCTTCTTGTGTTCATGTCATATATATGTTTATATATATATATATATATATATATATATATATATATATATATATATATATATATATATATATATATATATATATATATATATATATTCTCACCTAGTTGAAGTGACCATATATGTATTGCGATGTGATTTATAAAAAGAAATGGAAATAAATAAAAAGATGCATACCAGTAGAACACTTGTTCTGAGAAAACACTCTCAGCTAATCTTGGTACAGAGATAATAATTCCGATGATCGGATTGAAAGAAGTACATTAGACAGAGATACAAACACGGGTTATTAGATTAGTAGAAAGTGCATCAGACAGAGAGAGAAATACGTGTTATTAGATCAAAAGAAGTGCATTAGACAGAGAGACAATTAACAAATACGTGTTCATGTTTGACATTGAATAGTTTGCCATAGAGGATGTGTTTTTGTATTTGCTAATAATCATCGAGTTTACCTGTACGAAGTATTAGCTAATATCTTCGTCCTTGTGTATACTGGGTTCAAAACGACTCGTCCATCACTCTTGTCCAATCCAATAACCTTGTACACCCAGCCCCTTGTCCAACACAGTCGTGGCTTATCTTGTACACGAGTATGTTCTACGTCGAGCTAATGGACGGATAGCGTGTTACGCCGAACGAGTGCGACAAAGGCGGACTTATGTGAGAGAATGTATAGTGGGAGCGAGATAGACGATGACACCTGAAATATCCTACACTCTTAATCTCCATCTATCACGTGATGTGAAAATGAAATTCACGAAAATTCTTCTCATAGTGAAACAAGTAAAAAGCGCTTCTCGTTCAATTACTGGTCCTCTAGCTCTCTCTCTCTATCTCTCTCTCTTTTCCAACTCTTCCTCGCTCTAGCTCTCTTCTCTCTCTGCGTGCTAATGCACTAAAGTCGAGAGAAAAAACGAGTAATTTGGTGTAAAATGTGTGTCTTGTATTCTGAGATTCCAGGTGTTTTTAGTCCAGCGCGTTACTAATGCATCTTCCTTCTTTCAAGTTGCCGGCTTTTACACATAATACAAACACAGAGTGTTATCAACTGAGCACATGACTTTTTGTTTGTGATTTTCTTGCCATCACATATGGAAGCAGGCCTTTTTTCAAGAAAGGTCCGGATTCATAAAGAGTCCAATCCTCAGGACGTCTCGAGTTGGGACCATTTTACTGAGTTAGAGGGTCAATATTGGTCCCAAGTCAGGATCATTTTACCGAGTTGGGACCAATTTTGGTTCTAACTCTATGAAATGATACCAATTTGGGATATCCTAAAGATAGGACCACTCATGAATTTGGGCTCTTCAACAAGTACATTTCAGATATCGATTATTTCTCTTCTCAAAAAAACTCATGTTTCATACTATGAATAAATGGAGAGCTGTTGATGTCATTTGAAAAGAGCGGATGGTATTTAATCGAGAAAACTCATGAGGTTCAAAATGATTACTCAGATTATCTTTTTCTGAACGATCCCATCAAAGCTATGTTATTCGGTGGTACGATTGAGCGAATGAATTATCCATGATTTTGTCTCATACGGGGCTAGAACCCACGTACGACGTCGTCAATTTTGAAGGTGAGGCCTTGGCTGACCGATACAGTTCAGACTGTGGATCATAATTTCAATATTATGAGTGTTGATCATTTTCTATAATTATTATATCTACGAAACGGTGTGATTTGAATTTTGAACCAAGTTTTGAGTTTCAACTTTCAACTTTCAACGTTCAAGTTTTCAACTTATCATCCCCACGCGTAATTGTTCATCTGGGTACCTGTTAAATGTATGAGACAGAATTGAATCAGTATTGATGCCATACCCATATTGTTGGTTGATAATACAGAAGATCTTTCCTTTTTCTCAATGATTTTGATATCTTCATATAGTTCGAATATTCGAAAAGTCTGATGAGTAACTAAAACGATTCACGTTCAATTTCACGGTGTATGTATTCAATTTATTCAATCGTTGTATTGATGTTATCAAACTTGCGTGACGTACAGTTTTCAAAAGTTCACTCACAACCTGAATTGACCACTAGTGATAGGCGTGGCTTAACGCTAGGCCACCTAGATCTATACTTCATGTGGGCATTTAGAGATACTCTTCAATTTACCCACACAACAAACAGCCCATTTGATTGGATGTTTTGTTTTGTGACGTTTGTGGGCGGGTCAATCACTAGTCGTCAATTAGGAATAAACTCAACTTTATGAGCAAGGTTCGACAAATGATTATATTACTTTCTCGATCCCAATAATATGCATTGAGTGCATTATAGTGCAAGGCATTAGTCGTAAGAGCAATGTTTGTGAGCTACAAAAATCTCTCTTTGTTTTACAACAAATTTACAACAACGTGATAAATTATTCCAGGTCAGTTGGATCAGCTGTTGTCATGAAGAATCAATATCTCATTGGCTGTTACTTATAATTACTACCAGTTTTGTTGTTGTTATCGGCAATAAAAATTTCCTTGCTGCTCTCAAAGTGAATGGGCCTTTAAGCCTGACCCATAGTAACACGGTTGCACGTTTTTTTCCGTACCTGTATTTTTTTCTTTCATATTGGGGTTTAACAACGCACTATAATGATAACCAAGATCTATTGGCGTCGAATGAATAATTGATGAGATGATGAGATTATGAGATTATGGGATGATGAGATGAAGGTTTTTTAGGTATTGGGAAGGATGAGGGGAAGGAAGCGGTCGTGGCTTATACTGTAGGAACCATTCCGGCATTATAGCCTAGACTAAAGAGGGAAACCACGAAAAAACCCTGCAAAGATGGACGATGGCGGGGATCGAACCGGGTCTAATATGCCCCTTCACCTCCCGGATCACATGAAGCGATTGTGTTAACCACTCAGCTACATGTGCCTGTCCGTACCTGTATATCACGTAAAACGTTCCGTAAGTTTGACTTGTGACTGTGTGAGTTGGGGAGACGGAAATTACGGGCATGGAAGAAACGTGCAACCGTGTTACTGTGAAGCAGCCTTTCGACGACAAAAGTGTTTAAAACCAATATTTACAATATTACAACTCTGAATAATTTCCAGTGAGCTAAACTATGAATGACACCCGAGTTGACCTACAGGCAGAGTATGCCAACAAAGAGAACAACCATAAAACAACAACAATAACAACATCAATCTAAAGCAGACGTCTAGCGCGCGCCGTGCAATAAAACTTAACTTATCAAAACTCAAGAAGAAGAGAATAATAATACTCCACAGCAAGACATCGTTAAACATTTTATTACAGAATGTACAGACTTCGTTTTGTGAAACATGAGAATAGCATTAATCTTACGTCAATAGAGCATCGTAATCGTTATGCGTCATTCATCCGGAAACGTTGAAGAGCGTAAACTGGAATATAGTCGACTCTCGGTCAGCTGAGGCACCGCTTCAGGAACTGAAGTCACCGTTGGGCGTGGGTTCGAATCCCGCATAAGGCATGGGTTTTTGTAAATGTACTATCACTAATCATCACTTCATAGTTTCATAATCACCTGCTCATTCGTACCCCCGTATAACCAAGCTCTTGGTGGGGTCGTTAAGCAAACAATAATCATCATAAAGTCGACTCTGTCGTGTTAGATGGGCTTCTGAGTACTTTTCAATGGATGGTTGTCAAGGGCACCTAAACCCGTGTCACACAACCGAGTCGACTTCATTCCGGTATATGCTCTTCAGGCCAATGAAAATGAAAATCATTTATCTTCGATCAGTTTCAAATAGCGACAGAACGACAGGAAACATATTCTTATTCTGAATTTGTGATTCCATTAAGAGACCGCATCCTAGCTAAGCCTGTTTCTCTTCGAAATGCTCTACCCAAGTTCAATGTGCGTTCAAAAGTTTGGGTTGAAAAGTGAAAAAAGGATAATATTGAACGATTTCCAGTAACCATACCGCTAGACGGGGGAGTTTTTCATTTCCTAGTTTGGACAAAATCTAGTTACATCACACATTTTGGCCAAGGAAATTGGGAAAACTGTAGAATTGAAGGCGAATCAGAATTTCAAATATTGATAAGTAAAGTTTAACTCAAGGATGTGCGTTTGTAATTTATTTCTACTATTATTCTGTAACCGGGAATTAAGCAATGTAAACCATCAAATTGAGCACTTTTTGATTCAATTATTAATTGCTCCATCATGAAATCATTCTTCAATTTTCGATTGGGCATATCTAATTGTGAGGGTATTACTTATTTGTTGCATTTTACCGCAAGATCTTATTGTTTGTAGTTCTTGAGATATGTGGCGGAAGTGCACCTTGTTAATCTGTCTAAGATGCGGACTCTTAACATTGAATTGAATTGATTCTACTATTGGCTTTTCAATTATTTTCTACCCATCTGGATTCATCACCTCATGACCATCTCTACTGAAATATGGTAATCGAGTCGAAGTGGGGGACACCATGCAACTAATAATCTATCATCGATTATTGATTATTGATTATCTCATCATCATTATCATTCAAGTTACAAAATGTATCATAATCTGGCAGTTTGTTTTCACCTTTCATGACCGTGATATTTATTCATTATATATATATATATATATATATATATATATATATATATATATATATATATATATATATATATATATATATATACATATATATATATATATATATATATATATATATATATATATATATATATATATATATATTCAACATATATTTTGTGTTATCTTATATGGAAGAAAATTAAATGTGATTAACCAAGGGTGATATTAGGTTTGATTCGCTGAATAATGTTCAACTCACTGATTATCTGTTGGTACAACCTACTCTTGACAAATTGAAATGTATTTGTAAAAACTCTCGACAGTAATAAGATTCGACTTCCAATACTGCATAATTATGCATGACTATAGCTCAATAATGAATGCCTTTGAATTGATTTAGATGCGAATTATCATCTCAGATACAGACGAAAAGCTTCAAGATACTATATGCCTTTGGATATATACCTGGTGTTACGATACGAAATAATGTATTCAACTCTTTTATAAACCAATGATATCAAAGATAAAAAGCCATCTACGTTGGTCTAGTGAGTGCCTGTTAGTATTTGGATTCCATTCCAATAAAAGTTGAAAAAATCATATTTCGCTGAATCAATTTCTAGGCACTTATTAAACGTTTCACTCATCAATATCCATGATATTTGCATTATGTGACTCTCAGAATGAGGTTGACTGATAACTTGGTTGTATGAGAGCGTGAATGTAACGGTCAGTACCGGTGTGACACATTATTCAATTTTTTGAGAGCTAAAATTCATTGTTATAAAAAAATGGTAGAATTGAAATCAGTGTAATTATTATTTGAAATCGGGGTTAATTGACGGTATGTTGTGTTTTATGATTGTTATATATTTTGGTTTATGGTATTATGTACAACGTGACTTTTCAAAATCTCTTTCTCAGAAAAAAATCAAATACCAAGGCGTAGTACAATAGTGAATTATGTTCATCCATTACATTGCTGATCTTGGCGAACCTTTATATCATATACAATGTTAACCTTTATATAACCTTCATATATTATCAACGAATAATAAAAATAAACTTGAAAATATATCGTGTTTTCTTATAGAATAACTCACATGAAGATTGTAATAGGCTCTTATTATACTCAACTTTGAGAGAAGAGATGAGGATGTGTAAAGGAAAACGATGGATTCAGTTTTCCAATTTTCCAATATTGAAAATCAGGGTTCAATGGAGATACTGAATGTTAGGTTCATCATTGAATCAATCATCCAGTATTATTCCAGTATTATTCCCAGTAATCACCAGTGTTATTCAGTTTTATTCAGTGGTATTATTTTCATTTACATTCTCCCATTGTTTCAATATCGATATTATCGAATATTGACTCAAAACCATAAGAATCGTATCGGAAACATAGAAAATACATATTGAGTTCTGATCGAGAAATTATAAATAGCACGATGATTGAGTGTAGAATATTCATCGGAATTTTCAATTGACATTAAACATATCGAGAAATAATAAACAATCCAACAAATTAATTTATCCATGGTCACATGCATAACATCCAATTATTTGCTTTGTTTTTTCTGATCAACGCTCAAATTTACCTTATAGAATACCAAATTTCCGTGTACTGGTATTGTTTTAGTCATTTACATTCTACCACTGTTTCGATATCGATATTATCGAGTACTAACTCGAAGCCATAAAAATCGTATCGACCGTAAATATCGAAATCGAGTCAAAAACTAACACTAATCTCTGATAAGTGCCATGAAAAATAGCAAATCATAATGAGCTAGGTTCAATTTGGTTAAGTGCATGTCGGCGAAGAATTAATACGGGCACGTTGGCTAAACTGAGTTGTTGCGTCTGTCTCGGTTGGCAACACTGATGTAAGGTTATGTTTGCAGCGTGATCCAACACGCTGTCTCTCACAGCAGGGGTGTTAGAAGAAGACAAACTCGATATATTTTAATGACAACAATCAAAATACACTCACTGAACGCAGACAAGACACTATTTCTCTGAACGAAAAGCTTTATTGTTTTATGTTACATATTTTTTGTTTTATGATTTATTATTTATTGGTCATTATAAATACTCCGATAAATGGAAGTGAATAAAAATAAGAAAATAATATGACCAGAACAAATAAAACTCCTGGAAAATTGTTCGGTAACGGTACTGGAGAAAACTAATATGTTTGATGAGTTTTGAGTCCATAAATTATATGATTTTGATAATGGAAATACAGAACAGTTCATCCATATGCTTATGTTTTAGCTTACAATGATTAGTTGTTATGAAAATCAAGTAATTCGAAACGAATGCCAATCATGAATACGCAAGTTCAATGTTTTATATCATTGACGTTTGCCAACGTGATACCACTTCAGGTCTGAAAACGAATTGATTAAAAGCTGAAAATAACAACGATAAAATCGAAGAAGCTAATTTCGTCGAATATAACCTGTTATGTCAAGAAAAAAACACATACAAAAAAACTGAATAGATTTTGTTTGCTGTTTTTTCGTATTTCATCAAATTGACACTCTCCATGTTATATTTATGTTCGGGGAAGTTTTAATCAAAATTCAATGAAACATTTAATTAATATTTCATATGGGACTCGAACCCACGTTCACTTGACATTATGAGTCACCGCAGCAATGCGAAATGACAAGACGATTTTACGAAAGATAAGTTCATTGATGACAATTCCTTCGAACGATATAGAAACTGAAAAGCCGGTTCTTAACAATTGATGATCATCAGCTAATAATCAGTAAACCATCAGATAGGCAGAAAAACGTACGTATATAACCAAGGTGGATGAAAATGATACGCTAATTTTCACCTAATTTATCAATCACCAATTGTATAACCGGCTCTAACATACGAAAACTCTAATTGGCAATTACAGAAACGCTATTTTTCAAATACTATCAAAACTACCAAATACTTCCAAGATGACGTCAGATCTTATAATAACCTACTATGCTTATCATTACTTTACCGCTAAAAACATGATTTTTCGGATGGTTATAATGTTGATATCTTATATACGATTCGATTAGTTGATTATTAGATAGGCAGAAAAAGTATACAACACCAAGGTTGAAGAAAACGATTCGCTAATTTTTACCCAATTCACTAATCACCAATTATATGACCGGCTCTAACATACGACAACTCTAATTGGCAATTACATGCAAAAACACTATTTCTCAAATACTTCCGAAATGGTTTACGTCAGTTCTTATAATAACCTACTACTTAACAATTGACGACTAGTGATTGACCCGCCCACAAACGTCACAAAACAAAACATCTAATCAAATGAACTGTTTGTTATGTGGGTAGATTGACATTTCCTATATCAGAGTATCTCTAAATGCCCACATGAAGTATAGATCTAGGTGGTCTTCCGATAAGCCACGCCTATCACTAGTGGTCAATTCTTCACCGCTGAAAACTTGATTTTTCAGATGATTATAATTTTGATATCTCATATACGATTCGGAAGTTCTCACCAAAAATCTTACCTGTCACTTCATCGAATCCCATTCGTTCTCAAATGGATGCTGTGGTCCATCTGATGTTATTAATAGCCTTGCTGATAATTGCGTGCCGAACCCAGAGCCTGAAGACGTATCACGGCTCAAAGATCTGCGGGGCTTATAAAACTACAGACAAACACCAATAACAATGACTTACAGCTTCGAATACAACCATTCATAAACCTGCATGGCAGAAAAATGCATCAATTCAACAAGCTGTGGGAAAATAATCCAAATGTACTACAAAACGTCTTCAATTACGTTTAAAGGTAAAGGTGAATGTAAGTTATAGTGAAGGTAAGTTATAGGTATACGTATATTTATTTATTTTTATTTATTCATTTATTCTCTTGTTTATGCATATAAATGCTGGTTACAAGGGCACAGATTAACAATATCAAAAAGATACATGATATTGACATAATATAGTGAAATTATAAATGTAGTATACAGAGATTTTTTATTAACAATTATTATAAGATGAACATGATAATTGACAGAATATAGTGAAAATATAAATGTAGTATAGAGAGATCATAATATGTAATACTTAAGCACAAGAAAAATAGATGTAAGCCTAGATGTAAACCGAGAAGTGTTTATAAATTTTGTCATTTTTACATAAACTTATGATTAATAGTAAGACCAAGTGGAGAAATAGCAGTACTGTCTTATGTCATACTGTACCAGCTTCTGATCGCAGAGTTAATAAACGAGTATTTAGCCACGTCTGTTCTCGAGCTTCTTGTCATGAGCTTATTTGCGTGGTCTTTTCTATCATAATAAGTCGCTGGCTTTATAAGGTCTTTTAATTCAGTAAACTTATTAATAAGTAATAAATTGACCAAGTGAACAGTTATTCATTCGAATATTCAGAAATCATCTATATGACTAAATCATCCATCAACGTTTACGTTCATGTTATTCTTTCAATTAACATTTGTTCCATAATTTGATATGTTAGGCCTATTGTTGATTTTTAAATTCTCATTCCATTTTTATATCATTTCAATATTCAGTTACCTAATTTTGTTTTATTAAATTTTCTCATGTATTTTATATTGATATTGTATTATTGACTTTGGAGTCAGGAAGAAATAAATGTTTATATATGAGTAACTTTTCGATAAGTTATTAGAAAACATGAATCGAGAAAAAAAAAACTTTGAATCCTGAGTCAAAAAAAATTATACATGATTAACGATATATCAATCTGTTTTAAAATTTGAATGTGATATTTTATTCATCAATGATCCGTCATAAATGCCACTGTCAATTCACGGGCTCGAATTTTTTGAAAACCATCTAGATGGCATGTTTGAGAGAGCTTATTAATAAGTAACTTTTAAGTGACTTTTCGATAACTTACATGAGAAAACATTGGAGCAACAAATAAATGGGCTTTAAATCCTGAGTTAAGAAAATTTACATAATTACCGATATCAATCTTTTTTGAATTTTAATTTATTTTATTCACCATGAATTCATCAAGAATTCTATCATCAATTATCGGGTTCATTGATTTTTTTGAGAAGTTCGTCTATCTGGATAGGATATGTATGATTTATATTTGGTTGGGTAGGTCTCATGATTTTTATTAATATATTCAAAACCTATCAGTTATATTATCGTTTTTTTAAACAGCTGATAAAAGAAAGAATAAACAAGCTTTTCATCACCAGGCGAATAAATATGACTGAAAAAAACGTCATAACATTATTGTGAATGACTCGAAGAGTTAATGGAACTTAAAAAATTAATATGTTACTCGGCGCAAACTGCTCTATATTAAAGGCTTGTAGTGAAACCCAAAAATGTTTCGTAGATGAGATATTATATAAAATCGTTTGGTGTCAGTAGAAAAAAGTGTCATATATATTCAACATTTGAAAATCAATTTTCACAAAAGTGGTTTTTGATGAGGTTGTTTTACTCAGGTGTTGAGACAGATGTTAGGTTGAAGCGTGATGCCATAATTGGAATTATCCAGAATGAACTCACCAAAATGACGAGGCGCAGATTGCTTTCACTTGCAATTGGAATTCGAGTACCTGTAATTGTTCACGCTCATTCATCTGATAATATTTTGGGGCAAAAGTTTTCTTTATTCATTCAATTATGCATTGAATTTTCTATAGCCCCACTAATCCACAATGTGGTTCGACTGTGGGGCTATTTCCATATGTCGTAGGCCTACAAAATAGAAGGATCAGGGATTAAAATTTGATTAAAATTTGGTTATGATATCAATAGCAATTCCAATGATGATACTCAAATAATTTCTCCTCCCTTGTGAAACCAGGATATCCTTGATATCACATAGGCCTACATTCACCAAACTATACTATCCTAATATTGTCAGAGGGTTATCATTAATTAGTTTGGGGGGGGGGGGGAATTATAATCTATATTGTCTCATGACTGACAAAGCTGACATTCAAAATAAATGAACACATGTGACTAAATTGCAAACCAATAAATAAATATCAAATTGACTCATATTTTGCAGTATTGACCCTAAGCACAGGCATATTATTGTGAAAGCCTATACGTCATCTGTTGACTTTTGTTTTTCAATAACATCGAAACTTGCTACAAAATTATTGTTCCCCAATTAAGGCAAGGGATGAAAAATAGGAATATTTTGGATTTAAAACGCATATCATGTACTAGAAAAACCGTTTCACCCCTAATGTATGGGGAATGCAGCATTCCTAGTACACACTTAGGAATTAATCCTATTAATGAATGAGGATTTTTTCTAATATTTTCAACAGTGTAGGACAGAACAAAGAAGTAAAATGGGATGGGATGGGAACCGAATCCGTGCATCCCGGCACTTTTAACTGATCTTTCAACTTTCATCTTTTAACTTTCAACTGATCTGAAGGGAATTTTTTTGTTATAATCATTGATTTTTGGGGTTCACAACGACACACTGTAATGATAACTGAGATCTTTTGACGTCGAATGAATAAAAATTGAAATGAAATGATGAAGTGAAGATTTATTAGATAATGGGCATGAAGTGGTTGTGACCTTTTGTAGAAACCATCCTAACATCAGCGTAAACTTCAGAGGCAAGCCTCGAAAAAAAAAACAGAAAGATGAACGGTGGTGAGGATCGAACCAGGTATACGATAGGCCCCTTACCTCCCGGATTTCATGAAGCGAGCGCATCAGTAACTCAGCTAAATGTGCCGTTAAATCTTACATTTCTTGTCGCCCACATAATAATTACGAAGTCCCCCACTGTTCTAAGTGCAACATTATTCAACCTACAAAGCACTTAAACATTGAATGTAATGGTACCACAAATAATTCCCGAAATACCTTTGTTAAGAGATTCATTAAATTTGAATGTCAATTACCTTCAAATTATGCGCTGCATGCTCTTAGGGTCTCCCAAAATTTCTCCTCTCTTGAGAGACAAGCCTAAAATTACGGAGCCCAAATTATCTCCAAAAGTTTGAACATAAGAACTTGATGTAAGCTGTTTCGAAATAATGCATTCACATTAATAACATTTTCTATTTTTTTTTATCACTGTCCCACTTACATGTATATTATGATTCTTCGCTACGCTCCTCTAATTATATTACACTATAAGTGGGAGAGTAATATAATTATTATAATATGAGGCTTTTTAATACATTGAAAACCATTAAAACCTTCTACTAATGGTTGAATAATGTATGATGCTTATTCAACGAGAATTACTTATGGCTGACTATTTAATAACCAGCCTTGACTATTTCTGAGCCAATCATTTTTATTATGAAACAATCTACTTCCAAAATATGATGTCTTATAGGGAAAATAATGAAAAACAATTATGTAAGTGACGATGATTACGATTGGTGGTCTTCTCTATGCTTAAACGTTGCCAGTCGGGAGTTTCAGAGAGCTTGGACAGCTAGCGGCAACCGAACGGAAGTGGCTAAGGGAAAAACATAAGATCAACGCGGGTTGTAATTTAATAAGAAAAACACTTTCGAGTTTTCATTGTCCTCGAGCTATCATGATACTAGGAGATTAGCATTTCTTTACTTGGTTAGTTTATATATGCGTGTATTGGTACGCCTGATGAATAATAGAGAGTATACGCCCCGGAGATGTGATCAACCCTGCCCCTCGTTTAATAAAGCTCGATCATTATTTCAGAGGAGAAGGGAGCGACCATTTACATTTGTTTTTGTATATTTTTTTTTTTTTTCAACAAGTTTGGGCAGGAGTTAGAGTCAAACTCGCTCGTTCGCGTGGTATGGATATTTTATCAAAATTCTTCATTGGCGTAAAATCAGCTTTTCTCTTTATTATTATATATGAGTGGAAATTAAGTTGGTATTGTTGATACAACGATCGGTCAAATTAACGGAGTGAATTCTTGGACGCCCAGAAAACGCTATTAGGTGTGACCTCATCGAATAACTTATTTATCACGAAGACATTATTTCCTAAAGGATGACAAAGTATGGAATGTTCGAACGGGGCTCCACAAGGGCGATCTCACTACTAAAAAAAAAAAAAAAACATCCGTGATTCAACTCTGACTTTTTTAAGCATCCACAATGGATAACAAATATAGGTAGGCCCACCATAGGTAGTCATTGACTCAGTCGGGTGAAACAAAGTCTATAGCTGTTGAATTGGTCTAATAATTTTATCAAACAGTTGATTCGTTGTATATTTTAGTAATCTTTGCTTTTCTTTTCGCCTCTTGATTTTTTGTTGCCTGGCTGAAGCCATTGTTGTGGACTTCTTTTCAAAACCTATAATTCAATCACATAATTTTCAAATCATTTCTTTCTTGTTTTTTAACCCAATTTACATACCTTTTTGAAATTACATCATATTTTAACTCATTCTATTCTTGTTATGTGATGATAGTGGAACAAAATATAACTTTAAGGAGAAGTTTCATTTCGATTCGGTTGAATATATAGTGAAATTGAGCAGTTTCCGATCAATCTCGGATTAAACTCATGATTAAACTTTAACTGACAGTTTAAACTTGTTAACACGTTGTTGTTTGTGAACAGTTTAAACAGTTTGACTTGTTATCACCATGTTTACCCATGCTATTTGTTCTCATCATCTCTCAGGTAAATACTAACTTGACTCAATAATACCGGGTCTTAGTGAGGGTTGAGCAAGTTATATAATTAAGTAGTATATTCCCCAAATCGAGAGTGCAGTGGTAGGTGATCGAAAATAATTCATTCTGAAAGGGAGAGAAGTTCGCTGAGTTGCAATATCTTTTTTTTAATAAACAACCAGCTGAAAATAAATTGAGTGAAATATACTCATCTAAGTATAGGTAAGTACCATATTCTGGCGAATGCATATTATTATCGACAATATAGCATGGTAAACCGTCATTCAGGAAACCAGGGTTCGATTTCCCCAATTCCCCAATGGTTGATGAGTATATCCTGACATACATTTCTGGTTTACCTTTGTTGTTATCACTGGGATAGTTCCTTAACAACAGGCTACGACGACTCCTTCCCAATATCGAAAAAACCTAATAAAATAGCCATTCATATCATCTTCTCACCATCTGATTCATCATTCACGGACGCCAATAGATTCTAATCATGAGTACACACTACACAGTGCGTTGTCGAACCCAATATTAGAAAATAACTAAACATAGTGTAAAAGTGAATCAAAAACAGATATCGCAATTCAACGGCAAAAGAATTAGATGTGTAGGATGGAATTACGTTTGAATTGACAAATTGATTGTTAAAGGTTGAAGAAAAGATAGTGAAATTGATGTTTTATCAGACAATGATTAAATGATTCTTTATATATCTCCTGAAATGTATGTACACTCGTGATCACAAAAAGTGGTCGATCCAGACACATAAAAATGCATCCTGAAGAAAATGTGCTGTTATTATGCATTATTACTATTATACTATCAATTTATGCACATGACTATCATACGATTCAATATATGTAACGTTATATATATATATATATATATATATATATATATATATATATATATATATATATATATATAATCATATATATATATATATATATATATATATATTTATATATATATATATATATATATATATATATATATATATATATATATATATATATATATATATATATATATATATATATAATCATATATATATATATAAAACTTATGCACTCTACTTACAGTATGTGAAAAAAATTAGTTGCTAGAAATACGTAGATTTCATTCAAATTCAAATTTAGATTTCGGAGAAGTCCATTTTATCACACCGCAAGTGTACATGACTATAGTTAGTATATGAAATGGTTTAGCAATGGTAGACCTATATGAAGAGATGATCAATATGTCAGGTTTCAATTTTCTTAAATTATTTTCCATAGAATTCTATTATGAATCTAACGTCACTTATGGATTCGCCAGTTAATTCGGTTTCTCATTCGAGTTGAATTGGCTGAAGCCACTTTCATCTGTCGTCATTAGATTTATCAAAATATTTCTATTTATTGAAAGTAGATTTTTCATTTACTCATAATGTGATTGGCCTCAACATCAATACATCCAATCTGTTTCATCGGGGATTTTCCCCAGAGCAGTAAGAACCCCTATAACAGTTCCCTACACTCCTAACCTATACACTATCATATTATTTTTATAGCCTACAGCGTTGTCACAAATAGCAATACAATACCTCGTGCAATATGCTATCTCTCAGCAATAATGAGATATTTGCCAACACTGGTGGAAGGAAGTGGCGTATAGGGGTGTGTGGCTACAGGGGTTGACAACAAGCCAAGCGTAACACAAACTAAATGACGCGAGACGCTCCGAGCGACGCCTGGAGACAGCGTCGAGACGCCTTCGAACCAATAAGACGAGATGAGAAGGGAGGTTATTCAATCATACAGTACGTTTCCTTCCTCGCATCTTCAATGTCTATGGAAACCATCAATATACGTTATCTGCTTCAATAAATAGCATTTATCAGTGATGCCAACCAATTTATACCCGGTGAAGAACCATTTTCTGTATATATAAAACACATTTCAAATACAGAACACAATTAAGGTAATGATACCAACTTGGCTCAGCTGTTGTTCTTTTTCGTATATATTGTCACGCTCAAGCATGCGGATCATGATCGTGTATAGTTATCGTTATGATGGAGTGAGTGCACCTTCACCATGGAATAGCATTTTAAAAGTTATTCAAAAGTTTAAAGTTGTTGAATTTATTTTCAGAGTTATTTAAAATCTGTTATTCATGATCATTTTCAGCTATCAGATCATTGGACTTCATCATTACCATGACTTCATTATATTATGTGTATAGACTTATATTGGATGAATTTTAGTCTTTCAATTCTTCATTATAATTATCCAGTTCATTATGCCTGTCGGTACATCCTGACAAATATGTATCATTTGAACAATACTATTGTAAGATAGATTTTATGAGAGTAAAAACTATCATCACTTTCATCCTAATACTTGGTGGCGTTTCAGCAGCTATGCAGTGAGTTGATACTACACAGACATTTTGTTAACAGAAATATTTATAATGTTCACGAGCATTTTAGCACTGCCATAAGTCAACTTCCGGGTCGGCGAGAGAAATATTCCACACACGAAAAGTTACGGTTAATTTGTAGGACAGATAAAACATACAAATCTATGATTTGAAGATGTGAAAGTAGATAACTATAATGTTTGATTTGATATGTGAGAGGAAATGAGTGTGTCCAAGGCTTCTATATTTGAATGCATTCGTTGCTTTGAACAAAAGTTTCACACAGCGTCTGGAAATCGGATATGAAAAAAATCGATTCAAAATACTATTTTCGGCCAAATAGAATCATTAATACAGAATTATTTACAATCCATCAGTAGAAAAGAAGGTCGGATGGTATCTTAGCCATGGTGGGAAACGTACGGAAATGTAACGCTCATATTTTCTAGTGGGACTATTTCAAATTACCTACAATTCACATCATCAGGTATCATTGAGTATATATACTAGTGTATATATACATAGTGTAGGCATACTATATATAGTAGGTGTATTGATGATTGTTCTGTTTGATTAACGACCCTACCAGCAGCTAGGCTATTTGTGAGTACTAAGTAGCAGGCTATAATGAAACTCTGGAGTGATGATCAGTGAAAAGACGTTCACAAATCCTCAAGGCGTATGTGGACTCGAGCCCTTTCCCGAAGGTCAATTAATTTCCTGTAGCGGTGCTCTAATTGACTGAATTAAACGGCAAACTTCATACCAAATTTCATACTCGTTTGCTTGAATTCACTCAATAGATTTATATTCTATGAGATATAAAAATATGACTAGAATACCTCAAGGTGCTTGAATTGGTCTCGACTCATAGTCTGAATATATATTCTTGGTAGACCTACTACCAAGTGACAGCCTAAATATATTCTTGGTAGACCTTCCACCAAGAGACAGTCTAAATATATTCTTGGTAGACCTATCACGAAGAGATCATAGCCTAAATATATTCTTGGTCCACCTACCACAAAGAAAATATCCAGGCTCTGGTCTCGAATATCCTCATTTAGCCCCCCACTTGTCCTCTCCATCGTCTCTTTGTAGACAATACTATATAATAAATGGTAAATACGTCACGGTAAATTATCAACCCTCCGCTGAAACTCCATCCCTTCAGTACCGGATATTGTTATTAATATAACAATTCTCATTTTAAACCACGTTTGTTAACACATGGAGCATCAGGTGGCATCTCTTTGTCCGCCATTGTTGACACAAACTTGACGTAATGAAGTGTGTCTGAAGACGATTGTTAACCCCACAAAGCCGTGCGTGTGACGTCACTGGATGTTTGTCGCTCAGGCGCAGTAGAAGGGTTAGAGATAATGCGGTGGAAAGTGTGACGAATCGACACGCCCGATAGTTTGTTCCGATGGATAGGGGAGACGGTCAATCGGAACAGTAATAAGGACGAGCGTGGCGAATACTTCCGCCTTTCATAGAATTGAAAGGGGTATAAGGTTTTGGTGATTGTTTTTTTCTGGTACTTCATTTTCACAATAGTGAACGATAATTTATTTGAAATGTAATCAAAATGTATCTGTCTTTGCAATGCAATATAATATCGAGCTTTTGTCTATGTAAAGCGTTCACTGACACATGGAGGCTACGACAAATATAAAATGATTTCAATTCAATGTAGGGAGAGGAAGAGAGAAGGGCAATGATAGTCTGAAAGAGAGAGAAATAGAAAGAGGGGAGAGAAAAGGAGAGTTGAGAGGAGTGAGTGAGAAAGTAGTGGAAAGAGAGCTAAGCGATAGAGAGAGAGGAGAGATCAATGCGTGAGTGTCTTTCTTATTGGCAGGATGTGTTTATAGGAAACCCTCGGAAACAAAACTGGAGTCGTACGTATTCTCACAACAATGCTACATTTCTACGAGAAATTGGCGTATACACGTTAACGTGGAAGTAGCACTCAGAAGGCAAAACTAGAATAAATTACTCATAATCAAGTGTAATGTACGAAATTGTTTGATATTTTTATGATATAATTCTATGTATGTAGTACATTCAGTTCACCCATCTCGACAGAAAAATACTTTTTCTGAACCATGACTTCTTTTTCCATGGTGACTATGCAAAGAAGTGTTCAAAACTCCAGATCTGATTGTGAAGATAACCGAGAAACCATTTCACTCATTTTTATAATAATCAACCTACAATTATACACTATACGCTTCAAGATACAAACGTTGCTCTTCGATGTGAACAAATGAGATCAAATTCCAAGACCATTTATAATTTTTCAAATTCTGACTCTCTCCAGCACCCAAATAAAAATTACGACAGGGAAGAGGATTGGCTTTGAGAGTGTATAAATTAAATATAAATGGACTCGAAAATGTCAGTCTGTACCACTAGGTGTCATTTCTTCTAGCCGTAGAGGAAACTGGTTTTGTTACTGCTAATGAGTCAAAAACAAGGCAGGTATAATAATATGCTGACTTCGAGTCAAAAACATTTCATGGGTATAATGACATGTATTTGTATTCTTCAAGCAATTATAAGATATTAAAGTCAAGAACGCTGGGTCTAGCTCATGCATCTTCAAAAAAAAAATCGTTCTCTGGCGGTCTATATTCTGAATGTCTTTCCAAAGTAGTAATATTTAATGTAAATAGTACCAACGAGCTGGGGTTATAAGCTATTGTATCGATGGACAAGCAACAGCGTTCCAGAGCTGTATAAAACCAGCTATATGATTGAAAAATAAAAAATTTCTGTCAGTGCTTACGGTACGAACCACACTAATTTGTTATATACTTCACTGCAAATTCAACGTTGGTAGAAATGGTAGAATACTTTTCAACCATTTCAAATACCATGATAGAAATTGGCATATATACATATGCATGTGATTTTTTCACGCATCATTTCTTCAGTGTAGCCTACATTGAATTAACGACTAGTGAGTAACGTCACAAAACGAAACATCCAATCAAATGGGCTGTTTGTTATGTGGGAAAATTGACATTGCCTATCAGAGTATCTCTAAATGCCTATGGTTTAGATCAAGGTGGCCTGCCGATGAGCCACGCCTTATAACTAGTGGTAAATTGTCCAAAAGATATAACATATATCGCACAAATCGAAAACAATAAACCGTTCACTATACTCAATCAAGTAAACGTCGTGAATCACAATAATCTCATTTACAATGTAATTTGAACTTTTTTCGCCATGCAAAACTGAAAGATTCAACCCTCAAAGTTTTTCAGCTTTGGAGAGAGTCTGCTGTAGAAATGAACATGAGTTGCGTATATACATATATAGCCTTGATTCAAGCAATAAGCGTCACATCATTCATTTCTGGTCATAGCAGGCGATTCATCAATAGTGGAAATTAACATTCAAGAATCAAGATGCAGAAATCATTTGAATCAAGAAATGACCACACATTTCCACATATTCTCCCACATGGATATATTAAAAAAGCTTGACATATTCAAATACACTAGAATTTCTTTATGAATTGTTATTCTTTCAAAACATGTGTTTGAGTGGGCATAGATTTCTATAGAAAAAATGTGATTTAATGTCAGATAAAAACTATAATCTTCTGTTATGACAATAGATTTACATTCAGTAGAATGCTAAGGTGGCTGAAAATTTGAAACAATCTTATTGTATCATGGTATAGAAGGCAAATACTCGAATACAACAGAATTATTGAACTCATTTCTCTTGACAAAACTCAATTTCATCCTGATTTGTACGACTGCCTGTGATTATTCTAGTTCACTAATAGACTATTATAATATACATCTATTCCGATCCAATCAGCTATAGATCTGCACGTATCACGTTCATTATGAATACGTGCTAAACGCTTCTAATGCTTGGGTATCACGTCCTGCCGATAAAGCAGCGCACTGTTGTTAACACCTCGCATTTTATTCACACATGCACGTTCTACAGGTGTTCCGATACGCGCATGCGCGCTAGATACATGCGAAACATGGCGTAGCAGGGCACTAATCAAGTGGTATTGAAAACACTGGGGTGGAATAAGACACTGTCACGATTATCAACACCAACATAATGAGCACAATACTATTTGTACTTTATTTGTTTTATTTGTTTTTTTATTTGTTCATTTGTTTGTTTATTTGTTTCTTTTTTTATATTTGTTCATTTATATTTACTTTTTTGAGGACAAATAAACTTTCCAGACAGGATTTGTTATTGGAAATCCAACTTTCAGAAAGAATGCGTAGGATATTTAAAGCCGCAGTGATTTTCGCGACAATTTTACAATTGACAATGGAATTAACGGTGAATATTACAAAACTAGTTTTGGAAATGATAAAAAAAAAGTTTTATTGAAAACACAACTTCGGTCGTCTTTTGACTGACTGTGCCAATTCGAATTGCCAGATGCGAATTAGAATTTTCAATTTTCAATTATTCCAGTGTATTTTCACAATAAAATTGATAATTGTAATTAATGATGATTGTTTTTGTATATATAAACTCAAACAATCGTTTTATAAATGTAATATAAATATTATACGCTATTGAATTATTGACAAATCTGCAATAACGCTAATCGCCAAGGTTGTAACAGATTCAAGCCCCTGCCAAGATGCTCGTTCATTCCAAGCTCTAGCAGTACCGGGTTCGAGCTTTGTACAGCTCATATTTTTCACCAAGGAATCGGTATAAGACGTAGGATCACGTCGCAGCAATAAAGCGGTACATTTCGCACCTGTTCTCCTCTTGTTGCTGATCTCAGAGCAACAGATGCTCACAGCTCTAGAGGTTGCTTACATATACACACACACACACACACGATCAGTATATAATTACACGAGTGATAATAGCCAGGCAACGGGCAATTGCTCGACTTCTGAGGCATGCCCGGTCAGGGTGAGATCAGATAGGCAAGAATAGAGTAATTTACTGGTGGATTGGTGGTTCCTAGAGAGATAAATAGTTCGAACTTATATATTAAACGTTTCAAGCGAATATAAACGTTGAACGTTTTGAAGATTGTCGTGTACTCGAGTGGTTTGCACGAAGTTGACCGAGAAGTGTATTGGTAATATTTCCAAAATCAACTCATTTCATAAGCTTTATATCCTTCTTGGATTTAGACCTTCATAATAATAATGATAATTTTTTTCATTTCTTCAATATATACACATAAATTACAAATTCGATATTTACTTGTCAATTCACACAAAGCCCCATAAGGGCTTAACTGTGACGTTATAACTGATATAATTAAATGAAAATTGTCTTCTTCTGTACGAATGAAATGAAAAGTCGTTAACTTGACGTATTCGAAATATCAAATAAAATAGAATAACAATAATAATCATAAATCATTTATTCTGTGGAACATCGATACATAGTATTTATATGTTATAGAACAAGTCAGGTTTTTATCAGTTCGTTGATTTTTTTTGAAAATCAGTGAGAATGAAGAAGTAACTGTTGATAAATAAAGAATAAGACCTAACCATATGAAAATTCACCCAGTAATCAATTTCAAATTAACTCTGGTATATCGCCAAAAATATATGTTATAGTCATGATAAAACTGATGGATAAAAATGATTATTTTGGTACTATCTATTTTCGGATTGGAGCTTGGCTGTGACAGGTGTGATATGCTCGACTAGAGGAGATCCCATGTATAGGTTTATTTTCTAATAGAGTTTCTGTCTGATGACGATCAAAGAATATCCAGAGGTTCAGAAGCAGGATATAGTTATAACATTCAACCTATTTTATCCTAATATAAGGAGTTGCTCCAACTTGGGTCTTGAAAGTTGAATATTTCCTGGGTCAGTTCCCGAGTCCGTCGTCCCGATTGCATGTAGCGCAACTATATCGCTTTTATATCGAACTACATGAAACAACAATGGTCAACAATGCTATACACGCGGCTCAGTACAATCATATAATGTCAGCAGATGCATTTGTTTTTCATGAAAATGATGAGTTTAGTGAGGGCAGCAATGCCACCGGTACCGTAGCCGCTCTTATTTACATCTAGTTCACAAGGGAATCCTCTAAATTTCGACAGGCAATCGGGACCTTTGGCTCTGAACTGACCGCAAGCAACCACGAATGCCGTCCATGATATCAGTATGGGAGTTGGATGGAGCACCTTCTTTATGAATATTCATATACTGGTACTTCATTGTAAACAGTCATCTGAATGAAAAAATAAATAAATAAATAAAATATTATGATAAAATTGGTTGGTATCACTACATATTGTGTCAGAAGTAAGGAACCTAGGTTCATCACGAGAGAAAGATGACACGAATACGGTGATGAAATACATAACACTTCAATAAGTTGAAATCGTTTTTTAATGAACTAATTATTGCTAGACCTACTCCAATAAGATTGTTATATCCGTTATGAATCCAATCCCACCAAAATGTGACAAAAGTGATAAAAGTCGTTGATAGGCCCACTCATCCCCTTGAACATGCATACGACTACATTTATGATTATTGACTATTCGATAATCAGACCACCCTCTTGGTTATTCGGGTCGTCTTCACATCCATGTAGAGGTCCTCGCCTCTTCCATCACTGATCTTATAGATGAACGTCCAATGACAGACCATGCCATTTGTCAGACATATAGCACTGTTGTACCAGAAGTATAACGCATGTTAAAAACTTGCACCACTTGATGTCATTGCGTAGTGACGAACAGCGGCCATGTTCGTTTCGTGCTGATTGTGTGGCTTTCAGCTATACGATTATCTTAAAGCTACAACAACAACGAACATGGCCGCCGTTTCGAGATATATCGATGTGACCGGAAGTACACGATCTGATACACGGCTCGCCGCTGAGATAGACCTACGAGTGTGTGTACACAACTTCTTGGTCAGACTTCCCAAAGATTCTCATACCAGCCGAGATCTCGGATGAGACCTTCCACTACTTTCTACGAGGTATTTTATAGTTTTACTATAGACTCATTTCATCGTTCCGCGTCTACGGTCACGTTTTCTTGTGTCGATCTGTGTCGATAATGTCCTGGATGTTTGGATTTGGTTCGATTCTGGATGTGTGGTTCTGTCTACACAGGTGTATGGAAAGTTGCATAACAGTCAGGTGTTGGACATAACAGTTTTGGTGATGGCTATAACTAGGGCTAGGATCTTTAAGACATATCCTTTTTTTTCTTTCGATTTGTAATACTTGAAAATGAAATATTAATAAGTTGCATGCATCCCTGACTGCGAAAACATGTTGTTTATTTTGCTTTGAAAAGTCTTTTTTTCACATTTTTGTCAAATTAGGTATTTTTTCAGTGTTTTTCAGGCTTTTTTGTCTTTTTTTGCTCTAATTTCTTGTTGTGAAGCCTTTTCAGCCGATAATTGACTTCTCATTCATTCTTCCTCTTGACGTTAGAAGGAAATATTCTGTTCGGCAACTTTGATGTTTGATTTGAGTGACCAGCCAGCAACTAAAAATGACTTGAATATATTCACTTCCTTATTAAAATATCCACTAAAAGTGTACACGCAAGTTCGATTTTTGGTCAAAAAAGTAAAAAAATTAACACAAAGTAAGCACAAGTAATTAGGCCTGAAGCCCCCTACGTACAGAAAAATAAAAAATTTTCATGGGTAATTTTTTTATTCAAAAGGTCTTTTACTTCAGTTTTTAAGTTACAATTTGCCTGCCTTTTTGACAGTTTCAAAGATCTTAAACATCCCAGCCTTAGCTATAACCATTATATAATCATTGACGGTAAGACGTTAGTATATAAGCCACTAGGACGTGACAATATTCACATTTGTTATTTCTATTTTTTTTTTTGAAATATCAATATAAAAGTAATGTCAGTCTAGATTTTCAGGCGAACTCATATTGTATACATGTAGGCCATATGCTTAGCCTCATACATATGAAAATTTTCAGAAATGAAAACGATGATAAAGAATAATGGTATATTGTAGTCTCACCTATGTCAGAATCTATGATAATTTATATTTCTATGACTAGGATGATTCTGTTGATTCTTAATGGAGATATCAATTCATAAAAAGAGTCCAAAGAAGACATCTTTTCACTGTCCTCCAAAAATTGATGTTCCAAATTCAAAAGGAACCTTTTATCAACTGAGAATAAAAACGTGTATAATGCATTGGTATGCATTTTTTTCACATGACTGACAACCGTATAATAATTAATAACCATCAAGTTTTAAATCGTAAAGTTGGTCATAAAACCATGGACCAAAAATCAGTATTGCAGTCTAATAAGTCTATGCATATATGTTTGGAGTGTTAATGGATTTGATCGATCGTCTCCACTATTCACTAGCACTAACGATCATCAGTGTCGGTACGTCATAAGACAGTTTTACAATGCTTTTACTGAAGCTTTTCGTAGCCCGTGGTTTTTCTGCCAACACTCACGACGCATGTAGTTGTGTGCACTCAAAGGTCGACTGTCATCACGTAAAACTGCAACCTAACCTAATTGGTTCACTTGTAAACTATCAGCTCTCAATCGAAAAACGAGTCTACTATCTTATGAGATAGAGAGAAAGAAGTGATGGAGAGGAGCAACCAGGAAGATTGAGGGGGACAGCGAAAGAGGAGCTGAGAGAGAGAGAGAGAGAGAGAGAGAGAGAGAGAGAGAGAGAGAGAGAGAGAGAGAGAGAGAGAGAGAGAGAGAGAGAATCAGAAATCGTAAGAGAAAGGGACATGGAGAGTGATGAGAGATTCATCAAGAGTCCATTGGAGTCGATTTAGCGAAATATCAGTTTTTTGATGATAACTTTTGAACGGTATGAGATATCAAAAATTCTAATACGCTAGATACACAGATAATTATCATAACTTCAAGACGATATAAGTTATGACTTATGATTATTGAAGTCATGTCGCATAACTGTCAAGCGTATACCGCCAAAAAAAGCACATTTTTAGCTGAATATACGCTTGACAGCTATGCGACATGACTTGAATAGTTACTACTTATCATCTTGAAGCTATTAATTATGATAATCCTTTATTCCATAGAATCGAATGAATTTGACATTGAAATACTCTCCTTTCATTATGTAAAATTAATTAGTATTTTAAATAAACATTGTCAGTTGGACATAATAATGATAATAAAAACATTGTCCATATAAATAATGATACAGATTTGTGCCCACAGAATAAAAATCAAATGTAACAGCCAATCAGAAAGATCCTTTGTGTGTGGCAGAGAATTTCATACAAATTCTTCTATATCAGTTCTTCTCGAATACATTCTTCTATTCTTTCTGTATAATCATCTGTATTTCTCGCGTATCAGAATTTTGATATCTGATACCGTTCAAAAATTATCATCAAAAAACTGATATTTCGCTGAATCGACTCACATGGATGTTCAGTTCAGCTATATTTACCTTCGCGACGAGTACGTATATGTATACATATTGGCTGGTTGACAATCCCGGCAGTCAATACTAATAGATACAAGAGTTGGGCGATCAGTTATGGCATGAAGCATTTAATTGGTCGGAGGTGATGTTTTGAGCCGAGCAGCGATCCATATTGTCAAGTGGTGATGCGCGGCGCAATACGTGATGTTACACGTGATGCTGTATGTGATGCAGTACGTGTCATCACAGATATAGGCCCATAGATACTGTTTTTACAGATATCGAATAATTATACTTCTATTAAAGTGGATAACGATGTGGTTAGTGAAGTAGTGGACGTTGAAATTCAGTAATTCAAGTCATGGAACTGTGCTGGAAAAAACTTAGAACTTGAACTTGAAAAAAACTTGGAAAACTTAGAACTTGGAAAAAACTTAGTTAGAACGTGATATCTTTGTTTTAACTTAGAACAGGTTAAGCGCTCAAATGTTTTGAGATAAAATTCTTCGTGAATCTGGGCCCTGGTATAGTTGGGAATTGTATGCATATGATTCAAGTGTGATGTTTGTTCATAGATTGAATGTAAATATATATATATATATATATATATATATATATATATATATATATATATATATATATATATATATGTATATATATATTATAAATATATATATATATATATATATATATATATTTTTTTTTTTTTTATTGTCACAAGAAAAGAATAACAGATACATACACGCTCAAAAAGATGTACAAAGCCTTTGAAAGGCTTGTCTGAAGAATAATGAAATAAAATATCAAATAAACCAAACAGAAACGACTAGTGATGAACAATAAATAATAACAATATAGACCTATACTACATTTTGTCAACTGACAATTATTAAATGGAAACGATGGGAAAAAAGAAATCATACCAATTTTTGTTACACACATTCCTACAATTTGGTGATACAAATTTAGTATCATTCCGAAAGATTTCTGATGGCATCAAAAATATTATTCAAGTCCCCATTCGAAAAATCCCTCAGATCCTCACCAAGACAGATAGATTAGATGGTATGGCTCTCAGAACCGTCATTTGGGAGATCGGGATTCGATTCTCGTTGAGTGCTCATACTGTCTTACTATTAGTGTTCATTTCAGTCGTTGAAGTGAACACATGAATGATCACTACATAGGGCCTAACCTCACATCGATCCGCACACGATTTTAAAATACCTGTTCATTCCTTCCCAAAACATAAAAATTCTCTGTATCAGGATGTGAATAAGTTCATAAGACTCGTGTGCTGTATACTGGTAATGACATTCCACTACTATACCGACCGGCGAGCAAATTATTCACTCAGCTTCAGATCTAGATCTGCACAGATTCATCAGATATCGTTCGAGGTGTCACATTCGGCACCTTGCACAGATATACTCTTGAATTGTTTCAATTAATTACCCGCAGGAACGAGCGCCAGTCCGAACACGATACGACTGAGGGTGTCGAGCCGTATCAAGAAGAAAAGCACTTAATAAAAAGAGCTAAAAGGTAAATCGTTAAAAGTTAAAACTATGGTGGATTATTATTTACAGTCAAGATGAAAGAATGCAGCGGCTTACAGGCTTACATATTCAGGAGAGATGAAGTTTCTCATCGACTGTTTTCCCCATACCACACCATTAGCGCACGGATGGTTCATGCCGTCATCTCTCGTGGATACAAGTATTGTATAGTCATTGTGGGACGGTTTTAATAGGCTATATACAGAATGGAGGCGAAGACTTGGCTATATATATATATATATATATATATATATATATATATATATATATATATATATATATATATATATATATATATATATATATTTATATATATATATATATATATATATATATATATATATATATATACATATATATATATATATATATATATATATATATATATATATATATATATATATGTATTTATTCATATATATATATATATATATATATATATATATATATATATATATATATATATATATATATATATTTATATATATATATATATATATAGGCTTATATATACCGGATAAAAATATACTAATTTTTAATCATTTTCGTATTACGATCCAAGCAACTATACTTATATTCGCGTGAGAATGTCGGTATATAATCATTGCCACCTGCCAACATGATGGAAAAAAATTCGCTATGACAATTGTGAAGCTATGAAATTCCCGGGGTCAATTCATGTTCTCACTTCCAACTAGCGAACTGATACAATTTAGTTTTTCAACCAATATTCTTACATTGCTGAAGGACTCGTACGATCAATGCTCTTCTTACGACCGAGAGATCTGAATATTTTGTCATTTAACACACACTCACATATGTATATATATATATATATATATATATGTATGTATCATTGTATGATCGAGCTATAAAAGATACCATAGCTGGTCAAATCAAGATTCCCAACAAGTTTATCTTAGTTTAACTCTTGCTTGAGAAGAATAAATAGATTTGAAATAGATTTAAAAATATTGACGAGTTTCAAGGAATGAAGAAACTATCTCAACAACGATAGAAAAGGGACTCAAGCTTGTTGAAAATGTAGCAAATTATCATTACTGTATATTGATGAAAACAGAGAATCCATGTATAGTAAGAAGGTACGAATCACCCGTGCGTTCATGGTACGAATTCATAAGGGAGAGGCTCGTGGAAAAAAATTCTCCCGTCTTTACACAAATATTCCAGATACTTGAAACCCTCCTCTAATTGTTGATTTGTTATAGATCGAACCATGTGTTCTGTCGAGATCTGTTGGGAATAAATCGAATGAATACATGCAAGTAAATGACGTTTCGTTCGAAGTCTGACTATTAGGTCTTTCGAAGGTCTTGATAGATCAATTAAACCACCATCTCCACCTAGGGCGTTTCTTTGCAACGTCCCACACCAGTCTTAACTACCTGCATGTTTTAATTTACAATAAACGCATACAATGTGCATCACTCCTGAAAATAGTCACAACCATTACACTTATTCATTCGATACTTTCCACAACAGATTTGAACCATCACTTAATTTACTCAATGCTTGTGTATCCACGGAAGAAGGTATAACAAATCAAGTACCAACATAAACACAAATATAATCTTCTGTGATAGGCCTATTCTTAGGGTTTTCTGATTTTTTTGATAGTACAATTGTACA
>OZ023331.1:35812833-35817833 GCA_964007535.1 Brachyptera risi | reverse complement strand
GTAGTAGTAGTAGTTTATTCCTCCAACCCTCTTTCGAGGAAATCGGTACACAAGTTACATATTAAATTTTACAATATAACTTATAAATAGCACCACAATTGAGTTTTTTTTATATTGGGTTTTAACGACGCACTGTTATGATTACTAAGATCTATTGGCGTCGGATGAATGATGAATGAGATAATGGGATGATGAGATGAAGGTTTTTATAGGTAGTGGGAAGGATAGTGGGAAGGAAGCGGTCGTGGCCTATATTGTGGGAACCATCCCAGCATTAGCCTAGACTACAGAGGGAAACCACGAAAAAACCCTGTAAAGATGGACGGTGGCGAGGATCGAACCGGGTCCGATATGTCCATTCACCTCCCGGATCACACGAAGCAAGTGAGCTAACCACTCAGCTACTGTGCCGGTACAATTGAGTATGACAGTAAGCCATCATTCATGACTCATCAATGAATTAGTGATTATGGTATATCAAACAAATAATATACAAGTATTGATGCATCAAAAGATTTCAGATTGATTTAAATGGAATTGAGGTGAATCAATAGAATTTAAATTATTCTGATTATTTTTACTACAATAAAGATACTTCAATACATAGATATAGATAGCTGGATAATATAGATGATCAGTTGAATAACAAATAAAAAACGAATTTCCGAATATATCCATGCACAGACGAGTAAAATTAATAAATAATATGAATTTACTGAAATCCAGTATCAACAAACTCTTGCGCGGAATAGAAACTATTAATTGTGAGGTGCTCTTTGAGGAGTGATTTGAATTGATATGAAGGTAGAGTTTTAATACTTGTTGGGAGATATTATAAAGTTTTCTTCCTGAATTTTGAAGATCTTCGCCGTATAGTGAACAGTTATATTTGTTCAGATGCATAATATTCTTATTCCTAGTATTATGTGCATGATCATGTGCATGAATGTACATCAGAATTTTAATTATAATGAAGAATAAAGTCCAGCGCCACTGATGATAGTGTGAAGCACACTCTCTTATCTTGTACTAAACGATAACAGGCTATTAGCGCATGCGCAGACATGCGTGAACAAGCTCTCGATCCAGTTGAGTTATGCGCCGGTGCATCGCAATGCAGGCGGGTGCATGTGCAACACAATGACGGGCGTGACGTGAGAGAGTCAAGGTGTGTATGCTGTGTAAGACCAAACCTGGACCAACAAACGGTTTATCAACCAACTCGACTGCTTTACCATTGTAATTAATATGAGGATAACAGCATGTAAGGCATGACTAAGAGCAATCTGGACTTTTTAACGACAATATAAATTATAATGTGACATATTATATAAACTTTACAATAAACTGAAATCTATTTTTATCAGCGTCGAAAACTTCAACGTAATGTCATTGTTCCTCAATTAGGGCTCAGGATGATGAAGTAGGATCGTTTGAAAAGAATACAGAACGATCCCACTTCTCCAAAAGTTATGAATTATTCTATTCAATTCATTTAACAAACTGTAAAATTTAAACTTATTGACTAATTGATGATAAGAATTGAGGATTCAGATAGTTTTGTTTGGGAGAGAAGTCTTTGTTTTTTTTCAGAAATTTGGACCAATTTTTTTAAAATTGTGTTTATAAGGACCCCACCAGCAGATATGATGAATGAGGCCCCTCTTTGGGTCTTGTCGATGACCTTACATTCGACAAGATATTTTCGAAGACCTCTATGTCACGTTCTGAACAGGATTACACTTTTTCTGGATGTTTGGACTTTGTCAACTCAAAATTACAGTTTGGAGAGAGATCGTTTGGACCACTTTTGAGAAGAAGCGGTTCGGAATTTGGAAAAACGTGCTGATGAGTATGATCCAGACTCAAAAGAGAAATTTGAGAAAAAAACGATAGTCGAAATATTCATTGCATATATAAACACGAGAATGGATATAAACATAGGCATATAGGCCTACTATAAATCTGATCAGTCGTGTTGAAAGAAAAAAGATCGAAAGAATTTTTTCTTCAGATCAATGAATCAAATGGAATGATTGAAAATGCAATGAATGACGATACGAAATTCCTAATGACTGCAATGAGTTGTTCTGTGATTTATTGGCAGGTCAGATAGTCAAGTCTGTGAGCTTCATAATTTTCCTCAGCATTGAATATCACATCAAAACTTGTGCTTAAGACAACAGCAATTAAATCATTCCCTAGTTGAATAAACTTCAAATTAAAAAAAACACTATGGAGATGGATCAAATCTTCTCATTCTTTCTTCTTTTTTCTTTTTTCATTTCATTTTATTTTGCCAATATAATAGCTTATACAAATATAAGTAATGATTGTAAAATTATAACATTGACAGAAGCCCGCGTAAGAACACAAGTTCTTGAGTGCGGGCTGTCAAAAGAAACAATATTCATACAACGAAGATAGTTCAAATTGTTACTAATTTCACTACGCTCCTCACATTCTATATAGGCCAAACTCCACTCTTTTCCAACAACTACATCTACAGCTATGAGTTATTTAATTTTCCAGTACATTTATTTCTTACTTTTAATCTACATTTTGTGAAATGTTTGCCCTGTGTGGGCTACCTGACTGTTTCACTCGAACTTTTGATAGCTCTTGTCAGATCATATGACGCGTTAAGGTCATGCGAGATACGGGGTTAAACACCAAGCAGCTTGGCGGCCCCTGGACCCTCCTTTTCGGGGCGTCCGATGAGACAACAATGCTTATAGCTTCAGGGTGGGGCTGGTGTTATGCTAATATCAACCATTGTCACATGGCTATTCGTACGTCGAGCATTGTGATTGGCTAAGACACGGCGGTAATGACGGAGGAATAGACGGATAGTGTCTCATATTATGTACGACCTTAAGAGATACTAATTGCTTTGTCGATGTGACCTATCCTTGCTTGGCATCATTTTGAGTGCTGAATTAATAAAACATGAACAAACGGTGTATACGCTGAGCGAACAAGCATGCGCTGAGAGCTGAGATGAGATCAGATGAAATGTTCTCGGAATATACGCATCTTGGTTTTGATATCACTTATGGCTGTTTCATTATTGGATTGGGTAAAAAAAGAGGATTCTCACTATTTTTTTTCATTCCATTGATGATGAGTTTATTTGACACAATCTGATTTTTCATGAAATTAAATTTGGATCTGGTTAGTCACGGCCTTGCTATGTATCCACATTGACTATATTGATACATTCAATCAATATTGATGACATTGGAAGCCCTTTTTTCTTCTCAGTGGCTTGTCCGATATATTCAAATCATTGATGTGTAGGCCTATCACTATTGCTAAGCGGAACATTTTTATATTCAAATTCATTGAAAATGAACGATTCCGAGCTCGATTTCTTGTTGATGTCAAACTTTCCTCTCAAAATTAGTCCGACCAACGTAAACCCAGATAAATACAGTTTTATAATTGGAAAAATTTACGAATAAATGGGGATGTGGCGGTTCGCGTGTCCACAAAACGTTTCACGTTGATCAAATAAACCATACATCCTGTGCAAAGTGATAGACACACAATTTGAAACAATTATTGAAGCATATTTCACCCTTATTTCTGTCTTTCTTTCTCTCTCTCTCTCTTTTCTAGACGCAGACTGTTGATACTCGAACAAAGAGCTTATGAAAGAAGTTAGATGAATCATTCTTCAAAGGCGTATACATGATACGGAGTACGAACACAGTTTTATGCGAGAAATATGCTTTTAATTGTGGATTGAGCTCGACTGAGTTTTATTATTAGTAATCTAATAAAATATCGCGCTCTGTTTGAAGCCATTCTTCCTTTGTTTTGTTGTTTTCTATTTTTAATGGTATTATACGTTTTCTAGTTCAACAAAACAATATTAAAAGATGCGAGTTATCACACAGCAAGTGCAGAAAACATTCAAACTAACATACACTTGCTGTCGCTAGTGTTGGCAGCACTAGCAACTAACAACCACAACATTCTTTATTGGATAAGACAGTCTTCCATCGTGTATATCAGAACTGAATGAAGATGGCTGTGCTGAAACATAACAAGATAAGTACAATCTGAGAGCCTATATATATCACCAAAGAGAGTGGTCATACGGTGACTTATGGCAAAAACATGGTAGTCACTTTTCTATGTGCATTATCTGTTGGATATGGAGGTTTATCTGTTGAATTCACATACAATTGATAATGGATTACCAATTCATTCAATTTTGAGCTGAGAATGAGCTCATAGATTAGAATAAGAACCAACTTGGGAACAAGGAGGCTTAATTGACAGAAACATGGCCGCCGCAGCTTTCATTACCACTCTCTTTCATATATAAGGCTATCTGAATATATTATTCTGTTATATATTTCACAGTCATTCTGACAACAGTTCATTTCATCATATTTTGTACAAAATCGTGATAAAAAATATATGTATGAAAGAAATATGTAGGAAATATATGTATGAATATGTAGGAAGAATCATATAACTTGGGGCCTATATATAATCAGTTGAAACTTCAAGCAGTTCAAATGGTTCTCACTTCAAATTTGAAATCTTCATATAAGCCAATAGGATATTTCAAGTAATGTCACACATTTTTGTTATGAGTTTCCCACAATATCTCCCAAATTGTGTCCATCAATCACAGCTTCATCATTATTTTGTTTTTCCCAAAACATCCTGGTTCCTATGACTACCTAAAACAAACATACCACAGTCTCAAACAGAAATAATTTGATTTCAATCTATCGGTTATCACTCCGAAAATTATCTTGTATTGGTAAAAATGCGAGTAATCGTAGAAACATGAGATTAAAAATTGAAAATTGTACTGATAGTATGAAACATTTCGAAACATTCCCATTTTATCAATATGACTCCGAGGAATCCAATATGTGGCCATACACAAACAGAATCATGTGATTTTATGAGTTGTCACAAATTAGGTATATTTATAAATAGAAATGCAATCATCAACTGGTTTGTGATAAGATACG